>VWYH01002717.1:28964-204109 GCA_013399365.1 Pampusana beccarii
TATGAATTGCTGTGCCAAGAAGAAATCCTTAAAACAGCTTTATAGTCTTCTGCCACCACAGGATGTGTTGGAGTCTTTTATTTATTCCCTTATGGATCCTGAGACACAATTTCTATAATTTTCAAGTGATAACTATGCAAAACTTACAACAAATGAATTAAAAAACCATTTTGAGAAAATAAAACACAAATGCTTTGAAAGACAGAGCAGTACTTTCTCTGTATGAATCTGTAACTGAGTCCCCACCTAGAAGCACATGATGCCTCCTGTTTTCCATTCTCCACAAAAAAAATGTGTGTGTGGGTTTTTTCTTTAACAGATGTAGAAATGCACAAATTCATCCTCCTTTCCACAAGTAGAAGTTGGTCACTGAATGAACACACACTGGGGCTGTATAATCGTACTTTTCAAAGCAAAATTGTATATGTAGGTGTCATTACACAAGGAAAACTTGGATGAAGGATAACCGTTATTACATGGACTAGATGGTCAGGTAGACCCCTGTGTTGGGAACCAGTGCCTTAACACAATAACCAGTGTTTAATCAGATGTTGATTAGGAAAAAAAAAATAAACACCTGCACCTTTTTAGGTCACATTTTAAAGTGAGATTCTATGACAGCAAATATCTGCTAATTATGTCAATAATTTGATTTTTAATGGGAACTTCTTGAGCTATTTAGAGAACTTGTGAATATTTAAAAGCACAAAACCTCACAAAAGTTCTAACCAGGAAAACATTTTCCTGCTGTTTTTCACTGGTTTCTGGTCTTAGAACAATTTCACATGCCCTTTACTTTAGTGACTGCAAAATTAGTTTCACTTTAAAGTTTAGCTCTGGAGCAATTGCTCACATTTTCTTCTTTTAATCTCAATTTACATGTTTGTATTGGGCATTGAGCTGGCTAAATTATTAGAAAAATATAATTTCACTGATTCCTCCCTATAGGTCCACCAAGATTTGTAATGTCAAAAATAAAATGGTATTTAAAGTATCCTGATGTGAATGGTGATTAAAAAGAGACCAGAGAGAGACAGTAAAAGGGTGAATCACTACTAAGAAGCCTACTCCTTCTTTCCAAGAGTTGTCTTGCCAAATAGAATAGCACAATTTTCTTTGCTGGACTATGAAGAAATTGCTTTCCAGCTTTGTTATTCTTACAAAAGTCTCAAAAAATGAGATCAATTGAAAACTATGAAGTTTGCCTTACCAGGCAAAAATCCATATTTTATTTATAAGTGCTTATATAAGTCATGCCACACTATACATTCCTATCCGTGGTAAGACTTAGAAAGAATGAATGAGGAAGAACCTAACACTTGAAAGATATTTTACTTCACCTTCTGGTGAAGCCATTTGCCTGAAATCAAACCCAGTGCTGTGTCAGACTACTGCTTTTGAGACCCTGACTCCTGTCCTCTTCTGTCTACAGCACTAGGCAGAGCTTGCCATGGGTAAAATGATAGATAGGTCACCAAAGAGCTATTGCTCTCGGGATGAGAAGTTAGAGTATAGTGCTGGATTCTCTATAGGTGAGCAAAATACCAGATACGGTATAAATGGGATTTCTGAGAAACACACACATAGCCTGTAAGACGAGAACAAGCAGATATAAATTCCATATACCAGTACAACAGAATAAGAGCAAAGTGGAAAGCTTCTTCCTTAGCAAATGAATATTGAAGGCTGATACTTGGACAACATTTAAGACAGAGATTTAGGTGTGCAGAGTAAGTGGAGAATCTTGGAGGAATTTAAGGCCCAGAAGAGAGTCTCCAGCATTTTCATGAAAAGGTCTTGGCTTTCCAAGTAATAGAGTGCAACATTTGGTCTTGGAACTGCACTAAAATAAAGCCCAGAATGGAGAACCTGTATTTTCAAACAAACAACAACAAAAAAAGAACAAAAATTTTGCAAAGCCTAGAATAAGAACAGAGCAATCTGCGCACTTGGGAATACAAACTTGGCCCTTTGCATCTGCTAGTGGTTGAATAAATTCTTTGTCTCCAAACTTTGTGAACGGTCAAAAGTTCACGTTACGTATTGGTTAGTGTGTTTCTTTAATAAGGGGGCTGCATATCCGAGATAACAAAAGTACCATGTGTTGCAGCAGATACTACAGTAAGGACTATTCTTACTGAACAGCAGAGAAGATAATCACATAGACCTTATGTAAATAAGCAGAACACACATTACAGCTACAGTAATTCTAAGCAGCTTTCAATTTGCTCTTTCCTTTGCTGCCTAATTTTTCAAGTCTTTTGCTTAACCATGCATTTTTTCCCTCTCCTGCTTGATTGCTTCCTGCCTTCTTTGGTTTAAGTCTGCTGTTCTGCATAGGAAACTGGTCTTACAGAGAATCTATATATAGGCATCTTTATGGTATTAAATCTCATTTAGAAAACAGTTCTGTAGTATTGCACAAATTATAATCAAATTCATCAAGTTGATAAGACAAACACAATACACACTTATCTAAAAAACCTCCCTGTGGCATATTTATTATCTGCCACAAGCAGTATAAGTGTTTGCATATCTGTGTGAGAGAGGAAGTGTTTTTATGTCCTCATGACTGTATGTTCGTGTGTGCTAAAATACATAGCTGCATCTATTTTACATATACACATTAGTATCTGGGGATACACAGAGCTAATGACATCCAGAAATGTCATTTACTTAGCATTACTGATGAATACTAGAAAACACCCTGAACAACTTGCATGTGTATATCCTCAAGCAGATCACATTCACTAATGTCAGCCCAATTTACAACAGCTGAAAATTGGCTGATGGTTCTAAGAGACAATGTGATTGAAGATAGCAGATTAGACACAGGTGGCCTAAGTTCCACCCTTTGGTCTTCTACTGACCTCCTTGGGTTACTAGCGAATGACTTCCCTGGCTCTCCACTTCCATAATATATCCTCCTGTACAAACCACGATTTAAAATCTACNAGAACAACTGAAATTAAAAAAAAAAATAAAGATAGAATAAAAATAAAAAAAAAAAAAAAAAAAAAAAAGCTATTGAGGGAACAGAACAGCCACAGCTCAGCCATGTTCCTACTGCAAAACCACTCGTTTCAGCTGTTCCAGCTGATTTCAGTGCCACCTTCTATACTGTGACCGCAAAGGTGCTATTTGTGATGTTGATATTTGTTTGTTGGGTTCCATCTTTCTCCTTTGGGAGCTAGATAAAGACAAGTGACTCACGCCATACAGATCACTGAACAAACATTTCCGGCATTCAGAATTTAAAGCTGTAATTTCAATTTGATTTGAGGTAATTATTTACCATAGTTACTGTTACTCTTCAGTGTATTCAGGAGCCGAGAATTAGACCTCTGGGGTCTGTAATCCTATTTATGACACTGGGCTCATTAAATCAGCAGTAAGGGCGATGTCAAAATCAGCAGATTAGAAGCAAACCCCCTTGCTACTGCAAATCTGCACAGTGCCAGCAACTTCAAGGCAGATGGACACCCGCTGAGGCATTGGTTCGGCAATTTCGGAGGAAGCCTGCTTTACTGGAGCAAGGAAAAAGATGTTTTCTTTCTGATGTTCACAAATAAAGCTTATTTTCTTTTAATTCCTTGTCTCATGTTTGTCTCAGGCAGGAGAATAGTCCTACGACTTCAGGTGAGGAATTTTCCAGTGCGTGGAGTGTCATATAGGGCCTTTTTTTTAAAAGCAGTGAAAGAGAAACTGAAGTCATATGTGAGATGTGAGCAGTAATATTGTTGAAAGACACATATTTCAGTGTTTCCTATGAGGCTTAAGCGGACCGATACACTCTGAAATACTTCTTTCTTGCTTCTGTGAAAGCTACATTTGTATGTGTCTGTGGAAAATGCAGTTTGTGTGACTACAGTGAATATGCATGATATAGATGCGTGCATAAATACAGAATATAGAAAAATAATCTCAACATTTCTGTGCCAGTAAGGTTTTCTGTCATAAATCCTGGGAACCAAGAGATACATGTTATAATAACACAGACTAGGGCATTAGCTTAAATATGACAAATACAAAGGACCATTCAAAATATGATGGTCATTTAACCAAGTGTCTGCCCAAGAAATTACTTTTCTCTCTTCACTTGGCTCTCTAGTCTTTTGTAGTTACTTACTGATGGATATCTTGTTTCCCTATGTCTGTGTGGGAGGATGAGTGAAATGAAATGCAGCGTTTCAGCCCAGAAAAAAAAAAAAATAACTGCAGAGCTGAAAATGTCATCAAAAATGTGTGTGTAGCACAGCAAGGTTGCACAGCTCTGTACTGAAATGCAGATCTCAAGAGCAGGTAGGGATATACACAGCCGAAATATGCATATGGGTGTAGAAAACCAGCCACAGCCCTGGTGCCTGCTTTGCCAGCCACGGACACAGGCCGGGTCTCTTGGTGTCTGAAAAGCTGAGGTCCAGGTTTGTTCAAAACTGACTATTGCCACACCAGCAGGACCGCTTCAGGAGAAAGTCTTAAATGGGCTGCTTCTGTATCTTCTGCTTGGAGCAACAAGCCCAGTTCTCCTCCTTTCTTTCTCCATCCTAACACCATCCCTCTTCCTATTGCTTGCCATGGCAGCCCAATCCTTGGCTTCTCCCAGCAGGGATGGTAAAATTCAGTTTTACCTTTAGTGCTTTGAACTGTTTCTGAGGAGACTGAGTTCCAGTCTTTATTGCTACATCTTTGTCTCTTTGAGGCACAAAACCAGAAATCACTTTGTTTGTGAGGATGTTTTTCCATGCACACACAGTACCCAGACCAAGTCTTTGAAGAAGAGCCCTCCAGTGAGATAGCTCTAGCTGCAGAGTGAAGCAAGAGGACACAAGCCTGTGTGCAGTCTGCAGGTTTTGTCGGGGATGGACATTTTAGGCGGGCACAGCCTCTTACTGCAGGGTGCTCAGCATCCAACACCGGTGTTTTCTGGCTTTTCTCTCAACTAGCAAAAAAGGAGTAGTGGAAAGGCTCCTTCTTTCCCTCTCACCTTCTCAGTGAGCAGAGGCAGCACTGAACATTTCTACTGTTTCATCACAGGGCTTTCAACACAAAATTGGGAATACCGTGGTACAGAGTTCCCATCTGAATTTTCCTTCTCGTCGATATCACCGCCTATTACCAGATGACCCAAACAAGCACCTGAACATTCACACATTGTCAAAAAACCCATGATGTATATGCACAAATGTCCCTCCATCACCACTCTTGTGGGATGATACAGAAGAGGGAATCTTTAAAATATTACCCTGTTAACTTCAATTAACCTTTGGAACCCGATTATTCTAAATCAAACACAATACCTTTTGACCACACAAGGGGCACCCAAGGAGAGGTGACAAATACTACAAAGAAGATAAAAGATAATTTAACAAGAAGCAAGTTGTAAAGGGTGACAAAGTGTTATTTCCATAATAAGCTTATCTGTGCCTGGGTGAGTTCCTGAACAGGGTGTGGATTTGGCAGTAGTGAAGAAACAGGCCACACAAAGAATGTCTGTTGAGCTAATGAATGCCACTGAAGTGGTTGACTTTCATTTCTCTGGTTTGGATCCTTGCCACCTTTACTCTAATGTCAGACTTTGTTTAATTGGCAAATACGCCTTCAAAGGATTGCAAAGCCCTCCGTGCTGCTCCATGGGCTGTTAATATTTAATTGTGATTTGTTAAAGGCATACTAGCAGTTGATAAAACTATGTGTCTGAGTGCTTTATTGCAGTGCAAACCAGCAGCAGGACTTTATATGTTCCTTTTCTGGGGGAAGGAGGATATTGTCTTAGAGAAGGGTAGAGAAAACCAGGAATTTGTTACAGTTTTCCACCATAAAGTTTCTTGCAAAGAATCACAGGCATTATTGCAAATATATATTTTGGAGATGTAAAATTCAATAAAGTGATTTTCTTATCTATCTTTACTTCACTATAAAGGAAAGCAATTAAGTAAATGGGAAATTACTGGTATTTAAACAAGACAGAATTAGCTTTTGCCTTTTTCACTTTCAAATGTGTTACCAAATTGTGAACTTGGAGGAAAAGGAAGTTATTTAAATTGGGACTTTTTAATGATCGCTTTGAGAATACAGCATCAAGAGTCCTCTTGGAATTTGTCTATTTGTCTACATTTAACTGAAGTTTCATTTCCGTTGAATTTGCAGAAAGCTAAGTATCTAGGACACAATTCAAACCAGTAAGTCTGAAGGACTGTGTTGCATGAAGGCCCTAAAATAATAAGAAAATGCCTACACAATTTCTAAATAGCACTATTAGCATTAACTGAACAACTAAAAAAGCCAGTATAACAGTCTTTATTAAAAAAAACCCACACAAATTCAAGCACATGATACAAAGAGGAAGGTGGAAATGAAAGATAAAGAGAAATACCTGGTAAAAAAATTTCAGTGTTGGCCCAAGAGCATTCACTAAATATCACCTATCCACACCCATTTCTTTACTGTGAAAATCCTTAGTTCTTTTTAATTAAATAACTGATCTATTACAGTAGCTTTTTTTCTTCCAAAGAAATGTGTCAGCCAATTAAAAAAAAAAAATCAAAGCTGTTACTTAACACCTGTAAGCAATAATCCACACTGATGCCAATCCTTTGAAAGTGAAGGGGCACATTACCTTCTTGACATATGTGAGTAATTTCCCTTGAGTTCATTTTGCTATTGTCATGTAGAAAATAAGGTTTATTCACAGTGTAATATGCAAAAGACTTTTAAAGAATCTGTTTTAAAATACATCTGGTTAAAAAGTGGGACAATATTTCTGCGGCTACTTTGACCTTTTCCTTTCCACAACATTTGAAACACTGATAACCTTGGAAATATTAAAAATTTCATTTATCAATAAAGACCAATCCATAACCTGATATTAGTTATGCCACTAAAACCTCAGATAGACTGTCTAGATCTGTTGAACTGTTTTCTTGCTCTTTTTCTTTTTGCAAATTTATGAGGATGAGGGCAGCTTATCATCCTGTGGTATCTCTAGTTTAGCTGATGACCTGCTGGTCAGTTTTGAACTATTTGACAATTTTTCTCCAAGAAAACAGGGAGCAGGATTCCTATTCAGGAACGACAAGCAGCTGCTCCAATAACCTGTGCAGCTGCTGCCTGGTCCAGCTGGGCAGAGGTGCTGGGACTGCAACCGCACACGAAGCCGCCCAGCACCGCACCAGTGGCTACCACTGCTATTTGCAAGGAAATAACAAATCTAGGATCCAGAGCCTGAGACTCAGGTATCTAGCTTATCCTGAGCCATGCAAACCAGTTCGGTTCTATGCTGCTATTTTTGTACATCGGTGTTTATGGCTTTGCTAATGATTTTCTTCGTAGTGCTTGACGTAGGGACTTTGAAGAATTGTCATACCAGCTCACATGCAAAGTCCATCTAAACCAGAGCTATGGTTTGAAAATTTTGTAGTCAGCATTGGTCTGCCATTTTCATTAATTCTCACACTAGTCCTTTTCCCAAATCTTGAGACACTAGATTAAATAGTTTTTTTTTCAAAATCGCTATATTCATTTGTTGCAGGTTTCTCTCATTAATCATCTGTATGCCAAAAACACAAAACCCTTGGTCACTGTGATCTTCTGTGGCAGCAATTTCCACAGAATCATCTTGCATTCTGCAGAAAGCATTTCTTCTGCGTCAGGTGGACATTTGACACTCTTCACTGAATGTTGCCTTGCCTTTTGCTCTTGGACTGGGAGAAAAAGACAGGAATGGGACAACTTCTATGAGACTGATAAATCAGTACTGAACATAATATCCTGGATGAAATGTAAACGTACCATACAATAACACAAAAATCAAAATCAGTTACTCCTAAATTCCAAGAAACACTCATTTTTACATAAAGTGTCTTTTTTCTTAGTCTGCTTTCCCTTTAAACACTTGCACAGCCACAGTTCTGTGGGCAAATGCAGAAGATACTTACTCAGGATTCTTTGCATTACAGTTTGGTCAAGGCTTTTGTGAAACACGCCAAGATAGAGATCTCCCTGAAATCGACAGGAGTATTTGAAGTATGGAGTAATATGATTAAAAGTAGTATAGTTTGCCTCTGAATTCAATGTTATTTTTCAGCAAATCTACTGAAATCATCTCCTCCTGTCCATTGTGGAAGTTCTACCTTGTGTTACAGTGCACATTTTCTCCTTTACTACATTTCTTCTACATTTAGTAAATGAGCCAGTTCACCAGACTCATAGGGTTATAAGGTTGAGAAGGAGAAAGAGAAACAGAAAGATGGCACAAATGAGAAAAAAAAAAAAAAAAGAAAGAGCAAAGAGAAGGTAAAAACATATTTTTTTACTGCATTTTACCTCCTTCTGCTAGATAAACTGAAAGCAGTAACTTATTCCCATTGAGTTTAGTAAGTTTTTTTGACATTGATCAGCATGACATTCTCCTAAGCCAAAACAGAAATATTGCCTTGAAGAAATGACTATACGATAAATGCATGACTGATTGAAAAAAACATACTCAAAGAGAAGTTGCCAACATTTCTCTCACAAATTGGCAACACATTTCAGCAGCACCCTCTTCTATCCCTTACTTTCAATAAATACATGAATGACAGTACAGAGAATAGTCATACCATCTGTAAGTCACACAGCGCTGAAAGCACGTTGGAGGCTGCGGTTACTGCTGTAACTGATCCTGACAAATTGGAGAAATGGTCCAAAAGTAACATGATGAAATGCAGGAAAAAAAAGGGCAACAGTTGAGAGAGGAAATTGAACATGCAAACAGAAAATCAGGAATAACTAACTAGACAACATACTAGTAAAAAAAATACATATATTGAGGAAGGAGGTTAGAGTTGGTCACAAACTAAATCCAGGTGAAAAATGTGATGCTATTAACAAGTAACAGGTTGTGGCAAGTAACACTGAGGAGGTAATTATTCTTTATCCTGCACACATGAGGCCTCAGCTGGAGTCCAGATTTGACTACCTTGCTATAAAAACAAGGTAGACCAATTGTATAGAGTGAAAAATGGAAAAAGAGGGAGGAAAAGATACTTAAAATGAAACAGTATTGGGGAAAATATGGTAAATAGGTTTAATATAGAAAGGAGAAGACTGATGGGAGATAAACCACATTGTCTACGTGTTCTCCTCATTCCAAGCACCAGGAGAACCATCTGTCAAGGAGCTTGCATTTTGTGGCTGTGTAAGAATATGTGACCGAGAGTATTGCACATAACTCTGCACCTAACTGGTGGTGAAGTTGTAAGGAACCTGTGTAAACAAATGTCAGGCAAAGTATTAGCACAATGAGGTGCCGCTTGCAACCTTGATATCTGGGACATTTAAAGCTTGCTGTCCAAAATAGATATGGTTGCATCCTACATTCAGGTTCAGCTCCCAACCAAACCCATTTTTGATACTAGAAAGGCATTTTTATCCCTTTTAATATCAACAGATTTTATATATTTTTTTCTGATTCTTTCATCTGTTTCTTGTATTTCTTCCAATTTAAGGGAATAATCAACGTTTTCCCTCTGAAGCTTTACTCAAAGCTTCCTGAATTCACTGAAAAAAAGCAAAGTTAACGAAACAAGGATCACTTTCTAAATTTAAAATTCAGTCTACGTTTGAGAAACAAAACACTCCCTGAAGTTTTTGCAGTGGTTATAGCATTGCCCTTTTCTGAACGTCTTGAATGCCATTTCCAGCCATCATTACACACTGCTTAAGTTCTAGAAGGACCACAAAACACATTGTATGTCTCCCTTTGAACTTGGTATAAATAAGTACAGACAATATGTAGCACTAAAATATCCTGTAACTAGGGAGGCAATGCTGTGCTTAATGTAATTTTAAGAGTGCCCTAACTGTATGTTGGGAACGTTTTACATTCATGTTGTCGGTGTTTGATTTCTGAATGTCATTAACACCATGTTTAGAGTGTTTTTAACTAACAGAAACTGAGCCAAACCTGCTCCCAAAGGAATGATACTTTCTAAGCTAACCTCATCTCCCAGCTCATGTCTTTCGTACCACTAACATCCACATTTTTGTTGTGGTTTTCTGTCAAGGTTAACCACCCTGAGTATGATGATTTCCAGAAGGAAATCCCACATTCATTCCTTGTCTTCCTTACCAGAAGCAGCTAAAATTTCTAATTTTTTCTCAGTCCATAGTGCCAGTTACAAAAGGTCTCAACTGCAAAAGTCCAGTGAACTACAGAAAAGTCACAGGAGGATTATTAGTGATTTTGCGTTCTCATTGCAAAGTGGAGAGATGCCAACATAAACTGAAGTGGAGTTTGGCTTTTACCCATGCCCATTAGCCATAAAAATAAACATGAATTCCACAGAGCACAACGAGGTTGTGTGGGGATAACAAGGGAACTGGGGGTTAAAACAGGTGCAGGACTGATAGGATGGCATGGCCCTAAAACCATGCAGGCACTACCCCAGGGCTGCTGGCAGCTTTGATCATCTCTTTGTTCAGTCCCGGATTAAAATTGGAATTTTTTTTTAAAATAAGTATACTGTCTTTCACTCTTCTTTGCTGGAAATAAGAACTCTTTCTTCCATTCTTCTCTGTGTAAGAATATGTACCCTGCAGTAATTCTTCCTGTCTCCACATGAGACTGGTATTTCTGGCAAACCCTTCATAATTCCTATATGTTGCTGTAAGTGCCTGATTTGTATTTTATTCCTGTTTACTCCTTTACTGTTCCCGTTGCTCTCAGGTTTAATTTATATAGGCAGTAACCTGAATTAACCTAGTAATTTCTCTGAAATTTGGGAGTGTAGAAGAGATTATGGTGAATGTAGGATTTAAGATTGACCAGGTACTTACACCTTAAGTAGAAAAGGTTGGTTTTTTTGAAAATAATTTTCTTCTAGTATAATGCATGTATGTTATCTGAGACTGAGTAATAAATAATGATTCTTGATTCAGGACAAATAAAAATAATCTACCTTAGAAAAATTAGGAAAACAAAAAAACAAAGATGGTGTAAGTCTGTTTCAATCTCGTAATTCATTTCATCTCTTATTCCATGAAGTCCAGACCACGGTCTCTGATAGTAGGGCCTATCCACAGCTGATTCATAGAATAATATAATGTTCAGATAACAAGAATGAGGACAGAGTCAGGAAAAATGCACGTGAGACCATAGTACATTTGTGAGGTTGACTATTGTATACAGTTCACCAAAGTTAGAGGATTAAATAAAATAAAATGTCTTATTTTTCTAAATATGGCTTGACCTTATAATGATATCCTGCCTTTAAAAAGTTTTCTTAACACAATTCACTATCCAAGTTTAACATTGTCCTCAGATAGATATGAAAACCATGCTAACACTGGACAGCAAGCATGATTTGACACTACTTTTTTGATTTAAGTTTTGGTTGTTTGTTTATTTTATTACCAGGAAGGCTGAGGCTTATCTAGCCTTTTTCATTCAAGAGCAGTATGTTAAGGACCACTGATTTTCAGACAACCTAGGAAGTGTACAAAGTCTGTTCATATGATAGGGCTATTCTAGACCTCTGTAACCTGAAACCCTGGCGTTTGTTCTTGCAGTGTCTCTGGAAACAGTTGGTTCGCAGAGAAAAAGCTGCCAGAATGATTCTGTCAGTATAAAACATTAGACGGTGAAAAATGTCACAGGTGCTTTCACACAGGAGCCTGTCTAGCACATCAGCAAAAATGCTCGTGCCAAAATTTGGAGATGTATTTAAAAAAATATGAACATGAAGAAAATCAGAACAAGACCCAAAATGTTTAAAAACACAATCTAAATTTATAAATTCATTTTTACTGTGAGAATATTAGATGGAACTCTTTGTTCTGCCAAGCAATGGCTCTTGGTGCGAAGGGAAAGATAAATTCTGTTCCTCACTTTTGAGCCATAAATACACCTCTCATGGCCTTGGATGGCAAAGGGAAGGGAGAGGATAAAAGCAGCAGAGCAGGGGAGCAGACTCAGTGATGGAGAGCTGTACGACTGTGCAAAGTGGTGAATAGCTCTTGTTACTTGTAGATCATATGAAGCCAACTGCTAGTGAGACCCGAGTCAGCTGTCGAGCTCTGTCCTGGTGGCTGGTTAGAGCAGGAGCACCAGATGCTTCAGCACACTGTTTAGGAGAGCCAAAAAGCCTCAGGGATTTAGCAGGAACGATCTCCCTGGATAACTTTCTGCTCATTATTGCAGAGGAAATGTGCTTCTGTTTCCACTTGTGATCTGAAACACATCTCTTCCCTAAGGAGAGCTTGCCTTTCCTATGGCAGGTGTCATGTTGTGGTGCAGGCAGCAGGGTTGGCCAGGACAACCTGATGTCCCATGTGCTCTGCACAGTGAGCAAGGGTATGGGAACAGGCTGGCTTGGCTAAGAAAGCTGCTGGTCTGCAACACATCTAGCAGGGGATGTGTTGGTGGAGTTTGGTACCAGGAGCCTGTGGCTGGTAGGTGTGTACGCAAAGCAGGGAATATGCAGTCTGCTTGGAGACAGGCATCAGAGGTGTGCCTAAAAGTGGGAGCTTCCCCACCACAGCTTTAAAAAGGTGCCACCATGAAAGTCCTCAAGGCAGCACTAGTGCTTGATTAAGTGGGCAGTTGGGGACTGGGCCTCATCGACTTTATCGTGGGCAAGGTGAAAGGGCAGAGTAGGTCACACAGCCAAAGCCTCACCCCTGGCTGCTTCCCGTGAGCCTGGGAATGCTCGAGTGCCGCTTAGTGCGTGTGAAAGAGGGGAATCCTTCAAATATAGACTAAACCTGTTGAAACAAGCGAAGTAACAGCATTGTGAGAACCCATATAGCAGCAAAATGACTTTGACAGTCTCTTATACAGCTTCGGTGTAACTCATTAAGCTCGTGTTTCAATGCAGTATTTGTTTGACTGTAATTTTTCTCAGATGCAGACCTTTTTATGCCAAAATAGTAAGAGCATAGGCACTTACTATTTGGGAGGTTATTGAACTAATTCTCCAACAGTCAAAACAAGGCACAACTGTGACTTAGAGTTAAGGGACTCAAAAAGCTCTTCTTTCTGCAAAATCAGCAGCCTGTCAGCTGCAAAGAATTACAAGCACTTTAAAGGATTTCTGCAGAAAAGAAAACATTAATAAAATGATTAACAGATTTTTTTTCCCCTTTTAATATGTTTAACACTCAGCACCTTTGCTTACCTTTCAGCTTAATGTCACTAGTCCATTTATTTTTATAAAGACTGCTACAGGATATCTTGGTATAAAAATAGTTTACAGTGAGGCCTGTTTGGGAAGATCTCAATCTACTGAGTAGCTGACTGATATGGAAGTTAACTACAAGCAAAACAGTATTGCTTACGTGATGGAGAAGAGGCCAGGCTTTTACCCTACCAAAGGCCACACTGGGAATTTGTCAGAAATCTAAGGCTTGCATTTAATTTGCATCCAACTGGGCAGCTTGCACGTCCCTTGCAGCAGTGGGGCTGGGACAACCTGTTCTTGGCAGTGCTCCTCCATCCTGATCCAATGGGCCAGGTATTCTACTGAGCCCAGAATATCGTCTCCTGCTCGGATGTCCACTGAGAACAAAACAGTACGAAACACCTCAGTGGCAAGATTTCCTTCTTCACAATTGCTTCAACTTCAGGTTGCAGTTCACTAAAACCGAGCTGTCTTCTTTCAGCTAACTGGGAGACTGATCCATGTAAAAAATCTACAGTTTAAGATATGCTTCAGTTTTAGACTCTCTTCCATGAGATTGTATAAACTGTATATGAAGGACAGTCACAAAACCTTTAAAAAATTTAAATACACTTGGAACCAGTTAGGGCCACCTGTGCTATTAAGCATTAGAAATGACATAGATAAGTGATGGATATCTTGAGCTTTCTAATTATTAAATGGTTGAAAAGATCTTTACTGCTTTGGTAACTCGTGTTACTATTTGAGCTCATCTTTTTTACATGAAACATGGGAAAAAAGTTAGCGTGTCTCTAATTATATTTTAGACCCTTACTAAGAGATGGAAACAGCTTTAGTGTTCAATTAATGCAGTGGCCAAACATTTAACTATATTTTATTAGATTTTAGGGCTATGATGAAGCATAGGAAAGAATACAAGCCTTACTAATTTACTAGCTTCTGCTCTAAAAATGCCAAAATCTTAAAAATTTAAGAGAGCTTTCTGAAAACATTAATTCCACTGTACAGTGAAATTACTGCCTAAAGGGAAAGTGATGTAACAGAATTATTGCAAGAAAAAATACATGTGGCACGTTACTCACATAGGCCTTGATTCGACAAAGCGCTGAATGGTATCTTTAATGTGTGAATATCCAACTGACTTCAACAGGACTATTCACGTGCTTAAAATTAGGCCGTTGCTTAAGTATATTGCTGATCTGAAGCCACAGAAATTAACTCAGAATTAAGAACATGACATCATAACTTAAAGGTTACATGTTATAGTAATTTGGGGTTGGGTTCATCTGAATAAATGTGAACATTTACAGTGTAAGCACTGACACTTGAGCTAATTGTTTAGAGTACCAAAAGTACCTACTTCCTTTCTATTTATGATAAAAGGAGCTTGGGGAGGTTGTTAGCTTAGATACAGACATCTCCCACTACAGTTGTCTGAAGTTATAGTGGATGATTTTCATTCTTGTCTCCTACTTTTCTGTGTTACCATGATTTCTTTATGATGTGATATAACTAATTATTTGTCTCTTTTAAGAAAAAAAAAAAAAAAAAATTGAAACACCTGCCTGTCTGAGGTTAGATCAAAATGTAACCCCATAAAATAAGAGCCTTAATATTATGCTAAAAAGAATCTACAAAAAACAATGTGTTTGTTTTCAGAGTGTTAATGATCTTCAATTGGCAGGAAGCAAATGATTTCCCAGGAGCTGGAAGATATAAATCAGTAGGAAAAGAACTGCAGACACAAGACTGCTGCATTGAGGACAGACTTTTTTATTGCTTCATCTGGGTTTCTCTAACCTTTATTTCTTATGAAGTTCTGTCCCTTGCTTATGAATTCAACTTTCAATTATACTGATTATATCTAGGTCCAATTTGAGACCTGATTCAGTGCTGTGAACTGACTTCGGTGGAATTCAAAACAAGCTTCTGTGGTTTGGCTGTTGAGTGTTTCCACAGAGAAATCCAGTGCTTACCATAATGCCTAAAAGAATTTGGAAAATCATAATTTCCTAGTAAAAGACTCAATCTGCATGATGAAAGTCTTACCTTACAATCTCTCAGGTTCATTTCTTAGTTTCTATTAGCAAATCCTGCCATTACTTGTCTACAGACACAAAAAAAAATGCTCCCAGCACTGAAAGAACTATTTAAATCCAGCAGATTTAAACTGGTGCATACCAGAATGCAACATCCTCCAGCCAATACATCTAAAATCATCTACAAAACTACAGCTATGCATCTGAATGAAGTCAAAAAGACAATCAGTGAAGGACTATGGAAGGAAACCTTTTCAAAATAATTAGTCTTTCTTCAGCATCCTAATTTTAAAACGTCTACAAAAGATAGCTTTTGGCATTAAAATTTGTGATGTCTCTAAAAATCATGGACTAAAAAGAGATGCTATTTTCATGGCACGTAAGAACATTTGAATGTTCTCTGCATTGTAGTTCTGCAGGCGCTCTCATGTCACCATCTGTAGCTCAAAGAGCTGACAGCTTTTATCACTTTCTCTCTGCTAATATTCCCCTCTGATAACAACTGCCCTTCTCTCTCCAATTGGCTAATTGACTACCACAGCTAAGTTTAAAATAGAGTTATTATTCTCAGCGTGTATTTAACTTGCTTCTATTTGAGCGCTAAAAAAGGTCTTGCTCAAAGCCCTCGTTTTTCCTCTCTGTATCAACAGTTCAATTAATTTTCTCTGCAAAGGTTTTTTCTCTGACATCCTAATACCACTGTGGATGTAATAATACTATTTTTACACTTGGCTCATTCAATGTAGGAGACCGTCAGTCTAAGACTTACTCTGTTTGCCAAGCAAGAATGTTCAGAGGAAAGTAATTAGGTGTACAATATTTTCAAAGCTAAATAATGAAATTGCAAATATCTGACTCCTGATTTTCTCATCCATATGGGCTTGCATCTTTTCAGATTTTTAGTCACATTGAACAAATGAACCCAACTATCCAATGAAAATAAAATTTGGTCCAAATTTTGCCTCCCTTCAAGTAAAATACTAGTAACACTTCTAAGTTTTTCGGAATTTTATACCAATTCAGAGAGCAATACTAAAGGTTGGAGTTAAGGTACAAGTTAATAAAAAATTATAACAAATCATCAAAATTTAATAATTATGAGATTCATTTGTCTTTTCATGTCCTGCCAGTCCTTCCTGTTTCTGATTCAGACGATGACGGTGAAGTTCAAATGTAAGTAAAATAACAGTAAATTTGAAGACTAATAATTAAAAATAGGTTAACTATATGTCATGGTTTTATTATGTTTCAAAAAATTCTGAGACTTATGATTGCATTGGTAATATTGATTCAAATTTAAAACACTTCTAATTTGAGGGCTTTTAATTCATGTTTGAGGGTTTTATATGCATTACTTCACGAGCCTCTGTAAAATTTGGTTCCAGATCTAGGTGTAAATGAAACAAGTTCTCAGGATGTAATCCTTCAGATCTGGGTTTTTTATTTTGGACTACTTTTAGTAAACATCTTTCCCTCAGACAACTATGTTCTTCTTTCTTGTATTTCAAATTTCACAGCATAAACAAAGAAATAAGCAATTTACCAGACAAACAAAGTGGCAGGAACAGTGAAAGACCAGTTTATTGCAGGAAGATGTAAGCTAGTAGTGTACAGTATTACAGTTTAGAGATGCCTTGGACATAGTTAATAATTTCAGTTATAATAATAGTTAATAATGATGATGATTTCATTAATTAAGTTGCCTCCCTCTCCTTCTATGGAACAGCAGAAAGAAAGTCACTCTTCTGACCTCCTTGGAGCAGGGAATTATTTTTCAGCATCCCATATTTCAGGTGGGTGTCCCACTACCAGCCTGTTGAGCAGCAGCTGTGTAATTCTCTTGGGAAACGTTGTCTGAGCAAGAAAGACATTGAATATGTGCCCTTTCATTAGGGCATTCACCTGGAATATAGCAAATCTGTGTTCATGCTTCATGTCATACGTATTTTTTAGACTGGAAGACTGTTTTCCTGTGCCTCAGGACTGGGGCATCAGCCAGGCTCTTCATCTCTGCAGTTTTCATCTAATTGTAATAAATCTCTTTTTGACACTGTGAGGCTTTCCAAAAGCAGTTAATTCCAAACCTTCCCTTTTCTATAAAGTTGGGTTTTGAATATCAATATTTTCAAATGAAAATTCATGTAGTTAAAAATTCCTGATCAGTTCTACTGAAGTTCAGATTTTCCCTCCAATTCTTATAAAAAGCACTTTCTGGGGAATTATAAAATATAGCTAGTTTCTAATATAATTTGGTTTGGCTTTCAGTATCTAAATAGTACAAAGTTTGCCATTGTGTGATTCTGAAAGAATTATGAACTGCGGTTTTCCCTAAGTGGAAGGATGTCTTCCTTAATTTAGGTTTCCCTGGCATGTCCAGCAAACGATGATTCACAAAACCCCTATTTTAAATTCTTCTTTACAGAAAGCTTTTTCTTTGTTCTGTATACAGGGAGAAAATTGACCACAAGCTTGTCTGCTGCAGAAGTGGTTTCCTCATCATATAACTCTTGCAGGAGAGGACAATGCCTTTTTCATCCTAGTAAGAGCTAGGTTAACCAGAGAGTAAAGTGTGTCCAATACTGATTAAAACAAAACAAAACAAGCTTCTGAAATGATCAGGAAACAATCTTGTACATAACACATTCAGTAATTTGGTGAGAACTGTTGTAGATGTTAAAACTTCTTAATATGGGCCAGTTTCCTGGTTACCATAAGCTGGGTATCAGGATGGATATCAAAAGAGTTACTAAATAGTTTTGTCACTTGATTATCTTGCCCACCTATTTAAAAGTAATTTATATATTCAGGAAAAAAAATAAAAATAGGGAAAGGTCTAAAATAATTCATCATATGTCACACCATTCATGTCAATGGACATAATTACAGAAAAGCGAGGCACGTAGACTGTACCTGTCCAGTCGTTATTTAATGTTAGAGTTCTTCTAAGAATTAAGCAGAACAAAATGCTAATCTAAAATTGTGCATCAAGAAGTAGGAAACAAAGTAGAACTGATAAGAATAATGTAGATTTTTAAGTGGTATGCCATTGTGCACCTTGTGATGTGGACTCTTCCAGGGATGAAAGACATCCTCTGTTTGACTTTCTGTCCGTAACACTTGTTTACAGACAGTTTTTAAAAAGCCGGATATATATGACACTTGGATAATGTGTTTTGGTAAATTCAGGCACCCAGAAACACAACTCAAGACTAATTAAAAAGGAATCTTAACCATTTAAAAATTCTTATTCCCAACATTATTCTTTTTGGGGATCTGTGAATTATTTCAGAAACATCTATCACTCTCTGTCTGTATTCATAAGAACTATATATGCGTGTATCGATATAATGGAGTTTTTATGACTAGACTATGTCTTCAAATTCATCCCCATACATTAAATTGAATGCCAAAGGAGCTGCAAAGAAAAATTGGACCCCCTCATTTGAATTATTTCCTGGTGATTTGGATGAGCTTCCAAAGACAGGTCGTAAACATGAAACAACACCCACAGTGTATGAGAATTAGTTCTGCATTACTTTTATTTTGTTTGCTAACCTCAACTCTGCATTTTCATCCCATAGTTAAAAAAATATTGCAAAACTATAATAGCTGTGAGGAGCTGCTTTTCCTGATTTCAAGGTGCACTGCTAATTTAGAGGAAGTAAATTCTACATGCATTTACACATCTCTCTTGTCTTTGTCTTTTCTTTACATCCATTTTGTGGTGCTCATGTCCCCTACTCCAGCTTTCATTTAGACATGACTGTAAAATCTGTTACCTATTAGGCTCCTCAGTATTTGAAAGCACTTTTTCCAAGTGTATTTGAGAGAACAATTAAAACACATAATCTGCTGGGATGTATTAATACTGAAATTGGTCAAGGCCTCAGATTAGTCATAGAGATTGACACAGAGACCTTGGCATACAAGATCTGCATCCTATTAATTTGCATACATCTAAAGCTACTGTATGCTACAGCAGAAGCAATGTCAGATTTTCATCAGAAAGTATTCACTAAGTCAAATTTTGGGGTTTTCAGCTGTTTGTTGAAAAACAAATCTGAACAGAACAAAAAAAGAAAAAAAAGGCTTTTCAAAACCAAACAATTTTTTCAGGTTTTTATAAGAATAACTAGTGTTCATGTGACTCCAAAATAAACATTTAATTTAGGGTTATTTAGCCCAATTGTTCAATGTGAGTTCTCTTTAATTTAGGTCACTTTTTCTAAGAAGTAATCCTTAATATTGTTTTTAAAATCCCTCTTGCCTCTCCCTTTTGTTTCCATGATTGTTCCCCGAATTTTACTCTGATTCTTAAGTAGATTTGATGTACCTTAAACTCCATCTTGGGTGAACTTGTTGTTCTATTTGTTGTTGTTGTTGTTGTTGTTGTTTTTGTTGTTGTTTTTTTTTTAAACTTTCTCAGATGAAATTCTGGGTTTAACTGATTCCTGAAGCTAAACTGGTCCTGTGAGTAGTTTCTCTGAGTAAGATAAACAGTCTGCTGTCTTTTACTAGTGCCAGCTTTCACTAAAGAAACAGCAGGATATTTCAATTATTTATATAAAGTGTCCAATTTTCATTGTTTACACCAGCTTTTAATTGAATTTTGTGAAATTCTACATGAAAAAATCATGTTGTTTAATATAAGTTAATATGCATGGATACTAATGGTATTACAAATTTTAGTATTACTGTTGTATAGATTCAGATTCATCTATAGAAAGCACATTATAATATGTTCACTAATTACAATTTTAAAAAATGAACCTTAATGCCTTGTCTAAGCAGCTTAGGAAATACTAGTAATCTTTACACCAAATCACTCATGATCTACAGACAACAACTCTTATCTCTGGAAGAAAAACCTCATTCTGCTTGAGGATGAGGATAAGACCAAGTCATCTGGTCTAGTTGGCGCCAAAGTTAAGAAGAGATATTGGAAAGATTATCAGCCTATAATTAGGGATTTATAATTACCTAATTAAAAGCCAAATCCTCTCAGGCCCAGCCCAAGAGTTTCTATTCAAGCAAGTAACAGCTCCGAATAACGTGTTCTAATTGGAGAGTCCATCTGATGAAGGCTATAATCTGGAGAGGGCCTGGTTTCTTCTGGTCACTCTTAATGAGGTTCTGCCCAGTGTCAGGCTACTTTTCCCATTGCTTTAGTGTTGTGGCAGCTATTAATAGTGACAGAATAGTCCTTGTCTTACCGTACTCCTCTTGGAGGTCTAAATCACTTGATATTGTACCTGCTAAATTGAACAGGTTACATTTGAGATGGAGTAGAAGAGAGATCCATAGGTCATAGTAAGTTTACAGGGTTTGAATTCCAGCAGTGTTGAGTGGATTACACCAATCAAATCTAGGTTTAGGACTGTAGAGAAAGCCATCTGTTGTTTGTATTTTGAATCTGAATGCATAAAATGTAGGGCAAATCAATCATCTGCCTAAAACATTGACTTTCTAGCTAAGAGTGAATAGCTTCCTCAGCGAAAAGGAGGCTTTTTGGTGGGAGGAAAATCCAGCTATTGATTTATGTGGCAAAACGTCAACTGATTAATCCTATCAGAGAACTTTAATTAGATACATGCTCATTTGCTATCCTTGTCCCAGGGCTACTACTGTGTATAGTATTGGCTGGCATTTGGACTTGCTGGTGTCAGCACGGCACAGACAGTTTGCAACATGCAATGTCATCACTTACAGAAACACTGCAATTGTGCCAAAAAGCTATTTAACCCTAAATAAATTGATTTCTACTAAAGTTTAATATTAAAAAAAATAAACTGAGTAATTACAGCTGTACTTTGTGATCTTTAAAAACATTTTATTACACAAACCCACGAATAAAAGCCAGATAGTACAACACATAGATATTTTAAGGTCTGCTTTAGAATATCCAGTCATGATTCTCAGGGGAAATTCTCCAGATGAAATAGGGATTTGCCAGAGTGATAGCTAATGTAGTTGAAATCTATCCATACAGTTTGAGATAGAGCTGCAAAGCTGTACACCTCTCTCCTTTCAAAAATACAACCCCTCAGAGCCAAAAACCAAACAGTTGTCAAACACAGAAATCAGGTCAGACACGAAGATGTGGAATTCATATACAAATGAAAAGCATTTACTCTCAAAAAGAGGAGGTGCCTTTTCCATTTCTACTTTCCAGAAGATGTTGACTGATTGCATGTAGGAATTTCATTGGATTTTCAAATGCCTCAAAAGAAGCTCAAATATTGGCAATTGAAGTCTGATTATTTCACTGCCTCACACTGCTTTCTAATATCCTGCCTACTTGTCTTCTTCCTTGATGTTTATAAGTACCTTTAAACAGTGTCTTTGCTCATTCAAAGAATGATGAGAGATGAGTTTGCAAATCTCAGCATCACATCAGATATAGCTTAAAGGATATTTGCTGAAATGCTGATCATAGAAGTGTTTCTTTCAATTGAAATTTTGATCAATAATAAGTTAAAATGTGTATCAGTTACTAGTAAGGCTTATGTTCTGATTGACTTATCTAGGCATGTCCTAGGTGGAGCAAGTTTTTCATAGCAGCAATGACACCACTAGTGTGTTTTTGCCCTACTCTGGATCAGAGGCAGGAAATCAGTTTACTCTCAGTGGATGACAAGTCTTTTTGTTGCCGTCTTCGAGCTTGCCAGTAAAGGCTGTTTAAAATATTGAAAGATCAGGTTGTCAATAGACGAATGGAGAGGTTAAGCCTGAGGCATAAACAAGGACAAATTTCTTCAAAAGAGACAAAAAAAAAGAATGAAGACTTCACATTTTAAAGCAAAGAAGATGGAAAGCTTTTGCTTTGAAAGGTGAGCACTGAAAATACAGGGATAGATTTGACTCTTGGAGGTGATGTAAAATCATTTAGAAGCAAGCCGAATAGCCTTTCTTCAGACTAACTCATTCATCTGTCCCTGATGTTTGAGCATCTTCAAACACAGGGACCTGGAAAACACTTTGCAGACAAACTGAAAGGGCTGCAGTAGTTCAAGTCTTAAAGAAGGCAACTAAATTAGAGGGGAATAATAAAATAACATGAAAATGAAAAAAAAGCATTACAAAAATTTGGCTAATGCCTTTTCCCCAAAGAGTGGTTGCCTCTTCCTTGTCTATTCATTACAGATGCTGTCCCAGTCCTCTCAATCCCCTCACTCATCATCTTTCTTGGTCCCCTGTCACATATCCAGCCTCTTCGCATCCTGGCTTTGGGAGGCACCTGCGTTTGTCAGATAGTTATCTCCCAGGTCTGGCAAGTGCTCCCAGATCTGGTCCCACGTTTATCTACATCGCATATGTGCCAGCTCATTTCTCCTGTCTTTTGCTGAAATGGCCCGACCAGCTTTCTCCCAGAGGAAACCCAGCTACAAGTGATAGAGCAGTGCACAGCAAAGCATGTTCCAGCCATATCATATGGACATTAATTACACTAGGTTTTGCTTCCTCTGCCCAGGACAATCCTCCTCTCTCTGCAGGCCTTGCCCTCTCAAATGCCTCTCAGTGCCATGTCTAAGCATATGCATCCCACATTCTCACAGGGATGATATAAATTAATCATTCTAGCAAAGTCTCACATTGTATTATGCTCTCACACAAAAGTAATTACTAGGACTTAAAGTCACCTAGAATCCAGAGAAGATCCAGGCCAAGCGTTATGCATGGCAAGCACACAGTCTTGAGGCCAAATCTAAGAACGTGAATGCAAACCATCTTGCTCCTTTGGCTTGAAGGCCACATATAGCCTACTGGGTCGAAAGTCTTAGCAGTGCATAGGCAGAAGTACAGTTGCTGAAGATCTGTAGTTCATTTCTCAGATTAATCTGAAAGGAATCTATGATGTATGTGGTACCATGGCAACCAGAACACAGTAGCGGGGCCCACCAGGAGATTTCTTTCCCAGGTACACTCTTGATCCGGTGCTAAATTGGTTGCCAGTGCAAACATCCAAACTAAAATACTCAGATGCATCCTTTTCCTCTAATAACAACCTTCAGCCACAGGCATCTTGCTTAGCCTTTAGCAGACTCCTCCAAAACAGGCATCATTCCTGGTCCTGTCTTGCTATTTCTTATTGTTACCCTCCCACTAGTCCTGGCTCTCCGTCTGATCTGCTTTTCTTTTCCCTCAACCACTGATATCCAGTCATATTGTCCAATCTCCATTTTTAATCTTCATACTGAGTTCTCCTACCTCCTTCTTTCAGTTTTTTTCCAACATGTTAGCGTGATACCCTACATCATTGCTAGCACCGACATCTGATGCAGCTCAGGGACCCCAAAGCACAGGATTATGAGCATTGCAGAGGAAGGGCTGCCAGAATGTTGAATGAGGCCAAGACAATAATTTTGCCTGGACAAAGTCTGAACCATGTTAGGTGAAATTTTCCATAAAGAAAAGAGTGCTTGTATAAAGAGAGCTAACACAGGACATCCCACACTGAATGAAGTTTGGTCAGGTCAAGTGCAGGGTCTAAAAGACAATGTCAGACAGTCCCATCAATAACGGATGTCACAGTAGATCTGCTGTATATTAAGAATGGTTTGAGGAAATAATATTGAAGGACAGTCCTCGGTAATAGCGAAGAGAAACCAGGATGTATTATGTGAAATTAAGCACAACACTCCAATCAATTATGCAAATTATTTTCGGAAAATACTGTTCATACATAGTCTGGTGGGTTCACCTTGGTGCTCCCAGATGCCCACCAAGAAGCTCTATCACTTCCTCTCCTCAACAGGGCAGGAGGAAAAAATATAATGGAAAAGCTCATGGGTTGAGATAAGGGCAGGTAGATCATTTAGCAAACACCATCACTGGCAAAACAGACTTAAGGAAATTAACATAATTTATTGCTGATTGAAAACAGATCAGGGTAGTGATAAATAAGAACAAAATTAGAAGCACCTTTTTCCCCACCCCTCCCTTCTTCCCAGGCTCAACTTCCCACCTATCTTTTATACCTTCCCACTCCAAGCAGTGCAGGGGGATGGGGAGTGGGGTTTGCAGTCAGTCTATGGTGCTTCATCCCTGACACTCTTTCCTCCTCGTGCTCTTTGCCTGCTCCAACATTGGTCATTCTCATGGGCTGCAGTTCTTTATGAACTTCTCCAGTGTGGGTCCTTTCCGTGGGATGCAGTCCTTCAGGAGCAGACTGTTCCAGCATGGGTCCTCCATGGGCCACGGGTCCTGCCAGAAAACCTGCTCTGGCATCAGCTGTTCTCCAGGGACTGAAGCTTCTTCCAGGAGCTTGCTCTAGTGCAGGCTCTCCATGGGCTTCAGCTTCCCTCAGAGCACATTCACTTGCTCCAATAGGGTCCTCCATGGGATGCAGTGTGGACGTCTGCTCTGGTATGGTCCTCCCTGGGCTGCAGGGGACAAAGCTGCGTCACCATGGTCTTCTCTGAGGGCTGCAGGGGAATCTCTTTGCCAGCACCTGAAGCACCTCCTCCCCCTCCTTCTTCACTGACCTTGGCGTCTGCAGAATTGTTTCACATTTTCTCACTCCTACCACAGCTGCTGTGAAGTTTTTTTACTCTTTGTTTTTGTTAATCTTTCTTTTTTACCTTTTCTTAAATACGTTAGCACAGAAGTGTCACCAACATCACTGATGGGCTCAGCTTTGCACAGCAGCGGGTCCATCTTGGAGCCAGCTGAGACTGGCTCTGTGTGACACGGGGGCAGCTCCTGGGATCTTCTGTGAGACAACACCACCGCAGCCACCATCTCACTAACAAAACCTCAGCCAGGCAACCAGCATAGGGTGTTCACAAAAAAGAAAAAAAAGAAAAAAAAAGACAATTAAAAAATGTTTTTAATATTTTCATGGCTAATTTCAAAATTTCTGGTATTACATGGAAAAAAGATTTTTTAATACCATCATCATGTAAATTGTCTAGACTACAAATGAACTGTAAGGATTCCTTCCGCACAGCTCAAATTCTTCGCCTTGATTCTTAAGAACGGTAATCCCTTAACAAAGATTAGAATGCAATGAGATTATTTCTTTTCTCACTAAATATATTGATTCTTAAGTTCTTCATATACTTTTAAATTTTGTTTAAATGTTCTGTTTTGTTTTTCCATTATGTCTTCATTGTTGGGTTTTAATTAATTTCCTTTTAGTTTAGTAATAATTATTTTTAATGATGTCTCATTTCTATTTGCTCTTCTAGTTCAGGTACTTCTAATAACCAACGAGCTATGATGCATGCAATATATCAATATTGGGTAATTGCAAAATCTGTAACTTAATTACAGCTGTAGAAATACTCTGAAGAAATGTTCTGTTTTGAAAACATTCAGATTTTAAAAATCAGATAAATCTGTAGAAAAATACAGTTCCATTTGGATTACTGATTGATCTTACCGGATCTAGAACCTAACATTAATAAAAACCTGATGTAGACAGAAATAGATCTTTTGAACTAATCTGTTATGAAAACTTTACTTGAAAACATTACCTCACAAAGATTCTGACAATGGGAGAAAGGGCAGACCTTCCGTGCACAAAAGTATTTGTTGTTGTGTTCATATTAGTGACTAAAAATTAAATTGGGTTCACAACAGATGGAAGGAATGTAAGTCCGTTTGTAGCAGAAGGCACACATGTCAGCTAATGAGAAATCACAGAAGTACACAGCAAAGAGTGGACTGAGGTGGGTGAGCTGCGTCTGTCATACAAACTGTATTTCCATTAAAGCTGTGAATATTTTAACAGAAGAATTAACAGTAGCCTTCGATGATCCAGGCGTAATGGTATGTATAACTATCACACACAGTTCTAATGTCCCCCAATATATCTCAAAGGGACCAAAGGAATCTGCTCATGCAAAGTGATAAAAAATAAAAACGTAGGTAGTGACTAACAAAGGAATGTGATATCTGGTCTGCAAGAACTGACTGAAAAATAAGTATATATAAATAAACTTCCTAATATTTTTGCCAGAATGTGAACTGGTGATTGAGTTAGTCACTGATATTTGAACAATTTCTATTCATACTATATTTGACTGTAAAAAGTAATGCTTGTTCTATGGAAACAATTAGCCAATTTCTCAAAAAGCTAATTCAATTATATGTATTTGAATAGTGGTAGACAGTCCTATAGTTCACAAATAACCAGATAATGTAACTATCAAAGAAGTGTGGAGCAATTTCTGTATCTAGATGGAGATAAAACTGAAGCACTACGAGAGGGTGATATCAATAAAAACTCCTTGAGAATGAGATGTATAGTAAGTCTTTGTGTAAGAAGTCTAGGAATGAAAGTTAAAGCACTTGATAGTCAGAGCCACCTCCAGCTCAAGACTGGGACACATCAGTCCACAGCCTGATTTACCGTAGGAACTATTGGTACATTAATCTCTCACCACTCATGCTAGATGAAATACACTTGTTCAAGACGAGTACTTGATGCACCACTCAGAATAATGGCTGACATTCAGAAGTCACAGAGGTGGTCATCACACAAGTTCTGGTGGTGGCTGCCAGGGCTATGGAAAGCACAAAACGCAGCCACCCTGTGGGTCACTGGTCGGTGTGCTGCGCCTTGGTAAGTTGAGCTTGCCAGGCTCAAATGTACAACAGATGTTGCAAGTGCCCAGTGAGGTGGGCTCATCACATCTGTGCCCTATGTCCCGTGTACTATCTGCTTGAGGCTGTCTCCAAATGAGGTTTCTCATTGTGTTACAGGTTTACAACTGTTTTTGGATCCCATTTTTGAATCAGATCTACTTCCAGTGTGCGCTTAAGCTGTAAATAAACCATTTAAAAACTAGAGATTCAGAAGGTCTGCTAGGTCCACATGTTTCTAACTGTCTTTTGTAGTGTAAAGTCCTCTGGGTGATTCTTCTTTTGATCCTTCTATTTTATCATAAGATCAGAATAAAAATAAAATCTCCATATAGAAAATGATGGTACGATCGCTCCTAGCTCTCACCTGGGGCCTGGCACAGATTTAATTGATATTCCTTCACTTTTGCTGTTTTCTGTACGTGTATGTGGGGTGTTACTTGAAGTATGTATCCTGTGAATTTCTACAATAACACAGAACATAGAATTCTACATGATTCTGACAAAATGTAAGAAGGGTTGGAAAAATCGGTCTTCCCAAATGAAAAGCACGATGATTGTGGTGTGATAGATTTTAAGTTGGAATATTCAAAACAGAACAAAGATCAAGGCAGTTGCATTTTGGTATCCAGGTTATTTTCAGATAAGAAAATAATACAGAACAAATGACAGCAGAAAACGTTTTGATTCTGCACTTCCAGTTTCCTAAGGAGATTTGTTGCGTAAGCTACCTAAACTTTACTATCACTCACAGAGTAAAAACATACATATTTTAGAGATAACATATTATTCAATTGCTTTATCAGACATATTCATCAGCTATGTGGATATGAAATGTCTTTTTCCATACAAATTTTCTCCTAGGAAAGAGCAATCTATGAACTTGCCAAGGTAAATTTAACAGCAGGGTTCTAAGAAAATTAGCTATAACTAGGAGAATTTTAAGCTACTTAGGTTAACAAAGGTCTCCTATACCTAGATCTAATAGAACTTGAAATAACAGTTAACTTTATATTTATGAGACAGACTGTAGACAAAGGGACCATTGCTTACCAATACCATAAAGAAAAATATATAAGCGTTTGATTATAAACTTCAATGAGATGTTGTTTAAAATATGAGTTGAGTGGAGGGAGAAGTGTACATGAATCATCTGGTGTGACTGATTTCCCCCACTCTGTTTTATTTAAGCAGTTTTACTGTGCCATTGAGGTGGGAAAATACCAGGAATGTGTATAAATTCCAGACTTAAACTCATGTCTGTCAAAATCTCTGGAACTATTGCCCCCTTTTCCAAGGCATTATCTTTTAGACTTGTCTTCATAGAGCCTTTTTTTAATACATAACAGGTCTAAAAAATACAGGATTTAAAGCCAAAATTGTTAAACTAGTTGACCCGAGTTCTACTGATCAGCTTGACTGCTTTCCACATTACCATGGAGCTGTCATCTGGTTTGTGCAGAGAAGGTTCCAGCAGCCTTGTGTGTGGCACAGAGACTCTCATCAGACTGCATACGTCCAGCTCTGGGAACTTCTGTTCCTCCTAAAGTGCAAGATAGTTTATAGGAGGCAATGAAGGATGTGAGAGTCGCCATCTGAAAGTCAAGTCCTTCGTTTACTAAAGTCTTATAAATAAGCACATATAGCATTAGTCTCAGCCCTCTTTCAAATCAGTTTAAAACATTTTTCAGACGTTTATTTTTCCAATTAGTCTTTTGAATGTTTTTAATGATTGTATTTAAACAATAAAAGAAAGAGGAGAGGATGTTGCATATGTTACAATAATAGCCTCAGAACTGAACAGCAGCCTCTGAAGCAGAGACTTTTTTTGAAAGCTATTAATACGTACATATTTTGGATATTTTATAAAGACCAAATGTTTAGTATAAGGGAATCTTAAACAAACAAACAAAACAGCTAATGAATCTGTCTAGACTTTGTTTGATACCCAGTTCAAGTGTGTGCCTCTGCCTTGCTGAAACTTGATTGCTTTTTCTTCCCATCCTTCATTTCCACATAAAGAAAACACAGGTATGTTGCTCCACCTGGACAAACAGAAAACCAGGATGAGAGGATAAGGGCACAACATAAATTCTGACAAGGTACTGCAAAGAAATGTGATCTGCTTTCCTTGGTAAGGGGCATTTTACCTGGTTGGTTTGTTTCTTTTAGTATAAAGACCTATAGGAGTTACATTCCACCTATCTGCCCTATACCTATCTGTCCCTCTTGTGCTGAATTCCACTTTCTTCAGCTGTGGGCTGATGGAAAGAGGCAGTTTCAAATAACTGCTTTTTATAGCCTTATCTAGTAACAGGAATGCAATACTACAGATGAGAGTGAGCCCTCTACATCACAGAGCATGTTCTTCATCCTAGAGGAATAAGTGAAAAAAAAAAGGTGCTATACCAGCTTTTCTTTCTTTCTAGCAATACTCTGGGAAATAAGTTCACAGCATACTTACCCACACTGACCC
The DNA here is from genome assembly GCA_013399365.1 of Pampusana beccarii. NCBI lineage: Eukaryota > Metazoa > Chordata > Aves > Columbiformes > Columbidae > Pampusana > Pampusana beccarii. The sequence goes on from VWYH01002717.1 coordinate 58,229, forward strand.
TTCAAGCAGTATGGACACCTGAAGGGTGTCAAAACCCAGGGAGTATGTTGTCTTCCAGAGTAGCAAGTGTGGGGATGGTTTGAGTGAAGCAGGTGATCATCTAGGTCCCCATTACGATTATATTCCTCAAAGCCCTTACATACATTCAATGAATTCAATGGGTTTCCATCTGAGATAAGAGCTATCTATCTCTTTAAGGTCAGAGGACTGATAAGACTCTAGGTCTAAATATAATTATCCTCTTTCACAAACTAGTCCACATTTTTCCAAGAGACACAAACAAAATCTATGCCTTTATGCTCCCAGGTAGCACTACCAGGAAAAGAGCTCTCAGATTTACTCAGCCAGGATAATTTTGATTACTCTGCCACGAAAAGTGGTATTGTCAGGTCAGCTCTGTATTTCTTTGTGAAGAATAAAAGGCTTGAAAAAAAATAAAGAAAGAAATGGGGATGTATCTCTTTTGAAGTACAAAAGCAGTGTGTTTTGAAAGTTATGTTTGAGGCTGTTACTATGGCTGCTTGTGTACCTCCACAAATGAAGCTAGAATGCAGAGAGGTCAACATTAAAAATTGTTCTCAGAACCCATTGTACTGAAGTGTTTCATTGCAGAAGAAAATGAAAGGAATCTGCTGTACCTAAAGCAGCAACATACCATTTTTTAATTGCAGAATCAGATCACAAGTTTTTAATGCAAAACACTGCAATAATTAATCCAGTTCGAAGGCAATGTGTTGCTAAAAAAATTAAGCATGTTCACAGATATGCAAATGCTCTTTTAAAAATCAGACCCTGGGACCAGACTTCTGGCAAACAATGTTCTGTGTCACCAATAGTGCTCTAACAGTTTGCTTGACTGTAGCACTGTTCAAAACCACTTTGAAATAACAACACTAGCAGTGAGCAAAGCCAGCACATTAACCATCCAAGCATCTCTTTTGTTCAAATTCTGTACCTTGTAATTGTACTCTACTTTTTATGAGCTTTTATCACAACTGCTGTACTTTTCAAATGTAGAACGTTCTTCTGTTTTTATGTACCCTATTTTTCAATGTGTTTCTTCCATTACAATGAGTTTCCCCTATATATTTATTTTTTCTGCATTGTTTGCTTTCTTTCCCCCTGCTTTCCCAACATGAAATATTCTTAAGTTCATCTGCACTTAATGCCTTTGGATGGTTATTTTACAGCAATTGTAATTGTTGTAAATTGTAATTGTAATTGTAAATCCAAGTGGTGCTTTCTGGGAATATCATCTCTCTTAATGAGGTAAAAAACCACAGCACTTTGGAGGGGCTGCTTTCAGTATGGTGTAGTATTAAAGACATTTCCTTGATATAACTTGAAAGATTTAAGTTTACTTTAAAAGTGGGAAGTGCAAAATTACGCAAGACCTCATTGTGTGTTGAGAACGCAAAGCGAGCCCGCTGGTAGCATCCTGAGAGGAAAGCATACATAAAACTGCCACATTAAATTTTTCCCAGCCAGAGCAGCCACTTTGGTAAAACATTTGTGTGTTAGTGCAAGAGACACAGTTCCCTCAGTTGACCCAAAGTGGGAAACAAATTCCCACGGGAATGAATAGTTACAAAAACCTCACCACCTCCGGCTGCAAAAGCAATCTGCACATCTTTGGCCTTACCTTGGCTAATGGTGTAAGTATATTGGGTGTATTCTAAACACTCCATTGGTCACTGCACATCATTATTGACTGGGAAAGAGAGGAATGAACAAAGATATAATAGATGTTAGTCATGTCCTAGTGTGCCCTGACAGGGGCTTAGATGTGGCAGGGGTGAGTCTGATTAATGAATGCACAGTAGAAAAGAGGTTGTGACTGCTTCATTTTTACAACCTTAATCACAAATAGCATGTTTCTCATACAATATGAAGTGGTCTGGCCAAATTCTTTATTAGCTTACAGCAATTTGACATGAAGGTAGTTCCTTTGCTGTCAGAAGAATTTTTATGATTTTAAATGGGCTTGACCAAAATGATGGTCCATCCCTGGTTTTTACAAATACAGAAATAGAATAATGATGCTATCTATTAATTTATTTTTAGTAGATGCCATTATCCTGAGGGTTGTGTGAAACTCAATTAATCCCGTAGAGAAAGAACTGCCATAAGGAGTCATGAAATGCCTTTGTGAAACTGGTAGCTGAAAAGCAGCTGTTGCATGTGAGACTTGAGGCATGAATTAGTATGTACACTCTGGGCTTAACAAAGGCTTGCATCTGAGTGCTCTTCGGTGCTTGGTTGTGCAAATGTGTGCGCATACATGTGTCCTCATGAGGGGGAAGAGAGGAAGAAATCCAAGCAGCAAAATGCTATAGCAGGACATGGAGAAAGTAAGATGGAAGTGAAAATTCCACCAGGCTTTGCAGCATGATCCCAAAGAAAAAATAAGAATAGTGATTTGGGGAGTGCTTTGGAAATGTGAACAAAGAAAACTGTCTCCACCCTCTATATCTCCCTCAAAACCTCCCTGCAACAACCCCAGTATTAGCCTGAAACAAAAATCAAGTCTGATATTATTAATGTGGTCTATGTGATGGCAACTGTATTTCCCTTATCAAAAATCAGACATAAGAATAAGAATTTGTTAAAAACTCATTGCTGAACACTAGGTTATTCACATTCTTATTCTGCCTGGAAACATTTGCAAAAGAATATTTAAGACAGGAACAACCTTATTCCATTAATGAAAATGCTGGCAAGATATGAAAAGGCCTAAAGATTACGTGACTGCTCTGGTTAGGTCAGTTAAACAAGCACTGGTTTAAATAATTGCTTTGTATATAGAGAAACTCTCCTGAAAGAACAAGAATTAGCCCATTAAAAAATTAAATATGCTACACCTAAGTGAATGGTCATAAGGTCTATAGTGTTGCAAATAAAGACAAGCTGTATGGGTCTGATAGTCCTATAGAGATGCATGTTAAATACACATTACCCTAAAATTCACAGTTCATTTAAACTTAGTTAAACTGCTGAAACTGAGCCTATAGATTTTGAAGTTAATCTTTTGGTGAACATGTCCAATAGATGCATAGTTCCCCATATGGCTGATATTCCTACGAGCACTATGGGTAGAGCATTTACTCACTGGCACTGCTGGTAGTGTTGAAGTTCCTGCGTGGTTTCCATTATAGGTTCCTTTTCATCCAAGCGCTATTTTCAACTCAACCGACAAAACTCACTATAGAGCTGAAATCAGCCAAGAATAAGTTATTCATTCTGTATGTCTGTGTTTCCTAACTCGCATTTTATTTTTAGAAAGAAATAGAATAGTTTTCTGAGCTGGGTGTTTTCCCTCAACAGTAACAGCGAAATCTACCCCCAAGCTAAGGGTGTGTATCTGAGTCTCACTTCAGCCCCACTTGGAAACAGATCCTGCAAACCATTATTTAACATACAGATTTTCCAAATGTAAGTAATGTCAATGAGGTGGATAGGTTTACTGATGCAGACAAATTCGTGTTTTCAGGGCCAGGCCATTGGCTTGAGCCATTTGTATAGTGTTGACTTTTATTACCAAAATAAAACTAGCTATCTTCAGTTATCTGAGGAAAAAAAATCCTGAAAATTAAAGAATAGGAAAATTCCATTTTGAATTTTTTGAAATTTTCCCTTGCTATCTAAATTACGTGTCAGTTTGTTTGTTTGGGGTTTTTTTGTCATTTTTTCAATCTGAAATTTTTTCTCAACTCCTCTTTCCTTCAAAAGGGATAGGGTGAACTGATGCGAGGCTGGGGACCTAAAATTATTTTAGAGGACTTTTAAAATGTTTTATTAAGAAAACTCAATTAAACAAAACAGCTGCTCATACAGACCCTGCCTTTGACGGAACAGTACACGCAATCAATGACTAATCACGTACTTTCATACACCACACTCATGCAAGGTTCAAGCAGTGTTCAGCCCACTGAAGAGCACCAACAAGAGCAAGACACTGCAGATGTACATTCAGTTCTCCTGCCCCTCTTCATTTCAGTGCTCATGCCTCTTTTCCCTCCTGTATAGAAAAGGCACAACTGAATCCTGGAAAGAAAATGCTCTTTACCTGTTACGTAAATGAAAATATTTTTGATGGTTTGGGTGCAGTCACAGGTTTGTATCAGATTATTTTTCTTCTGAATTTGTTTTTTTCATCATAATAAACAGTAATTTTAACCTCAGTTAATTAAATACCTTGTTTGCCAGCCTAGAAAGCCTATGTTGTTGGGGAGAAGCAGGAATGTGTAGAGGCATTCAGTTAGAACATTAGGCTCCATATGCTTCCTCTACAGTCAGGGGAGAGCAATAAACACCTCAGGAAGGCAATTCAAAGCATCAAAGTTAAAGTGGACCCTTTGGTCAGCTGAATCACTCTCTAGACCTACAGGCTTTATGGACTACAGGAAGAGTTTAAACATGTAGCTCATATATAAGCACACATATACACACGCATAAGCACAAGTGTTTCAGTGGACCTCCAGCTGCATGAATGAGTTTAAGAGGTATACCTCTTAGGTCCCTCAAAAATCTCATTGTAGTGATATTAGGAAGGATTTTTCCTAGTTTTAGGAAAAAAAAAATCTACATTCTGTGGATTCTGTAATCTACCGCGTTTACTGTAACCCTTAGTTACATATAGATTGTGAATTTAGGCCTCAAAGAAATCTTTCAAAGCAAAAAAATTAAAAAGTAGGGAGAGAGACCAGTGAACGAGCTCATTTACTCTTGACTACAAACCTGACTGAGAGGTACAGATGCCCTTGTTCATTAATCTGCAGTGTAAATGAGTTAAAAGTTTTATGTGACACATGCACAAAAAGCTTTTATCAGGGGAGATTAACATTTCTTCTCCTTTATTTCTCATCTAATACATCACAAGGCACTTTCTTTGGAAAGCAACTTTCTTGTTATTGCTCAAAATCTGCTTGTTGACATTTCTTATGTGTAATCCCTTTGGCTATGTAACTCCTCATCACATACTCGGTCCTTAAATGATAGGGCTGTGAACTGACTGGAAATCCTCCGGGCTTGCATACAGGCAGACGGAGTGAGGTCTTTCTGCCGTGTATTTAAATGTGGATAACCTCCAGCCCAGATGCCATATAACCAATATTAGAGCAACCTGGTGTTTGAAATATTAAGTCTTGCTGAGAGCTATGGTATGTTAGAATGAGCACAGCATGGCACAAACATGGCTATATGATTTCTGCGGGGGATATTAACTCAAATGCAGCATTTCAGCAGCGCAGCTACTTGCTTCCCAACAGGAGCTTGCCCTCAGATTAATAAATAGGTCTAATCTGCATGTGTCACTGGTTTCACTGGACAGTCTGCCTGTGCTGACTGCAAGACAAACTCTGCTGTGGGCGAAGAATCTTTAGTGAGTGTTAAATGTGCTCAAAACATTCTTTTTTTCTACCTATCATTTATTTGAAATATAAAATTACACTACTGCATGATTGATGCACAAAGAACATTAAAGAGAATTTTTAATGATTTTCAGGAGCTTTCCGAAGTCATCCGTGATCCTTCAGATCTGAGATAAAAGACAGTCTGTACCTGCTGGTTCCACTAATACATTATCTCCCCTGTTGTAAACTCAGATTGTTTTGAGTCCTTCTACCTTTACACAGAAAATATTAAATCTTGTACTTAATGACATTGGCCTTGTTTTCAGTGTCAGATTCTTAGTTAGTATCAGCTGATGCTGAGTTCATTAGCTTCTTTGAATAGCTTAAATTTACACCAGCTGAGGATCTGGCTCCTATTCTTGAAAATCCATGCCAACACAAAAGAACTTTCCTCTCTGCTTCTTCTAGGTCTTTCTAGCATTACAGCTACTAATCCCAGATGTAGCTTGCGCCGCTGACAGATGTCCTCAATAATTATATTGCTGGGTCTTCAGCTTACTATGTTTAGCATGATACTGACATATGGCAATGCTGCGTTGATACTGGGGCACGGAGCCAATGTTGTCATTTCCTATTTACAAAGTAATATGTTTGGGAACCAACATGAATTCAAATAGGAAGGAGCTTTCTGATGAGGGCCCCACAGTCAGCAATGGTTAGTGGGAGGCATAATATGTAAATGGAGAGATTAAGTGCTTTATTTTAATTAATCAATTACTTAATTAAAGGGGCAGGGCTGACAGCTGCATAATCAGGGTTGGATCTTTGTAGCTTGAAACATTTTCTTTCTCTTTTCAGGCTCTCAACCTTCACGTCACCTTTCATTTCTTTCACCCCTTTTCCCACCCTAATGTCCTGCTGTTTCTTTCTCTGTAATACTTACAAAATTAGTCTCTTCCTCATCATCCCTGCTGCCCAGACATATTGTCTGTTTGGCATAATTTCTCTTCTAGACTACCATGACCTCTCCTCTTATTTTCTACGTAATTTCATATACAGCTGCAGATGTTTTCTGCCTGTCCTCCCACTGCCTCAGTGGCTTTCCTGATCTTTCACTGCTCTATTCCCCAGTGCCAGAATTTTCCGCAGAGATAATTCAGATATATCCTTTTCTGTTTGACACTCAAGGATTTTGTGACTCTTCTCAATTCTTATCCATAATGGACTTTCTACAGTGCCTCCTCTAACCTTTCTGGCCAGCAAAACAAATGAGCCTTGAAGTTTGTTGTAGTTTGGAGGCAATATGCGTGCTAAAATCAGGTGTTTTTCTAATCTCTTTTACTTACAAAGACTATACAAAGCCCTGTTTAACTGAATTTAGGAGGAAGCAAACAAGAGGAGACTTCTTCCTGTTAGAACAGTTCCATGCCTCTTCAGCCAGCACTTTACCCCAAAAAATCACTCTTGATAAGGTCTGTTTGTTTGTTTTGAGGGTCAGGCTCTCAACACTTCTTTGGGGAGTGACTAGTGTTTCTTTCCTCAGTGTTGTTTTCCCCACCTTGGTGCCCTGTGCACATATACATGTCTTCTAAGGCAGCATTCCCACAAATCCTTTGTCAACATGAACTCTAGATGGGTATTGGTTTTGATGCACATACTTTGCAGGAGATTTTCTACAGATTTAGCCATCTTGTTGCTAAGTGTTTAACTGCATATTATCTAATATATCTCATAGGCTGCTGTTTTCAAGTGAGGTTCAACTCAGACCATAATTCTGAAACAAAATGGTCAAAGGCAAAGGCTCGAGTAAGGTAAGTCTTAGAAAAGGACTCCTTTACAACAGGTTGATCACTCAAAATTATTGAGAGTACAGACACAGAACAGAATGTGGATCAGAATATTCTTGTGATACTACTTGCCTAGTATCACATATGTTGTTTTATCTCCAACTGAAGTTTAAAGATAGAGACAGTACAGAAGGTTGAAGGCCTTCCAGACTTTAAGTCTGATATTATCTTGAGAAAGCAATCAGAACTTCATACCGGTTGTTTATAAAGATGGAGCTGCTCAGACCGAGACAAATGCATGTTTTGATACCGAGGTTCTGCAGCCCACAAGCCACATGTAACCTATGTTTTATCTTCAAAGAGACAGATTAATTCCATCACTTTTGTCAGAATAAAACAACTATGAAGGCTATAGCAAATACAGATCTTTTCCTGTTGTAGTGGTCCCTGTATGAATAACTGGGAACTTAGGGCCTGTAATTGTCAGCCAATTAGAAGCTGGAGCAGTCAGTCCTGTTGACTTATTAACTAGTCTTCCTGGCTTTAGACCAGAAAATCCTGCATACTGGACTCCAGCTGCTTCTCTTGAATCTCGTCTCATTTCAGCAGCAGATCTATTCCAAGAGTACCATACCTAGATCAAAGAGTCTGTGTTTCATCTATTTATTTTTCAGGTCAAACAAATATATCAGTTGAAACTGGACCATTAGAAGTCTGATAGTCTACCATGGAGAGCACATGTAGTATAGATCCTTCAGTGACAACCACAGAGCAAGAGAGAATTGCCCTTATGCTATGTAGATTTGGGTTCAGACAGATTGGCCAAGCCTAGATGTGTTCCAGGGACTAGGAAAGGTTGGTGCTTTTGTGGTTAGCAAGGTAGAGGACACACAGATCAAGATATAAATCTACAGACCTGAAGATGTGAAAATAGATATTTTCTGTCACATCCACAGAGTCAAAAATACAGTGACTAAAGGACTTGACACAGAAAGGAGAGATGGAGAAGCAATGAGAAACAGCATATGGGTTGATTTGCAAAAAGCAGCTGCATCAGACAGAATTGTGGCAAATCTGAGGACCAAGTGTTGCTCACAGAACTGGGGGTGTGTAGAGAGCAAAACAACATGCGTGAATGAAATACGACTCATTTCTCACTGTCAGTATACTGCATTGCCAGTCCTCCCAAAGATTAACAGTTATCTTCTGGAGTTCATACCCCTTGAAGTGTGTGTGTGTGTGTGTGTGTGTGTGTGTGTTCAGGCTGACAATACAGCTGAAAATGGTGCTTTGACTCCATTGTTCAAAATGAAAAACTTTGGAAGCGAAACCATCTCAAAACTTTGGCAGTGAAAGTCTGGTGTTCTCTTCCCACTTAAACATGAATTAATCAGTGATGGTGATCTTTACCTTATTTGAAATTTTGTATTTGTCGTGGTTTAACACCAGCTGGCAACTAGAACCACACAGCCGCTTGCTCATTCACCCTCCACAAGTGGGATGGGGGAGAGAATTGGAAAGTGAAAAAAACCCTTGTGGGTTGAGATAAGAACAGCTTAATACGACAGAAAAGGAAGAGAAAATAATAATACTAATAGAATTGACAAAATAAGTGGTACACAACACAATCACTCATCAGTCACATACCAATAGCCTATTTGTTCCTGAGCAGTGGTATTTTTCGCCCCCAGCCAACTCTGGTTTATATACTGAGCATGATGTTATATGGTCAGGAATACCCCTTTGGCCAGCTTGGGTCAGCTGTCCCGGATTTGCTCCCTCCCAGCTTCTTGTGCACCTGGCAGAGCATGGGAAGCTGAAGAGTCCTTTACTACCTGGCAACAATGAAAACATCATTGTATTATCAACATTTGTTTCATACTAAGTCCAAAACAAAACACTATGAGTTACTAGAAAGAAAATTAACTCTATCCCAGCTGAAACCAGGACAGTATTATGGCAGGTATTTCCAGTTACATCTGTTGAACACACAATACTGATTTCAATATACAATATCTATATTGCCATAGACACTACTCTTGTTAACCCAGCACCCTACCAGCCATTGTCTGTGGATTAAAGGTTAGGGATTGAAGTGAATCAAAAGCTATAATTGGATGAAACATTAAGATGAAAGTAGCAGTATGAGGTGCATTCAGTGTTAGGCAGAAAACCAAGAATATCTCAACGAGTGCCTTTATATCAGCTCACTTTTTCTCAAGTCCACGATTGTGGAGAAACCACATGCTATGAATACGAAAATTTGTCAGCTTGTTCTTCAAGAAAGTGCATTATAAACTGAACTGTGAGGAAGACATTTTTCTGGGGACCTTCTCTTCTCCTTACTCAAGAGAGCAGTGAAGACCTTCCCGATCATAATTACTCATACAGGGATCCTTAGCGAGGCATTTATACCAGTTTCAGGACTTCCAGCTTCTTGAAATATATCTTGAGTGGATTCATATGGTCAGGGCAGCCAAAGTAACTACAGCCCCTGAAGCTATCAGGTTAATGCAAAATTCCCAGAGGAAAATTGTGCAGCTGTGTCTGCCTTTTGTCTTCTGTAACATTAGAATGACGGCAAACATTGAGAGGCCTTCCTGGCTCCCCCCATGCCTGTAATTCTTATGCCCTCTTACTCTTTGGATCTAAAGTCCACAGTGTCTTTAAAGTAAAGTTCCTTTTTGACAGAAAGAACACATTGCCTGGTGAGACTTCCCCTCTCTGATGGAGGTAAATTCCCCTCTGCAGGCTGCACAAGGACAAACTGCTTGGGAGGAGCTGGAATCCCCTTCTCCAATAGTGTAACTCCCCTGACTTCACTGACAGCAAAGAATCTGGCTACGGGATCCTTTCGTGGAGTGTAGTGCTTAAAAATCCCTGTTGCAGTTATTATCATATGAATAAATCAGTCAAAAGCACTTCGATTCTTTGGCAAAGTCCCTTTGGATCTGATATTTCTAGGGCTTAGTATGGGGGCTGGTTACCATGCAACTGGAATTTTTGTTTGTTTTGGAAATACAAGATTACTTTTTTCAGTGTGCAGATCGGTTCAAATTGCCAAGTGCAACAAAGAAAATCTGAAACAATAAACAAAAAATTATCCCTGCACATAATTTCCTTTTATGAACTTGAAATCACTGATCTGTTTCTCTGTATCTAACTGTTAAAGGATGTGCATGTTTTAAAGAAAGGAAGCTATTAAAAGAAAAAACAAACAAACAAACAAACAAACCCAAAATAAATCACCTCACATCATAATATAAAATAGAAAATGAAAACGTGAAATAAAGGTATAAAATGGAAAATACTTGTGGACACTACTGCCCTAGGAGAATCTACTGACTTACACCTTCTCTCCAAAAAGTGTGAATTAATAGTATAAGCTTCATGTTATTCTAACATCATAAATATCTTTGTTTTCAAAAACAGATATATTCATAAAAAGTTCAAAATTACTAACATTGACAGTGAGCTGTTACTTCTTTACCTAGTATATATTATTAAGGCAATCACTGAAAAGTTAACACACCATATGCATGAAATAAGTGCGGTAGATAATACAACTTGATGACCTCTGTGTAGAACCCCATTCAAAGAAAGACATATGTTGCAACAGACAGTAATGCGTCGCCTAAACTCCAGAGTCTTTGGAGTAGGGGTTGAAAACACATCAGCCCCTCCACAGAGGAGAGGATAGTACTGACAGCGGCAGGCTTGTTCTTCCAGCTGGAGATAGAAATGTATCTGAAATTGTGTATTTCCCTCCGTCTTGAGCTTTGCCATCCAATGTATACGTACAGTTGGTATCTGCTCCTCAGTTAAGCCAGAATGCCGATCCTTGCTATCTCTGTTGATTTGTGAGCAACTACAAAATCAGGTGTTTTGCTGCTAATAACTGGGACAGATGAAAGCCTTTCTTAGCTTAAGGGAGCTAAACTCAGATCTCCTCTGCTCTAAGAGGATCATCGTAAGCTTATCGATACATTCACCACACCTCAAGCAGTTCACACGGTAAGCACAGTCCAGCTAGCAAGCCTGGGACCAAAAATACAGAAAGTAAAACAAGATGTAATAGCATTTTCTGTTCTGCTGCTGTGGATTGCTTCTGCATTTCAGTTTAAACAGAGGAACACACATAAAAGGAAATTATGTACAGTGCTTAAATCACTGGATTACCAAATTACGCTTTCTCTTACCTGTTCTTTCTTGAGTCTCATGGCTCTTACATTCTTCGCTGCAGAGTTCATGGTTTTCAAGGGTAAGGGAAAAAATGGGAGTTGCAGTTTTCAGCATGAAAATCTAAATTACACAGCTCCTATCCCCTGCGCAAAACCTTTAATGAGTAAACTGCTCTATCACTTCCTTTTTTTGTGTTTCACGGTGGAAGTAGTTGTGACTTTCACATTTTCTTCTGAATGCCATTTACTCAGAATGTGTTAAGTCTGACTTAAGGGATACAACACACTTCAGAGACTTCTGATGTCTAAACAGAGTCAGGGCTTTAGATAAGACTGCTGGCCTGAATTTAGAGATCTATATTCTATTTCAGAAATGTAAATCATATTTTGGAGATTTCCCTAGAAACTCATTTTCAAACTGTGTCTTATAGGTATGAAACTACATGTTCTTTCTGGCCTTAACTATACAACCCCAGTTTTGGCAAAGCTGAGGATCTTCTCTTCTGCTGGGTGTCATTAGAATTTTCTCTCACACTGCACTTCAGAAAAATACTTTTTTTATCATTTAGTTCTTAACTGAAAATTTAGGACTCTAAACAATCGGAATACAAAATGGATATTTGGGCCTCAAAGTCCGTATTGCCCGAACGCTTAGCTAGTGCTGATGATGATTTACACAACTGACACTCTGGCTCCAGATAGCCAGCTCATTGCTTTGGGAACTTTAAGTGACCATTAAGGCATTTAACCTTAGACACACAACTTTGCAATTCAGGTCTTAACTGCTCGATATCTCTGTAAGAGAAACACCTCCCTTAGGAAGATTTCACATGTTATCAGGTCTGTTTTTCATTTAATCAACAAGTAGCATAGCAACTGCCTTGTCTCTTATTAGCTGTGAGAGCCTAAGTAGATACTTCAAAGCCCCTCTTGAAATTATAATGAAAACCAATTTCTAGCTGAGAACAGTAGAATCATTTGCTTTGCATTCCCACGGCACCAGAGAAGCGAGAAGAGCACAATGAAGCTGCAGAGTAATGTGTTGACAGAGAGAGAAGTCGAAGGCTTTAAAGACATGTAAAACAATAAACATTGTATGTCATGCCATCAAAATATTCCAGAGGGCAAAGCAGTTCAGGAAAACAGTCTGCTTTTGCAGTCTTACAGGTTTTTTTCGGATTCTATTTATTACGGTAGAATTAAACTGGATGCCCCTTAACATTGCAGGGAAGAGCCAGCAATCAAGTTGTATTGTTACTCTAAGGGCTACCAGAAATGGTTACTTAAATATTGAAAAGTATTTTTGCAAAAGAGCCTTTGTCACTGCAAGTGTTTGAGTTCTTTCACCTTGCTTACACATTCATACTTTACGCATCCTGCAATAATTGCTTTGTTTCTGGATGTGCTGAAATTTTTCACATTTTCTTCTTCTTCCTGTCCACTTCTGTTGTGGTATTGCAAAAACCTAGGGGGAAAAGACTGCCTTAAGCCAAGCTGAGCCTCTCTCTCTCTAAAGCTGTGTCTTTACTCTAAACGCAGGGAGGAGAGGAGAATATGGTCCCAAACAGCAAATCCAATTTCTTGCTCTGCTGTCCTGGATACATGGCTTGGCCCGTTGCGTCATTACTCAGAGACAAAGCAGATTTATGCTCAGTCCTCTAACCAGGGCTCACTGGGTACCAGACCAGGCCATGGCAGAGGAGACTGCAGCATTTAAGGAAACAAATGCTGTCATAACTTCAGGAGAAACTGGGGTGACAGAAAAGAAGACCTGAAGACGTTAATGCAGCCCCCAAAAGGCGGAGGAAAGGGTCATCCAGGATTCATTTACTGAGCACATCAATGCTGCACACTGGCACTGGTTGAAGCCCTCAAGATGTAGCAGTGGTCAGCCTACACTGATGAGACATCTACTGCAGCACCCTCCACTCACTGATGAAACTGGTGTCTAGTCCTTGTTGTCCCAACAGAAGTGGCATATTCTGTCTTTCACATATTCCTGTCATATTCTGCCTTTCAGCTTTATTCAGTCATTAGTTTACACTCCACTTTTCCCCTGGGTTCTTCACTTCTCCAAATAGCAGTGAAACTTTCTGCATTATTTTACTTCTCAAAATTTTATTTTTCAGTGACTCAGGTAGCGGAGGAAAAAAGAGTTTCCACACTTTTTTACATAACCTATAAAGATTTACATAACCTATAAAGATTTACATACTATGTGTAGAAATAAGCAAGATTATGCACCTTTTCTCTCAGTCTTTGAGCACACAATACATGAGCTTATGCTCCACCTCTATTCACTGTTTAATTACATCCCCCACGAGGAACTAATTTGTTTAGGCACAACATGAACTGATGCAATTATAGAACTGCAAACTGAGGCCTCTGCATGGTTTGCACAGTTCCCATGTGGATATGCCACCTTATTCAGACTTTGAATGAGACTCTACACTTCCCAAATAAACAGATCCAAACAGGCCACCAATTAATCAGCAAGTATATTTAATAATTACTTATACTTATTTTAGCGTCCTTAATGATATAAGTCTTGAAAATTTATGCATTTTTCATCTCTCGGACCATAATTTTATGTGGGCCTCATTATTTATTTATTTAATGTCTGCTACTTCCTAAATTCTTAACTTTAGGGCTTTTCAAACCCAGCCAAAAGTTTTTTTCTCCCTTCCCAGGTCCTACCACATTTGAAGCGTTATTTCATTATTTCTATACTTCACTCACAAAATTCTATATAAAACCTCATTAGCACATTTCTTCCTTTCTTCTCTATTTCACATGCTCAGTTTCTGAAGTATTCATTTCTGGGCTGATAACTGGGCAAGCTGTTCCCATGTCTGGAACCAATCTGCAGGTCAGCCGATTGGAGCAGTGACAGAAACACTGCACTGGATATCATCCCCCAGGGGCCAGCAGCTTGCCTCTCAAAATGTGTTAATTCTTTTCTCATGTTCTGTTGGCCAATGGCCTCCTACTTGATGTCCACTCCTTCATCTCCTGAGCTGGCAGTTATCTTTTGGTTTCGCGATGGTTAGGTCTGAGTACTAAAGCCCTAAACCTACACTGAAAATACAAATATTCTATGACAAGATCTTCTACCGTGTTCACATTTATGCTTAATAAATACTGAGTGAATCAACAACATAACTATTAGTAAGGTTTCAACATTCAGAACTGTTGAAGTCTGCAGATGTAAGAAAACTCACAGCTGAAGCCTCTTTTTCTTTCCTTGAGCATTACACCAAAGGGACCTAATAAGTTGCAAGGCTTCTGTAAAGCTAAGTGCAATACAGACAGTTGGAGGAATAGAGAAAAAGCTGTCATTCTGCACTTTTAACACCTTTGGCTTTTAATGGTTCAGCTTAAAAATTCAGGGTTAATTCTCGCCTCAGGCAAGAAAGACAGCAGCATAGCAATGTTGCATTCAGCACAGTATGGCTACAATTCAAGGCAATGAAGAAGTGCCTGTATAGAGGTTTGCTAGTATAGACATGAGAATATGCTGATACTATGCACTTATGTAACTGTATCTATATGCAAGTTTTTGCCAGAATAACTCCTCAGAAAGTTATAGCAATATAAACTTGTGCTTGTAGTAAAACATGAGTCATGTTCCAACAGATTTATTAAGGAATATATTTCAGTTAACCTCTGTGAAGAGGAGCAGAGTGGTAAATCCAATTCACACTACAGAGGACTGAGAAGCATATTTACTGAACACGTCCTGAATCAGCTTAAAGGATTCCCTTCAGGATTTTTCATTGATGAGCCAACACAGTTTTCTTAAAGCAAAAAGTAATTTCATCTCCACATAAGTAACACAGTGTAACAAGGGAAAGGGCTAATATAACATAAGTCTAGAACAATGCTTCTATATCTTCTATATCTTCTATATCATCTTCTATATCTTCTATATCTTCTATATCTATATCAATATCTTCTACATTAGATCTTTTGCATTTTCCTCTTTTGATACACTAGGCTCTAGGTTTTGCTTTCCTTGAGCAAAAGCAATGCATCTCTCCCTTAAGAGAAACTATTTATATTCCTCTTGTCCATCTTTATCAATTTAATCTCCTCCTCCTGTGTTTGCTGTCCTCGGGAAGACAGTCTGGTGAGCCCACAAAGGAGCAGAAGTAATCCACCACAGTTGCTGGGGAGTGACTATTTCAGCTGCTGTCCATCCAGCTGATCATCCAGCTATGGAATCTGGGTAGTCAACACAAAACCTTCTTAATGTTTCTCATCAAGCAGTGCCCATAGAATAGTACAAACTGCTTCCAGCCTGTTGACACAGAGTCATTTATTGAGTGCCACTAGTGTGGTCGGCACAGCGAAGCAAACGATAGGAGGTGTGGACATTATCCCAAAGCGATGTTTGTGACATCAATTACAGAAAGCACTTTGGAGGCACAAGCTGCTGCTCTACCACCCTTGGTCTCAGGACAAAACAACAACATCATCTATGTGAGCTGAGTTTGAAAAGCGATTTGCATGCTGTATGTTAGCTGTTAAAGCTAGATTCTCAACTTGTGTATAAATAGCCATTAATGGAAAGACAAATGATCTGGCGTTCTTGTGGCAGTTCCCACACATCTCACTGTTTGTGCTGAATCTGTTGGTTTCTGCCACTTCCTGTCTTTCACTTTAGACTTGTATTTTAAGATAATTAAAACTAGGTCAGGCACAATCTTTTCCTTGTGTTTCTGTGTCACACATGGCCCAAGGAGAGTGTCCGTGAAGCACCGTGATGTCTGCACAGCTTGATGGAGCAGTTCAAGTTCAACCCTGGGCCTGAGCCAACCTTGGCTATACCAGACGTGTGGCTGGAGTTTGTGTGCAAGCCAGGACCCCTGCTCAGAGACCTGCTCCATTTGCTCAGGAAAAAGGCCAGACCATCAGAGAGTTTGAGCTCCAGTGCAAACTAACCCGAGCAGACACTTCTGGTGAGGTTTCACAGCTGCTTTGAGCTAATCTACACTTGTAGTGACAGGCTGACCGTGCTCTCTCCCTACTCCGACTTCTTCCCACCTAATCCCTCATGTCAGTGCAATAATAAATACAAAATGTAAAAAAGTAATTTAAGTTTCTTAGTCTTTGCAAATTCAAACTCATGGAGCCAAATACATTATTCTCGATGGACACTACTATGGCTGATAGCGAGAGCAGAAAGGGCCTGTGGCATTACTATTTTTAGGTCACGTCTATCTTATTTAAATTGATCTAACATGTATATTCTTGGCTAAATTCTAGATTTCTTTAGCCCGTGCATTTTCAGGGTCTCTGGCTGGGATATGTAAGACATAATTTGAGTAGATTGTGTAAATCATTGTCTTACACAAGTAACTGTTCAGATTTTTTCCAAAGCAGTTGTGTCAGAACTCTTTATTATCTTATGTTATCTAGAAAGATGGAGGATATCTCTTCCAATATTTCTTATATTCAACTTTGAAAATCATTAATGGGAGAGCATTAGTCTATATCTCAAAATAATCCATAATGGAAAATGAACACTGCCTGTGGCAGGCTTTCCTAGTTAGCCCAATTTACTACAATATTCCCTAAATGAAATTGTACTGAAGATGTAGATAGCACAAACATACATTAACTAAAAAAAAACCTGAAAAAAGTGGGATTTTTAGGGTCATTTTACCAAGAAAGTATTTCAATATCACTCTTTAACTGCAAACTACTGTGGTTTTCCAAATCAACAACCTTTAATTTAAAGATCCTTAAGTATACTAGCATCAGATAGGATAAGGGGTTCTATAGGAACAGGAATCCTGAAGATTTATTGTTTCAGCAGTAGGCAGAAGGGTTATAGGCAGGTTAGGGTACTGGCTACAGAATCTTCCTACAAAACTGAATTTAAAATAACATATTCCCAAATAAGGAGCTTTGTCTATGCTGAGAAGTTCAGTCACTTGTAGCTGATCTCATTGTTCTCCCGCTCTTGAAATACAACCTTCTTCATCACTTCCACACTAGCTGCGCTGAATCAGGGTCAGGACACTCTTTAATCCTTGACTCAAACTAGTTTACAAGCACACAGATTTAGCTGCAGTGCCTTCTGGTTTTGTAGTCTGCAGTCTCTGAGAAAACAGCATATTTGGAGAATTTTAAGGATTCTTCTGGAAGGGTCACACATTCACAGGTTGTATGAGAAGCTGCCATTATTTCTATGAGATGCCTGGGTTAGGGGGGAGTTCAATTGGATTAGAAGCCATTTACGTTGTTGCAGCAATGACATTTTTTATACCTGTGAGCTTAACATTGCTGGCATTTCATTTTTCTCTTAATCAGCTTTCAGTGGAGTTGATCTTGACTTAAGATAGGGGATGACCTCTCAAGGTCATACCCTTTCTGTCATCTGAAAAGCATTAACTGCGGGCCAGGCCAGGACGTGGTTTTTTTTTTCTTTTTTCCAACCAGCAGGCTTCTCGCCTGAAAGCAGAGTTTCGGATTCAACTTGTTAGTACTTTCTATTATGAACTTTCTTTTGCTTTACAAATTCTTCTGTACATGCTATATTCTTCTTCCCATGAGTATGAGATTTCAAGGTTTTCCAGTCCAAAACTGGTGTTGTTGAGTTCTGAGCAGTAAACAAAAATTGCTAGCAGGTCACTGTTCTTAAAAGCAATAATGAGAAAGTTATATGGTGCTTTTCCACCTAGGTCTGCTGGAAAGCAATTGGCATTCCCTTTCACAAAACTATACCCTTCCAAAGGCACAGAGGTGACTAAAGATGAAGGTTCCCTTGATAAGTTCTTCCAGTAATGTGCATATACTAACTACAATATATTTTAACTCAAATGTGAACTCCTTAAACTTCTAGGCATTGGTTCTTGTTACTTCCTTCCTCCTAGATCGAAGGGTTATTTAATACCCATTACGTTCTGCCTGTGAAAGTACTATGATTGTGATCAAGGGCAAAACTACCTCATGCTGGCAGAGGCATCCAAGGCATCTGAGCTGTCTTGGTTTATACTAACCAGCAGAAGAGAAAGAGAAGTGCAGTACAGAGGCACCAGAGCTGATTGCACTCTGAAGAGCTTGAATCCAGAGAACAGCATAGTTGTACTTGTAGGCAGGCTGCAATTAGAGCTAATTATCAGCACTTTTACCATGCTGAGACCTCACATCAGCCTGCTCCTTCACTTTGATCCCTTGGTCTTTTCCAGAGTCCTGTTTACGAAGAGATCCAGATCATCCTGCCTCATTGCCTTGTCCTTATTTACTATTTTACCATGGTCTTTCCCCATCTCCCCCTTTTAATTACAAATGTTATCGTAAGTGATTTATTATTTACTTTCAAAAATAATCAGTGAAGTCGTTGAACGGTATCAGGTCTGCTACTGATCCCCATGAAACTCCATTATAAGTATATTCAGCTGTTGATAATTTCCTGGAGACAATCTCTTTTTAAGATCTATCACTTAACCAGTTCTTAATTCATAAAACATTTGCTTTATTAATAGTATAGGATGCCAATGTTTAAATCAGAACATCCTGTGCTGCTAAATTCAAATATTTTACAAAAATCAGATTACTCAAACAAGCTTGCCATTTCATCAAAGAATAAAGTAAGATTTCTTTGACATGATCTGCTTTTCATAAAACCATGTTGTCTGGAATTAATTTTATTTCTATCCTTTAATTATTTCTCAGCTGATTCTCTTCCCAGCTTTTCTGTTTTATTTTCTGGAACAGATGTCTGACTAACTGACCTATACTTACTCCAATCATCTTGTCAGACTTTTTTGAAAATTGGCATACTGTTAGTTCACTTTCAGTCTTCTGGAATTCTTTTGGTGATCCAGAATTTGTTAAAAATTAGCATTAAAGGTTTCCTAGAGAAATTTGTGTGCAAACCATCTGTGTCCACTGAATTGTGTTTAATTTTAGTTGCACTTGCTCTGTATTTCCTTCAGACTACGACAAACCAGAAATAAATTTGCTGTTCTTATGTGGTAGAAGTATTTAATCTGTATTTTGTCTGTAGAAAGCCAGTTGTTTTATGAATTTTAACTACTCCATGTCTTCTAATAAGAATTTGTTGCCAACATCAGGATGTATCTATGTTAAGACATAATTTTCTTCCAATATGTATTTAAAAACTACGTTTGATCATGCCAGCATTTCCCTCAATATTTTTAGCTTCTCACATCCTCTTTTTTGTTGTTTTGGTTTGGTTTGGTGGAGGGTTTTTTAGTTTGTTTTTTACCTCCAAGTTACATCATAGGTATTTCTACGTATTGTACATCATTGTGGGTTTTTTTGCAGTTACCTTACTTCTTAATTTAACCAGACATTTTTCATAAACAATTTAGAGACTTGCATGTGAATCACTGCGAGGCTTAGCTATGTTGCAAATATACGTCAAAGCAAAACCCATTATCAGCCTATATTTCAAGTTCAACCCCTCCTCTCCATCAGGTTCTCCAAACTGTTGTTGCTTTAGTAAACTGAACCCTTTTCATGACACTTTGAGGTAATTAATAAACACAAAATAATTAATATTTGAGATATACCTTCTGCTTTCTCAGCTTAAATACAGACAAATTGCACTCAATAGTCTTCAAGGAGCACATTTTGAGTCCAATGCCACTCTTACTTTTATCCATCACTTAACCCATCCCGTCACACTGCTGTGAAAGCTTGAAAGCACGCTCCTCCACTTGGTCCTGAAGAAATTTATCAGCAAAGCTGACTTTTATGATCATGGTAGTCTCTGTCCTGAAGAATATGATGAAGTTGTACCCACTTCAGTGGAAATGTCCCTCCTAGTTTCTCTACTATCTGTTCTAAGAATGAAAATGTTTGCTCTGACTTACTGCACAGCGAAAAATGGGCCAATTTGGAAAACGTATAGCAACTTCACATGTAAAGAACCATTGAACGAGTGTTACCAGAGAAAGAAAACCTGATTCCTCGTCGAAAACACCAGCATGCATGCAAAGGCAGGATTTCCACTGAGCATCCTTCAGGTGCCAGCCGAAGCCGATTAGTAGGGTAATTTGTAAAATATTACAGTGGCGCATAAGACATTTAAATTAACTCATTATCTCTTATCTGAGCATGTTATAAGCTTTGGAACACTTTTTCAAGACAGAATTTTTCTGTCTTTTACTGTAGTTTTTAGCTAAGAGAAAACTGAGGTTCAAGTGAGTTGTTCAAGATCATACACAAAATGTGCAGCAGAGCAGGGATTTGAATGCTGTTCTCCAAAAGCTTAGAGACATGAACTCCTGGACTGAGCTCCCTTTCTGTAAAAACTACAGCTGTTCTTTGACTGAACAAGGAATTTACTTCCTGTGCAGTCAATTCACCCCCTAGCAGCTCTCAGATTTACTTTCTTCCAGTTCTGTCATACAGCTTATTTGCTTCTAAATCTGAACAGCAGATAGAGAAATAGGCAGCTCTGGAATGAAGCTTGTGATGAATTTAATTATAATAATGCCAGATAGCCCACTAAACCATTATCATTCTACAATGACAATAAGCTTACAATAATCTATATTCCCATCTCCATCTTGCATTGTTCTAGTTAGGTTGTTTGTTTAAGCCTCTTGACCTAATTAGTGAAATTCGTTGTTCTCATTAGTGCCATTTGTTACCAAAAAAGAAAAAAAAGGTTTTTCTGACAGAGCTGGAATAGTCCCAAAGTATGCGGTTGGCTCCAGCACTTCTCTCATTCTCGCAAGCTTAGGCCAGCACAGAACATCTTTGTTTTGCAGTTGTCAAGGCTCTAAGCAGTTGTTGGGGTCTCTGCACACTGAACATTTGCCATCACTTATGGACAATATAAAATATATTGACAGCAACATGGGTATAATTCCCAGATGAATTTACTAAAGGTAATTTTTCAGGAAATGGAAGTGCTGCAAACTGATGCCAGCATGAAGATTTACAGGAAGATAATACAAATGAACAGACTTTCCTGTGGCAAACACCATTCTTGTCTTGTGATAGACTTGTAACTAGATGCTGCCAACGGAGTTTGCAGGAATTACAGTTTGCATTCCTGGCCATCTCATTCCAGTTTGTTGGCCAGACTCTTTTTCCCACAGTGCATCTATATCCATGACTGCCTTTTTGTACAAACTTCATCCGAGAAACTCACCTTCTACTGAATTGCAAATAAGAGAAAAGAGAGGATCTGTGCTAGCATTTCTTCAGTGCTATCCTCAGGCTCTGGTGTTTGACTTTTCAGTAGCAATTCAACTTTTACTATAGAATGTGGACATGGTCAGATAAAATTTCAGTGGGATGTGCAATTTGCATAACAGACGCACTGAAAATATGTGGTAGAAACCTTTGCAAATGAGATTGGAGTGCACGCCATTTTTTGTGTGCGACATGACAGAAAAAATATGTACTTTTTCTTGAATATACTTTGAGAACTTCCTTGTTAAAAAATCTGATTTTTCAGAATAACACCAAAGTTTCCTAAACTTGCTGAATTTCAAGAGATTTAAGACACGTGCATTTAGGCATCCAAATGATATGTGAAAACCTGTTTCTAAAACACAAAGTTGCTATGTCTGCTCATGTTTGTACACAGAAATTACCTGGAATCTGTTTAGCAACTCTACATTCTTTAAGTTGTTTTTCTGAAGCTACATTTTATCCTCCTGGCTTTGTCCATATACTAATAAATACATTGCATTTTATATACAAGCAGAAATAACCATTCAAAATAAATTATCTAACATTAAACTATATCATGGTTGATTCAAAGCTTGTTTTAATGAAGTTTACAGAATTGGTTTTGGTAGGAAGTAATTTCTTAAGTAAAAATTTTACTTTAAACCAATAGGGAGGCAAGGAAAGCGAAGGGAAAGAGGAGGGAAAAGAGAAATATGGATTTTTTTTTTGCAATTTCTATTTCATTTTGTGCTTCTACCCATTATCACTGAACAAGCACGGCATAGGATTAAGAATCAGAATACCAGGTTTAATCCCCAGTCCGGCCAATTTGCTGTTGTCTGCCCATAGGCAAGTTACTTCAGATTCAGCTGTTTCTTCCCATTATTTGTCCATCTAAGTTACGGACACTGCTCTCTTCAGCAGTGTTTAGCACAGAATTAGTGCTGAGTCCCACTCAATAGCATCATGACATCCAGGGGGTCATGTACCTACTATTCAATGTTCAATATGTAAAATTACAGCTTGATCCTGCCTGCAAAAGGAAAGGTACTTGTGCCAGTTATTCCGCACTGATAGATTGTACCTAACATACCATATCATGAGATGTGCAGCATCAAAGCATCTAGCAATGTAAATCTGGACTGAAAATATGCAGCAAATTGCCCTTTTTACCTTTTCTCCTCTTCCTCCCTTCCTTTCGCCTCCACCTTGATCTTAGTAGTAGAAACAGTCTCTTACTTTCTACTCCTCAAACCTTCTCTTCTTCAGATCACAGGTCATAAAAACACATTTCCTTCCTGAGTTTTTTTTTTCTTCTGCTATAGTGAATAACCTAACCAGTTCTATCAAGGACATTCCTTCCTGACACCATGATGAATCACAAATCGCTTGGATACAAATGAGACTGAGTCAATTTAGAGAGGAGAACCTAGAGAATCTAATAGTTTGTTTCATTTTGTAAACAAGGCCAGACCTTTTGGCATTTAAATAAAATATATCAGACAAAATACTTAGTAACCAAATTCAATTAAGTATACCTGTATAATGTGCTCTTAATTCCTTTGTGGGGAAAAAAAAAAAAAAAAGCATTGAGTACATTACCACTAAAGTACATTGCTGAACCATCGTTATTTCAAACAGTTAAAGCTGAGAGATATGGAGGTAGATTTTTTCAATATTATGCACTGAAAGCCCAACTTCAGTGGATCAAGGGGACAGTGGCATTTATTTTAATGGCACTGAGATTTCACCTTCTGTAGCAAACTCAGCAATTTTCTTTGCTCACAAAGTGCTTGGATCAGGCCCCTAGGACATTGCAAAGACCAAAGCATTTTCCTGTTCAGAAGCTTTTCAGAAAGCCTTAGAAATAAAAGCTACCTTTTGATTTGGATGTGTCTGTAAGGTGGATTCTGCCAGGGCAGGAAGGTCACCCCTTCTTCCTTCCCAGAGCTCAGGGGGAATGCAAAAAAGAGGATCCCCTGAGCATATGCAAGTCTCCTTCAGTAATGAACCACATGCTTGTCACTAAGTAAGCATAGTAATTGTATTATATCCCTGTGCAGCTTTTAATATCTGAATTAACTGAATACTATTAAAATATTATTTAATTTTGCAGTATATATACGTATAGAATTTCAATTTCTTGGGCTAGACTTCTTGAGCTCAAGTGTTTTATGCTGAAGAGTTATTTGTTGCAACACAGAAACAAATGAGTAAATTAAATGTGGACCATGTTGTTCTCTGTCATTGAGGTCAAATGACACAGTAAAACCTGCATCGAGAACATTGCACCAGTGTGAATGCCCAAAGTGCCAACTGAAATGGTATTTGCCTCGTGATAGATTTGAACCGTTTATGAGATTTGGGATGGCATTTGGGATACGGAGGTTGGCCCAAGCTACAGACGTGCCAAGGATCTCCCTGACAATTTAACAGCACAGATGATGAAGTTCCAGTCCCTGGGGACATTCAGTGGAGTTATTCAACACGTAGTAATATGTGACACAGTTGAACAGCTGCACACCCCCAGCGAGGCCACCAGCAGCACCCCTGCCTATATTCTCTGCCATCACTTTCAGGATCTGAAGGTGCTAGCACATGTTGACAAGGATAATTGAGTGCCTATGGTAGATGCACCACTGTAGCCAGTTAGATGACTAATTAAGTGGTTCTATGATTAAGAAGTTGACAGTTGAGCTCTGTAGGGTGGGATGTGGTGTGTTTAGCACTTGGAGCTAATTTCATAGTTGAATCAAGCAGGTGGAAATCCTCTGCAGTTCTCTTTTCTGAGCTAATTCCCTGACCATGGATTAAGAAGACTTGGTGGAAATTAGACAAGTTTAGAGCATCAACACAAACTGAAAATGTATTCTAGTCTCAGATCATGTGAATCTGTATCTTATCTACAACATTTCCTTCCTTTTATGAGTGCCAGTATTTTAGCTTACCACAGTGACTTCAGAGTGTCTGTATATTTCACAATTCAATTAGTCATTCACAAGTGAAGTATTGCAATTGATTCTTTTTTTGGTCTCCACTGGTGATAAAGGTAATGGGTGTTTTTGTCAAGTAAATGGACTTCCTCTAAATATCTGCTTCTCCCTGGCACTGCCTTTGAAGTAGATGGTGGGGTGTACTTCTATAAATAGACAAGTAGCTGGCAGGAGGGGAAAAAAAAAAGAGAAGGGGGAAAAGAGTGGAAAACCATATATTTCCTGACATTGCAACTTTCATGATGGTTTAACTACCACAAACGTACATTCTTAAAGCACTCTTATCTTGGGGAACATTGCAGGAAGCAGGGAGTAATTTGGATGTTAACAGATACTGCTTAAAATACAAAAGGAAAATGAATCAGATGCCTTTGTACAATGCCCGTGGTTTCAGTTTGGGGGAACTGATGTTCTCAGACAAGGCTGAAGTAGCACTTCGGTACTAAGAGCTGTGGCTTACAGCAAGAATTGATATACCATTTTCCAGCAGCTGGTCTGCACTTGAAAAACAGAGCAAGCAAAGCTTGAGAAAAGAAATCAATCAGCTGCATTTGTCACAGCTCTGTGAAGTCCTCAGATATGGATATTGTTATCTGAATACAGTTTCCCTTCATGCAGTGAGGGGCAACACGTCAGGAGCAGTGGTAGAGTTACCTCGAAAAATACCCTTAATGCCAGGTTTCAGGGCCTTCCTCTTTGTAATGCTTCCTTTCACCACCTAGAAAAGACTCGCTGACCTAAGAAACATCCTGGATCACATTAAAATCCCATCACATCTGAACTCTCTGGGAAGAATTTTTTCCTCATGGAAACCAAAACTGCTGATTCCCTGGCTTTTTGCCAGCGCTGCGATGTAACAGAACAGGAACACCTGGCGTTTTGTCAAAACCATGCACATGATTTTGAGAGGTACACAAGCAGCCATTGGAGGTAGAAAAATATTATCATTTATCTGTCAGTGGTGGCCCTTTCCTTCTTGAGATTCACATGAAGATGTTAAAACAAGAAATTCTGGTGTTCTGAGATTTTCGGAAAATTAAAAGATAATAGGTATCTCCCTGGACAGCTCATGAAGGATTCCTGGTGGGCCACTGTGGTTCCTTCTTTCCATTTAGCTGATTCTATGAAAGAAAAGAATGCATCATTCACAGTGGAATATGTTCCACTGTATTCACCAGTCCTGTCAGCTATATAAATTAAATCAAGGGCTTGTAGAACTGTACCTAGAGGAGAAATGCTTCAGAGAAGTCTGATGATGCTTTCCCTAAATCGTATTAAAGCCCTCCATGCTGTTGTCTTTGGGTCACCTATAAAAATGTGACTGAGGCCTTTGCATATCCCAAGGCATATTTTCAAAATCAAAAGGATATTAATCTGCAGCCAAACTTGCTTGGGGATAGGTGGTCTTCTGAAATTCCTCAGCAATCTTGGATGTTATCACTTTTCTCCTGTACCCTGCCTCAAAATCTAGAGTGATACTGTCATGTACTTGTAATATACTGCAGAATCTTACATTAAAGATAGATAAAGAGGTCCATAACTTTTATAATAATTAGAGAAGTAATCTGAACAGAAGCACCTTATATCTTAATATAAAATAGGATTTATTATAATTAGAGATATAAATGATGTATTAGATCCCGTAAGGGCAAGATAGAACATTGAAAAAACATTAACTATTGTGTTTCCAATTCCTTGTAACATGTAAAGAGCCAGAGCATTTGGAGAATTTGGAGTATTTGGAGAACCTTCTAGTTAAAGTAACACATATTTTTTTGAACCTAGGGATGACAGCTTAAAGTCGTCGCTTTAAAGGTAAAGAGCACTTTCCCTAGGTAAAGAGCACTACAAATTAAATGTGAAAGGCCAGCTAACCTCTCTGTGCTGAGAAAATTCAGAAGATTGTATCTTATTGCCCACTCTTGGCAAAGAGAATATGGAGTTCCCATCCAGGGTGGAAATGGGCTGACTTCACTGGCATCTCACGTGTTTAAGTCGGTGTTTAGAATTTTTTTTCCTCTTTAGCATGCTAAGCTTCACCAGACTTTTGTGTGGCAGCATTTCTTACCCTGCTGGTAGAAGAGATGGGCATACAGAAAGTGTGGACACTTGCTTGGCTCTTCTCAAGAGCACAATTGCCTTCCTAGCATTTTCTATTTAGCGAAAATAACATAATGTTATTTGAAGTCCACATCTTTAGCTAGTGTTTTGTTAACATGCTCTTATTGATTTTGATGGCTGCTGATGCCGGTTTATTTCAAATGAGGACTGTGCTGTCACCAGAAAAATCGCTTAACTACCAAATCTCCTTTCTCAGCTGGACATTATGCTCTGCTTTACGTTATGTTCATGACGAGTTATGGTCTACATATTTTGAATAACATTTTGTAACACATTTTTAATCATGTTCAATTTTAAATAACTGATCTAATCTTCTTATCCATACCCCCCTGTATTGGTAAAACATATAGGCACTGCCAAGAGTGTCTATCAAATGTCCTAAAAAATAGCTACGGAATGTCTCTCTTCAAAGATGCCTGCCTTTCTCTGCAGAAGGTGATCCTCTGGGAAATTCACAAAGACAGGAAAAAACTGGGATTTACAGAGGCAGGAAAAACACTTTACTGATAAAAGGAGGTTGTACCAAGCTTGTTCAGATGGCTGGGTTTAGTTTAGGGATGAAACGCGTTTGTTCCAAAACCAACTCACTGGCTCCATTAGCCAACATTGGGAAACTGGAGGTGGTCTTTTTTNAGGATTCGCAGACATTTTCCCCTCTCATAAATGTAAGAGGACTCTCTGTGAAACCTTCGCTGATCCACAGCTGCATTGTGACAGCTCAAAGTACTCAGAGATGGGGAAGGGAGTGGATGTGGAGGAATCGCACAGCACTAGCACTGAAATGGCACAAGCAGAGTTTGCCAAGCAGCAGTCGGGAACCTCATACATCTGTTCCTCAGAGCTCAGCAGGCCAGCTGCGATGGAGAGAGATTAGCTCAAATGAAATGGAAGATGAAAAGTCTGGTGAAATTGCCACAAATATAGTAAAGAGTGGTTCCTGGAGAGACAAGCAGCTCCAGCTGCAGCAGAGCTAATGAAGCTCACATTTTTTTTATGGATTTGTGTCTTGTGGTTGGATTCTCTGGTGTGAGTACCAATTAAAACTTTTCCTGCGGTTGGGGCAGCCATGATAGCTGTCTTCTGTGTGAATTCTCCAGTGGGTGGAGAGCATGCTGCAACCTGGTGTTGAAGCTAGTTCAGTCATTCAGAATTATTGGAATGTAGATGGATATGATAGCAGACCTATGTGCACAGATTCCTGCACATGCACAAATGCAGTGTAATCTTGTATAGCCCATTCTGCAGGGAGCATCATATGTTGCGAATGTATGCATATGGACCTATGATATTATCACCTGGGTAGCGTTGGCTTGTGAATTAAGTAATAAAAGACAAAACACGCCTTTTGTCAAGGTGATGATGTTTACTACGACAACAGTGAGTACAGAAGTGTTCCTGAAGACACATGCCTTTTGGCTTAACAGGGGTGAGTACTGGCTAGTAGGTAGATCACTGTGTAGGACAAAGGAAACAAGAAATCTGACTTTATGCTTTATTTGGAAAAGCAGCTTCAGCTACAGCTTCTGTTTGTAAGACAAAAATAGTGATCCCTTCCACCCATAGTTATCCTCTTCATTAATTTCACATTACATTTTCACGGACTGATACCCCTTAAGCTGAGGAATGCTCACCTTTTACCATGATGGTGGTGATGACTGTTGGGTATCCCACTTATGTGACCAGGGAGCAGATATTTCAGGTGACAGTGCTTCCATTTTTGAGAAGCAGAAGTCACCTTCAAGAGAAAGTCCACAGCTCTAATGTAAATATCTGCAAAATTTGATTGAATTTTCTAGGCACTCAGTTCTTGGCACTGGAGCAAGTGGACCAGTTTTCTGATCTACTTACTGAACTCCTATTTTTAGTAAACTTTAAGAGTGACAATAAAATAGGAAAGATGGTCTTATATGTGGCACTACCCTGGCTTCAGTTCCTGGCTTGGTTGCAGCCTTACTGCATGATTTGAAATCTTGTACCATTTTTCACCCTGTAAAATTCTTCACTGTCTAACAGGGACACTGCAAACTACTATTCCTTTCTCTTTTGAGGTACAGAGGCACTAAAGCATAAAAGTCTATATACATCCATATAAACATTAAGATTAGTACAGTTCCAGAGCTACTTAGTAACTGACAGAGATAGGATAAACAACTGAATTCAGAAAAAAAGGCTTTTTATAGACTACAGAAAACTATTTGTAGAATTCTTGTTTTGCTCCATAATTTTAACAAAAATAAAAATAAACCAACTTCCCCCCTCCCCTCAGTCTTCCCCCAGCTAGAAATGTAAACACTAAACAGAACACTTTTGTTAGGGCAATTACTCCACATTGTGCCCAATGATTATGTTAATCTTAACACACTGCTCCAGAACCATTTGCACAGACTCATGGTTGAGGATTTTGGTGTAATATGACTCTCAGAATAAGAACATTTCTATGATCCAGTCAAAATGTTGATCCCATCTGCTTGTTGTCAGAGCTGGAACACAGACTAAAACCAGCTCTTCCCAGATGTCAGCAGAGAATTGCCATATATTTGTGGATCTTATTCCTGAGAAATGTTATGCCAAGAACACCCCCACCTGGTCAAGGAAAGAAGTGGAGTCAGAGAAAGATTATGACATCTGAAATACATTGCACAAAAATCTACTACTCTGTGCTTATTTTTGGAAAACTGCTGTCCATAAATGTCAGCATGAGTGAAATTCTACAGGTCATGGAAGGAGAAAATAAAGTTATCAATGGCAATTTTTAGTGATTTGGTATTGTTCATTGAAAATTTGTTACACAATCTTATATTTCAGATTGTGGCGTAAATACTGAAGCTATCTTGCCTGATATCAGCAGTCAGGGCCCTACAATTTCAGACTAAGTACAAACTAGTTTCATTTGCTGTAATTGAGGAACAACAATTTTCTTAAATAATAATCCCAGCAATAGATATGAAATTCCTGTGCTCACCAGAACTATACCATACTGTATACATTTATTATTGAATTCTTTACATATGGCTGTTTATGTTGCCATTTTTTAATTCACAATTAAATCTTATTTTCCAGAATCTAACAAAAAAGCACAATATCCATAAATTGTTTCAATCTTCATTGAAATTCCCTGTGAGATTTTCAGTGTTACTTCGGTGATACTTGGACTGTAGCTTGGTCAGATCCCATTGGGAAGTTAAAGCTAACAGCCTGTCCTAGAACTCAAAGAACAGAAAAAAAGTAGTGGGAACAAAGCATATGATCAGACTTACAATCTCATGAAGGATTCATATAATAATTTTGCTACCACTCCTTTCAAAAGAACTTTTAAGTTACATTCGGGTAAAGTAATGGTGTTTCTACACTGTCTCCTGAGAAATGAGCCCAGACAAACTCATTGAAATAATGCTGTGAATTTTAGCACATAGTTTTTCTTTTAAATTTTTTCTTTTTTTTTTTTAAGTAAGAAGATTTGTATAGTGTTGAGCACTCAAAAATAGCAGTCAACTACATACAGCTGTGCACAAAACACAACATCAACACAAACATTTTTCTTGCGTTCACTCTCAACTTTCCAAGGAGAGCAGAGAACCAAGAACTCCTCTTTTATTTACTGTAGAGAATCAACTTACAATCATCCCTAATTAGGCTTCCAACAAGATGTTTGGTTCCAGTCCAGAAGTTTTTAATTAGTCTATATAGCCATCGATTTCAAGGGGAGTTTTATCTGAGTCAGGATTTTGAATGAGGCCACGAGGAGTGAGCCTCGAGGAAGCAAACGGAGCCTCACCCTGCGCAGGTGTGTGGGTGAAGCTGCAAGGAGCTTTTCCAGTCTCTGTAATCTTCTTGGTCCCCTGTAGGGAAAAGGCCGTATTTTTAGTGTGGTTCTGCAGGAATTTAGAAGCATCCAGACAGGGTTAAATGTGCTTCAGAAAAGGAAAAGATCCCAGTAAAAACAAGAAAAAAAAAAAAAAAAAGTAGGGAAAAGGAATTCACTGTAAAGTTCGGGAGCAGCAAAGCTTTAGAAATATGAAGTGAGGGTTTGAACTTGACACAGGGTTTCTGTGAAAAAAAAAAAAAAAGGCAGCTTGTGGCAGGAGACTGGGAGGTAAATGTGAGCAGGATGTGAAGAGCAGAGCTGGTGAGGGGCTGAGGCTGGATGGAGAACCAGGGCTCAGAGCAGCTCCCTGGGAGGGGGCTTTGGGAGGTCTCTGGCCAAACCTCCTGCTCGCGCACAAAAAAGAAACTTGGCCTGAAAACTGGTGGGTCTGCAAGTGCAGACAACGAAATGAGAAAAAGGAATCACTTTACAGAGAGAATGGGGTGACACGTTGTGCCGCTGCGGGAAGATGAGGGCTGAGATGCTGTAAAAGGCACAGCCCTTCCCTGCCGAATTTAAAGGCCCATGTGGGTAATTGGATCACTTAAAGTAAATTGCCTCTATAACACGAACAAAATCATATACTTTTCTCAAAAATGATGTATTAGTTTTCTGAAACAGCTGAAGAATTTTGGACAAAATTTTCTATGCACATGCACAGAATTCCACACCAAGCAGATGCTTGGCTTAAAAAATAATAGCCCAAAAAAAGGGACATTCTAAACAACTGAAAATCTATTCCTGTGCATAGCAATGTCTTAAGCTTAATGAGATACAGGTCTCTCTCTAAGATTTTAAAATATTAATTGAGATATTTAGCAGACTCTGTTCATGTAGCAGTATGTGGATGATGATGTCCAGTAAATGTAATTGTAGCGATCAATAAGTATGTATTTGCTTTGTAATTACTTTCTTATTAAAGCTAAATTAGCTAAGGTATATTTCAGGCATTTGTTATAATGTAAAGGATTGCCGATAATTCTTATCTTACTGAAAAAAAGATTACTCCTTATTGGGAAGGCCATAAAGCAAACCTGAAAATCTTTATCCATGGAGTTTGTCTCATAGCCTGTGGTGTCATCAATAGAACAGCTCATGGATGGCTCACTGCTGCTGCGCAGAGCTGAGGGTCCTCAGTAGGCATTGATCATTTTCTGTCCTGATACGCCCTAACACACGTTTTAATGTTGGTATTACTCTTGGATCATGTCTCACTCCTTTAGGACAGGTCTGTTAAGCACCCAGCTGACCTATTTGGCATTCCTAGCATAACTTCAGTCAAGCCCCATGAACTGATATCCATAAAAAGTCACTTTAGCTGTCAGAAAGAGTACAATACCTTGGTTTTAAATGCTTACTTTTAAAAATCTGCTTTGTGAAACCACCCGGCTCTGTTGTTCTTTCATGCTGCAAGGAGCAGCTTGCATCCTCCCCTCCAGATTTTACCAAACAGTCTGAAAGGGGGGAAGGCAGCGATTAAACCTCTCACTAACCAAATGTTAACTCTCACAAATCACCTGTGGGGGGAAGAGTCTGCCTTTGCATAGGTCCCTCTTTGCATATGTCCCACTATTCTGTGCACACCACAGTTTCTTTCCTATGTGGCCCAAGCAGTTTTCTCAGGATGATATGATTTGCATTCTGCATAGGTCTATGTGGATCCATACGTCTCAACAAGAGTGACTTTTACAGATTTACTGTACCAGCCAGAGGCCCGGCTACGATTTGAATTCGTTTTCTTACACAGATGTGATTCACAACAGTCTCAAGGGCCAAACATTGCCCAGCTGCTACAGGCTTAAAGTCCTGGGAAAAGCACACATGTCCAAGGTGGAAGGTCCTTCCCAAGGCACAATCCCTGCCTAAGACTTTTTAAAGGAGCTAAAGGAAACTGAGGGTTCTGACATACAATCAAGTTATTGAATATTAATGAGTTACCATGCATCAGCTGAAACACAGCAGCTCCTGCATACTTAATCGTAGCCCGTTGCTGCTGCCAAGGATAACATAAAAGTGTTACCTTTTTCACTGAGCTCTGGTGTAACGCATTTTATGTACATTTGCTACAAACTGAAAGCACACACAGAGCCAGCTACTGCCACTCAGCGGACACGTGATAACTCATAAATCTAAGGTCACAGGGGATGCAGGGAAATCAGTAGTCGGGTTCATCAAAGTTGCTCATGCACTTCTGAAATGCCATGTCAAACAGTACATGTAGCAAAAGCACTAGCAAATATCTCCTAACTTAAAAAATTACATCCTTCAACTGTCAGGAGAACAGCCACAGTGATACACTGAGCACTACTTCGACATTTCCCATACTCTGTTCCTAAACTCTCTCTCCGCCTTAGGAGCTTCTATGTCACCCCAAAAGACCTTGTTTCTCACCAAAACTCCTTTGCATGGCCACCATGCTCTTGGCAAGAGGGCGAAGAGATGCTTTGCAAACCAGTGCAGTCCCTCCTTGGTAAAATGTCTCAATCTGGTCCTCTCCTATCAAGTATACAGCACAGCTTAGGTTTTAAATAATATTTTTTATAAGTTTATGCACACAAACAAGCCTTGTAGGTTATAGAGAGAAGTGGCCATTCTGGATTTCAGAGGTGGCTTTGTTTTGTTGTGTTTTCTTTTGCTACTGCAGAAAATGGTGCAGGGCATCTATCCACAAGAGATGTTTTGCTTTCAGATAATGCCAACCAGTTGGGGGTGGGGCAAAAAACCACTAGTAGGCAACAGGTATTTTGGGTGATCTCAGAGGGTAGAAGCCGCTGAACATTCCTAAAGTTGTATTGCTAATGAAATCAGGTAAATAGAGAATCATAGAATCTTTTTGGTTGGAAGGGACCCTCAGGAACATTGAGTCCAACCATAACCTAACTCTGGCACCAAACCCTGTCCCTAAAAACCTCATCTATACATTTTTCGAACACCTCCAGGGATGGTGGCTCCACCACTTCCCTGGGCAGCCTGTTCCACTCCTTCACAGCCCTTTCCTGAAGAAATGTTTCCTAATATCCAATCTAAACCTCCCCTGGAGCAACTTGAGGCCATTTCCTCTTGTCCTCTCACTTGCTGCTTAGCAGAAGAGACCAACCCCCTCCATGCTACAACCTCCTTTCAGGCAGTTGTAGACAGTGATAAGGTCTCCCCTCAGCCTCCTTTTCTCCAGGCTGAACAGCCCCAGTTCCCTCAGCCGCTCCTCGTAAGACTTGGGCTCCAGGCCCCCCATCAGCTTCGCTGCCCTTCTCTGAACTCTGTCGAGTTACCTAATGTCTTCCTTATGATGAGGGGCCCAAAACTGAACACAGCATCTGAGGTGCAGCCTCACCAGCAGCAAGTAAAGGGGGACAACCACTTCTCTCGTCCTGCTGGCCGCACTATTCCCGATACAAGCCAGGATGCTGTTGGCCTCTTTGGCCACCTGGGCACCCTGCTGGCTCATGTTCAGCCACCTGTCCATCAACACCCCCAGATGCTACAGTGAACAGCAAAAGTTTATGAACACAGATGCTAGAAGTTTCTATGGGCCACTAGGTTGCAATGTAAGACAAGCTGGATCGTTATTTTCAATTCCTTCTCGAAATATATATGCTTTAAGTGTGGCACTTCAACATAACTTGGGGTTATTTATATTTGTTCCTATTTTGGTATCGTGCAGTTTATTTAATGCAATTCAGCCTCAGTATTCCAGGGGAATTGAGCATTCTTATGGGCCTGCACCCAAGACAGATAAAATCTCATCTTGAGCTTAATTCAAGCTAGCAGCATGCAAATAAAACCATACAGTGCCAAGGTACGATTGGCCTTCCGGGCTGAAAATGTACATTGCCGGCTCATGTCCAGTTTTTCATCCAGTAGTACCCCCAAGTCCTTCTCTGCAGGGCTGCTCTCAATCCCTTCATCCCCCAGCCTGTATTGATACTGTGGGTGTATTTATCTGTGATATGGCTATGGTAAATGTCTTCATCTGCCAAGACAAAAAAACCCCCTAAACTGGTTACCAAGACAGAGGTTAGCATTTCTGCAGCTACGACTTTGCCATAACACTGATCTTTGATTCTCCAAGGTTGAAAGATCATTTTTGGTTTTTTTGACTGAGATTCCCAAAATAAAGTTGCCAAGCTTTTAGTGTTAAACATCAGGTAAGGAGGGAAACTGAATGCCCTAGGAAAAAAAGATGCTGTGAGGCAGAGTGGGTTTTCCTTTTTTAAAATAAGCATGATGAAAGTGTTTAGTAAAAGTAATAAATGGAAAGAGGAAAGTAAGAAATGTAAAAACGGAAACTACATGGGTCATGTAATGAGGATATGACATCCATTCCTCAGCTATGCCTGCTCAGAGAGGGACCATTTGCTGTATGTTTAGAGACTTAGAAGTTGCCCCCTCCTAAACTCGCAGGAAGTTATGTTAAGTTTTTCACAGTCCATCATTTCCATGATCCCACGGGGGGGGTGGAGGACCGTGGGCGCATGTAAGCGAGTCCCCAGAGCCATGTTGCTGATGGGAAAAAGATGAGTGCAGCTTGCAAAGACATGGAGCAACATGATAGGGAAGATAACTCAGCAGAGCACCTACCCCGAAGTGATTTTTTACCAAATTGCTGGTGTGTTGGCCTGACAGCCCTCCAGTTCACTGGGATTAACATCAAGGCTCCTGCACGGGAAAGGTTCCAGAGTGACGGGGGAGAGAGACAATAGACAAAGCTGGGCTCTTTCATCTGGGCACTGCTGGAGCAGAGCCCTGACAAGTGATGGATGAGCAGACACCGACACGACTTCCCCACGTCCTCCCAACACTGCGCGGTTTATGGCCCGACACACTATGCCCATTATCCCGCCCATCGCCCCCCGTTCTCCCCAGCCCTCCCCTCCCCAGAGGCCGCTGCGTCCTCCACCCGTCCCCAGGCCACCTCCTCCTGTCCCCAGCACCGGCCGCTGCCAGCCAAGGGGGTCACAGGAGGTAGGGGCCTGGGGAGCTGTGTGTGGCCCTCAGTCAGGAACAGAGCACTGCAGGACCCACGCGGAGGGGATGGACAGACAGACACCCACTGAGTGCCACGGCCTGAGCCGGGACACGGCTGGCGGGGAGCGGGCAGGCAGCGGTGTCCCCGGGCGGGCGGCACTGCGGGGCGGGTGTTGCGTGTCTGTGCAGGTATTGCATAGAATTGTTGAATCATTTTGGTTGGAAGAGACCCTCAAGATCATCGAGTCCAACCACAACCTGACTCTGGCAGCAAATCATGTCCCTAAAAACCTCATCTATATATCTTTTAAACGCCCCTAGGGGTAGTGACTCCACCACTTCCCTGGGCAGCCTGTTCCAGAGCCTGACAACCCTTTCCCTGAAGAATTTTTTCCTAATGTCCAGTCTAAACCTCTCCTGGCACAACTTGAGGCCATTTCCTCTCATCCTATGCCTTGCTACTTGGGAGAAGAGACCAGCACCCTCCATGCTGCAACCTCCTTTCACACAGTCACTGTGCACGTGGGGCATTGCTTTGTATGTGACACTGCTGCCTGAGTGTCACAGTGCTCTGTGTATGTGTGGGGAGGGCACCCAAGCTGTGAGACCTTTCAGTGGTCCATGCTCTTGGGTCTTTGCTGCCATCACCCCCATCACACTTTCAGCCACTCAGGGCACTGAACGCCCTAGTCAGTCTTCTGTCACTGTATGTACTCTATGTTTTGTGGTCATAATTGCCATCAGATATGACCATTGCACAAATGTTACAGAATAGATCCCTAAAGGTGATGAAGGGTCTAGAGCACAAATCTTATGAGTTGCAACTGAGGGAACTGAGGCTGTTTAGCCTGGAGAAAAGGAGGGCGAGAGGAGACCTTATCACTCTCTACAACAACCTGAAAGGAGGTTGTAGCATGGAGGGGGTTGGTCTCTTCTCCCAAGTAACAAGTGACAAGACAAGAGGAAATGGCCTCAAGTGGTACCGGGGGAAATTCAGATTGGATATTAGGAAACATTTATTCGTGGAAAGGGTTGTGACTCTGTGGAACAGGCTGCCCAGGGAAGTGCTGGAGTCACCATCCCTGGAGGTGTTTAAAAGACACATAGATGAGGTTCTTAGGGATATGATTTAGTGCCAGCATTAGGTTAATGGTTGGACCCAATGTTCCTGAGAGTCTCTTCCAACCAAAATGATCTATGAGTCTACGATCCATGATTCTAAAGGCTCCTGGAGGCAGACATTTAGAGAGGAACAGGAATCACAAGACTTGGATTCCTCCTGCTCCATCCTTTACTGGACAGCTGAATTTAGCCCTTCCCGAATCTCATCTCAGGGGGATTTTAGCTTAAAAAGATAAAATCTATCTCACCTGCTTGGCAGGTCAAGACTTTTCAGTCTAGTTGCTTTATATGAGGAAATAAGCAAGTTTACAGCAGCTTGTTTAGCCCTTCTGTGATATAAACATTTAAATCTGTGATTCAATCACTTCCCTCAAAATTGTTTAAGGTCCAAGATGCTCTGAAGTCCTCTTGGATATGTGCTTCAAACTCATACTTACTAACTAAGAAAAAAATTAAGCTTTAAAACTTCTGGTACCACAGCAGCATTGTCACTTTTTAAGCTAAAAAAAGACCTGTGATTATAAAGCAGGAAATTGTATTTTTTCACTCACTTTCTATTATATTTCAGATAATGAGACAAGAAGGATCAGAAAGGGCTAAGTACAAACATTATAAAAGATATAATAGTGTAATTAACTGGGCTTGGGAGGGGCTAAGAACTGAATTAAAAATCAATAGTCTTTAAAAAGAGCTGAATTTATTGGAGTGTTATGTGTACAAAATTTAGAATATTTATACCTATCATTATTAAGACAGGTATAGATATACCTCAGCGATGGCCTATTTTATGTGTCAGCAGAAGGGTGTGACACCCCTGTAAACACAGGTATTGAGCATAGCTAATTTGGGGGCGAGGGTTGTGCTTTAAGGATAAATCACAGAGAAGACTAAATGTTTGGTCTTCGATGTGCCTGTATGGTGAAGTCGTTGCACCTGTAGATGGTGATTCAGAGACATAAAAAGAAGTTCGGGGAAATAACAAGAAACCATCTGAGCTTGTTCCTGATAGACCTTGATTGATGTACCCAGTATTCCCTATGTTATTAGTCAATACACAAAAACTAATACTTCAGCAAAACACAGTAAAACTGATTAATATGGAGACCTTTGAGTCTACAGCGTTATACAGCTGACAGTTTTATAAATTCAGACTTCAGGTGAGCAATGAAGAATGCATGCCATTAAGCTGCATAATAATACTATTATGCTGAACGAGAAAGCATTAATATAAATGATAGCTAGATGGACTGGAAAAGCAACAAGATAGAAAGTTGAGGTGACCTGCTGCTGCTTTTAAAAGTAGAAAGGTAAACCTGATAATCAGCTTTTTGGATTGTTTTTCTTCTTAAAACTGGCAATTTCCTGACCTCAGAAAACACATAGACCTGTTCTTACTAATTTCATTAAGTACTTTATAGTGCTGATGAACAGATTTCATTTAGATTTTGTCTGCACAAAAACAGATGATTTAAAAAGCAGTGCAAGTGGACCCATTTTAGTCAGTGATGCTACTACATTAAATTACAAAAATTTGGATCTGATATAATGTTAGAAACTCTCAAAAATCCAAGCTCTGTTTGGCACTGCGTACCAAATTATTACCTTTCTCACTGAATAATCTAGCAGCAAGCCTTACGGATTTATCCAAAAAACAAACAAAACAACCCCAATTCCTTTGTTTCTATAACTTGCAATACATGAATTCAGATTGCCTGTAAGATTCGTGCCCATTCTCAAACTATCGCTGGCCATTTCCACCATGCTAGCCGACTAATTCGGTTGATAGAAACACACTCTTCTGCTCAGTTTAAGGTATGAATGGGTATTTATGAAATGTTTTCTGTGATACTTTGCAGAGAGCAGGAGTGGTTCTAATCTAATTAATAAATGGCTTAAACTTTTTTTGCATTTTATTGTGATTAGCAAACAGAGATAGTTTGGAGACCCAGGCAAAGTTATCTTTTACCCTACAGGTTCCCTCTCACACCCCCTTTCACTTGCTCACTTTCTGGTGCTGTGATTTCTGCATTCCTGAGACCAGCTTTAATACGGCTGTAGGGGTGGTGGAACACAATTGTTTGCAAGCACTTAAGTTTTACTTTGAAATCACAGGTGATGTTAACATTTCTAGCAGGCGGAACTGCCGCTTGTGTAAAGTTGCTGGATTCAGCCCAGAGAATTTGGCTTGAGTGAGTGAATAAAGCCACAGAGAAATTCCAGGAATTCCTCTCTTCCCTATGACTCAGAGAGGCACTACTGGCCATAGTCAAAATCTTAAATCAAAATTAATAAGCTGCTTGCTTTGTCATCCATGTGTTTCTGATAATTTTAATGAAACTATTCACATAAGGGAATTGTGCAACATTTATCCCATTTTCTGAGGAATACTACTGTATCATATAACATCCTGTCATTAATGTCCAGCTGTCTGCACTGATAAAAGTTAGCTGTGTCACAATATTTACTTTAAATTGCTTTGATAATATGTTTCCATAAATTACAGTATTTGGTCTTTGTATGTACATTCCCTGTTCATGTGTTGAAACTTCAACTTGTTCCCTACTGTTCTTACTGATGAAAAACATTGCTATGAGCAATTTTCTGTATATACACATTACTGTTGGATTACTGAGATTGCCTAATGAGAATATAATTCTCTGTATAAATATTTCTAATGGAGAAAATGCAGTGCAGAATTTGGAAAACATCTTTATCTCATGTTGAAACCAACTTCCAGCAGGTTTTGTCAGAAATATTCCCAAGAAAGCCTTCACAGTTCTGCAATAATTTATCCTGCATAAAGCTAATAAAAAAGAATCAGTTCATATTGCCGTTGACAGAGAAAAAAAATCTCAATTGTTTCACCCTATCAGGCTCCCACACTTGGAAATTATTACAAGCAACTGCTGGGAACAAGAAAATGAACACAGGAAAAAGTGTAGAGAGAATTTTCTTTGCTTCAATTACTCTTGGCACCTTGGGGTGATCATCCAAAACCTGATCCCAACTGAGTCATCTGTGTGAAACTGCCTCCAGTGGAGCACCTCTCAACACACAGGTTAAAATTTGGTTTATCTTTCTATGAATTCTAATTTTTACAGGATGCCTGGATTATGTTTTATTATGCGACACCGGAACAGTTGGGTTTTAAAAAGGAAGATTATTTTTCTCAAGTTATTTTAGAAGTAAGATGTCACACACCAGTTTGCTTTGCTAATTGATGTTCACAGGCAGGAGTTCAGCTGGCTGGAGAGAAGGTGGACTTTGCTACATTTTGGGTTAGTTTTCTGCATTTGGGGTTAGTTTTCTGGATGGCTTTTTTTATTTTTTGCTGATTCCTGTTTGAGATGCTGCAGCTCTGGTCAGCTTGATACAAATGCTTTCTTAAGGTGAATATTGATGCAAGCTTCATCTTCCTATGACTGCTGGGAAATCAGGGAAGATGCTGAACCTTTTACCACCATATCCTGCTGATTGTGGTAAAAAGCATTGCAATAAAGAAGTACAAAATAAAGCTCTGATTAGCATTAAATAACAATGATTTTGTCTCTACCCTAGACATAATGTCTGTACTAAGCAAAACGAAAGCACGAAGTCAAAAAATGTTCACTGATCATCCTTGAGTTATATCAAATTTAAGAAGTTGTGTGCCCCAAGAGGAATGGATATGTAGAGCAAAACCCTCGGTGCTGAGGACATGATGTCCCCTGTGTATGTATTTTTGAGTTTTTTAGCTAAGTCCAAATATATTCTGGTGTTGTGGACTGAACTCTCATTAGCACCTAAAGCTGTGAACTTCTGGAGCACAGCTCCTGGTTTAGCATCAGGTGAAAGGAGTTGTGCTCCAAGACAGCTCCACCACATGGCCAAGGGAGTAGCTTCAAAAACTCCATTCCCCTCATCTAAATTAAAAAGTAATACAGACACATCCAAATGCATAGTTTAATTATTACCATGGGGCCTGCTGTGTATGGATGCAAACTCTACCATGTTACTCGCCTTAATCTTAGATCCAGCAATGGGCTGTTGTGTTTGCAAAAACAACCACAGCTGTCCCGCCCCCGCTGCACATTCTCATTGGCGAGGGAAGACGTGGTAATGCAACTCACATTTCCTCGATTTAATCTGCACATTGGATATTAAAGAAGTGGAAAAGGTATGTCTGATGACTTCAGGCTATGTCTATGCTTGAAAATAAAACTTGCCAAAGATCACAGCTTGGCTCACACCCATACATGTAAGCTGTCTTCCCTCCAAAACCAGGGTCTCCTCAGGTTAAAGCCTTGCTTTGTTGTAGTGACGCTGCACATCTCTCTCATCCGCTTCCTGTTGTTTGTTTGTTTGTTTATTCTAACATTTTTAATTTGAGAATTGAATAAAAAAAAATCCGTCACAGCTAGATAAACCCTCATTCTTCCTTCTGTCTCCAGATAAGTGGCACTGTTGTGCTATTACAGCTCTTTGTAATCGGAATAAAAAAACTTCCAGAAACAGAAGAGCCTTGTTGTACACCCTGGCAAAAACTGGTGGAGCAGCACATGATGATGAAGTTATATTCTTGCTTGGGAATGTAGTGCAGTGTACCTGCCCCTTATTCTACTGCTCTTCTGAGGACCACACCACAGAACGTGTGAGCACACCTTAAGTCTGCAGCATCTAACACTCAACCTCAGGGACCAGTGCATCTAAAATCCTGCACGCTTTGCATAAAACTAATACAACTCAAGCCCATCCTGCAGATTCTGTATAATTTGAAAATTGCTTTGCTTTCCTGGCACTGGTGAAGATGCCGTTGATGCCCAGGGGTCCCAGTCTTCATTGCTTCCAGTGCTGGCAGTTTTGTAAGTGCTGTGGTCTCTCTGTAGGGGAAAAATTGCCTTTTATCCTCAGGTCACATTGAAATGTTCTCCATCTTCTGCTATTTTTGACATTTCTTTTTGTTTCATAACTGAACACCGAAAATAGCAGCCTGTATTTCTACATAGACAATATAGTTAAACAGGGTTCAGGTGTAAACTGCCAGTAGTTGCCTCAATACACAGTGCTTGGTAAGGTCACAGCCTCTGCTTGGATAAATTAGAGTTGCTCATTGAATAGAGCTATTCTGATTTGTGCCAGTTTTTGATATGATGTGAAGAAAAATTTCCTAATAATTAGACATAGCACCCTTGAAGACTGATGAAGGAATATAATCCTCATATTTGGTACAAAGAATGTCTTGATGCATCTCTAAAACTCTTATCCATGTACACTCTAAAATTGCACATCCAATACTTGTCCATATCAGGAACGTTAATTCCAGACAGGAGTGAAGGCTTAAGAACTAGCTCCCTAGTCTAACATCTGGATGTTCAGGGGGAAGCATTTATTTAAAATCCACTTCTCTACTAGAGAATTTACAGACTATCAACATAGCATGAACATGGTTGGAAGGAGAAGCCTGCCTATAAAAATGAAAATTAAAAAAAAAACCCACACCAAAAAATCCAGGTTAATCCAAAATAATTCACTTAAATAAAACTCATAAAGGAAAAGCATACTTAGAGTCATCAGTTGTTCATTACCAGAAGGAAGGTATGTATCAAAAGATTTGCAAAGGTCTGGCCTAAAGCCCAGTGTTCTCCAATATATTTATAAAAGTCATGGACAACGGGCTAGAGAATACTTTAGTTACATTTGTAGATAATACCAATGTGGAAAGGATTGAGAGTGCGACAAAAAGACTTAGGTACAGCTTGCTACTGAAAACCAGTCCCATTTTCCCCAGGCCTTTCTTTCCTGCAGATACAATTATTCATGTGGCAGTTGCACATAACCAACAAAAACCATGAAAGGATTAGTTTTCAACTGCATGTTGTAGACTGTAAAGTGACCGGACACCTGGCCCAGACCAAGGAATAGGGTGGGGATGCATGAAGAGAGCTGGTGGCATGTGGGGCAGTTGTTCTCTTCAGCCAAAGGCATTGGAAAGCGACCCCACAATTGCATCCTGATAAAACCCTGAAGGCCAGAAATAGAGTTCGAAATAACCTTGACAAATACGAAATTCACTGAAAATTGGGTTAAATAGGATAGGAGTGAAGTACTGTACTTAAGCAATACAACTGGTCATGGTAGGGGGATTACAGGATTGCAGTTCCCCCTTTGAAGTGCAGTTTATTTCCACGCTGACATCCGAGTGCACCCTGTTCATCTTGTGCCTCTGTGCTACTTATGCAAACTCTGGGTTGCCTTTCCAGTTGGGCTATGGTTAACGTATTAGGGCAAAACAGAGAGAAAGCTTTTCTACAAGTCGGTGAGCTGATACCCAACCTGCTTTCAATGCTTACTGCAAATAACATC
Source organism: Pampusana beccarii (assembly GCA_013399365.1). NCBI lineage: Eukaryota > Metazoa > Chordata > Aves > Columbiformes > Columbidae > Pampusana > Pampusana beccarii. The sequence continues at coordinate 101,120 of VWYH01002717.1, forward strand.
TGTATTATTCCTTGCATCCTACAATTGTTTCACCTACAGCCTCCAGTTTCTGCCCTTTCAAACAAGGTAGGAGACAAAACAAACAAAAAATCTGCTCTCACAAGCAAAAATCACATCCTAAATAATATGGCTAGAAGGCTTCATGTCTTTCATATTGCATATCCACAGTTAAAACCAATGCTGAGGTCTTTCCTCAGTCTTCAAATAGTCCTTACTCAGGTGGAAACTGTGCGGAACAGTTCAGCTTACCAGAGATTTCAGTTGCCTTCTCTAGATATTGTTCTCTCTTACATTTAGGCTTTATATTCATTTGCTTTTGTAGACAGGCACCCCAAAGATGTACCTGCACCCTTCTATAGGGTGATAGGACGAGAGGAAATGGCCTCAAGATGCACCAGGGAAGGTTTAGATTGGATGTTAGGAAAAAATTCTTCATGGAAAGGGTTGTCAGGCATTGGAACAGGCTGCCCAGGGAAGTGGTGGAGTCACCATCCCTGGAGGGGTTTAAAAGACCTGTAGATGAGGTTCTTAGAGACATGGTTCAGTGCCAGAGGTGAATTAACAGTTGGACTCAATGATCTTGAGGGTCTCTTCCAGCCAAAATGATTCTATGATTTGATACTTCAAGAGGGCACAAGGCCTATAGTTTCCTTAATTGCCCTCATTACCTTCCTACTATGAATGGAGCAATATTCTGTATATCTAACATGAAATTTTTCTTAGGTTTTTACCATAATAATTGCTTTTCCTAGCATTTAAGATTAAAATAAAGTCTCTGTTTGCCTTTTTTTTTTTTTTTTTTAAGAATTACCTTTGATGTCTTTTAAACTAATGGAGTTACACTGCAATATAAACAATACGCAGAAGAAGAGACTTGGGCTCCTAAGCCATGTTTACATAAGTGTCTGAGCGAGGAAACCCTTTCTCTGAGCCACTCACACATCATCCTCCATGGAGCGCGGTTTGTATAAAGCTGTATTGTTCCCTCTTCCAACTCACTCAGAGGGCTTTTTGTGCTTTTGCTGCTTTTTTACCCCCCCAATCCTACACACAGCCCATTTTTCTCTTTTTATTCTTACTGCTGCTGTGTCCTGCTTCCTTCTTTGGCCTCTTTAAAGGAGGTAGCTGAGCTTGGACTCTCACCTCCCACCACACAAACAGGATCTCTCCTAATAGGGCCTGCAGATGGAGAAACACCATCACATCAGCCCTGGCCAGGGACCAGGGGCGTCTCTAAACGCATCCTGAGCCCCTCGCCTTCTGGCAGCGAAGTGAACGGCCGGGTGGGGAAGGCCATGGCTCAGCATTTAGCCTACGTCACCAGTAACTCACACACCCCTGGTTTTACTCTACTGGCATTAAAACCAAAAAACAACAAACAAACACCTTCCCCCCGCTCCCACCCCAACAAACAGACAAAAACAACCAAACAAAAAAAAACCCCACAAAACTTCTAATACTGGAATTAAATTTGCTTCCAAAACATTGTTCTCAACAGCTTATGCTGAAAAGAGAGAAGGGTCTTTTCTTCCCTGGGTAAGATGAAGGAGTGGTGGAACTGACATAAAGAATGGTTCACAAAATGCGGAATTTGTCTGGCATCCATGGTTATTAAACCCATTATTTTAACTATTGTTCTTTTCTCACTTATTTTGACTATCTGCTGATAATAATTATATAGCAAACATAAGAGAGTGAAAGTAACATTTTACTCACATTCAATTATGCTACACTTCACCTTTCTCAGATTATATTAATTACAATTCATGGCTTTAGCAAACCACTCTTACAGTTAAAGAGCACTCAAATAAGGAAGAAAAACAAATGTAATCTTTGACTCCAGTGTCTTCATGCAAGCCCTGTTAACCCACTGATTAAATGATCTAGCCTTACATAATTATCCCTGTTTTATGGACTGGTAAACAAAGGCAAAAGGGTGGCTTTTGTAGTGAGAGCCAGCACAGGGAAATCTTATCCATTATTTTCCATTGAAGCTTTAAGAATATTACTGTTAGAATGTTAGCGTTTTGCCTTAATGTTCTCAATCTTCAATCAGGATAAATTCTTACTTCTGCAATCAATGATGGTGTTTCAGCAGGGGATGAGAGATGACATGTAAGCCCCTCTTATTTTAGACTGCATGGGAGAGTTTGCATTTCATCAGCTGGTTACAGTTTTATATAATACCACTTAATAAAATTAAACATTTTCACACTCTCTCCTGATTTTTAAGGGCAGGCACTTGCCTCACCTCCCCTTTAGAAGCCATTACATATAACTACTGTCTCTGCTAAGCCACTTCATCAAACACCTTCTGATAAAGCTCATCAGGCCCAACCTACTCCAAAATACAGAACTTGCCTAAGGCTGGGGCACTGAAGCATGAACTTGATATTCAATAATATTATTTGCAGCATATCTACTACTTGCTATGCAACGGTGGTGAAAAAGCACTTGCTAATGGACTGATCAAATGACACTTTACTAAGGTTGTGTCTTTTTGTATTGGTATCGTCAGTGCTATGTGCCATTGGAAGCACCATTCCTATATTTTCTCAGTCCATTTTAATGCTTCCACATCTTTAATTTTTATGGTGAGAAATACTCTTTCTCTAAAACTCTCTCTGCTAATATCAGTCTAGGGTAGGGTAACTCCACTAAGTCAGTGCAGCAGTACCTATAGGAGACAATTTCTGGTTTTAAGTGTTCCAAAGAGCTCCATTGCTTTGCAATACATCTTGACTTCACTGCCTAGTTCTAGAGGCTTTTTGTGGATCCTAAGCATTTCCAGGTCCTCCTGTCCCTAGTTGTTTGCATTCGCCTCTCACGTTCTGATTTAACTGTTTAAAGGGCAAGGAAAGTTTACGGAATGGAAAGACCTTGGAGTCTACAATATCAAACAGCAGAGTAACCTCAAAGGAAAACATATTTCATTAAAAGAAAAAAGAGTTTCCTTGCAAATCCAGTTTGTTTTACCCACCCAGATCTGTCTTTTTGCTGCCTCTGTGGCAACACATGTTTTATATGAATCTATATTAAGATGAATTTTAACCTACAAATAACTAGATACAGCTATGCAGTAGAAGGGAATTCCTGCAAGATGATGTAAAGTTTTTTAAGCAGGAAAATTAAAAATAGCACATAAACCTGACCAGTAGATTTGGATCTGAACCAAGGCAACACATTTGGGAAACATTATCAAGTTTTTCAGGGGCAACATATCACAGAAAATCTGCTTCTGTTTATATGCCATTTATTATTCATTTTTGACATTTCCCTTTTTTCTTCAACCTTTTTTACCCCTAAGCCAATACATGTTAGACTTAACTGAAATGTGAGATAACAGACTGGCCTTTTTGTTTTCTTTCCCTATAAGACAAAAGCAGATCTGACTAGAGGTAAAAAATAATAATAATAATAATAAAAAATCTATGAAGTATAAGTACAGGATAAAAAGTTGTCAGAGTAGCACTGGTAATAAGAAATCTGCCTTGCAATGAAAACCAAGAAAGATTAAAATGCCTAATAAGATTAAAATAAGGGCCAAATTATGTCCCTAAGGTATCTTGCATTTCATGACATATAAATAGCACATTACAGACTTCTGCCTCATGTAACATACTGTATCTGTGATAAAAAGCTGTATTTTATGTCTAAGACACCTATATTCATAATGTTATGCTAGCAGAGACATTTTTGCCCATGGTTTTCAGAATGTTTGCAGGTCAAAACAATTTATAGTAGTCAAGTCTAACTCAGGGAAAAATACAAAAAATGAAAGCAAATCAATTCTTGGCAAATTACCCAGTCCATCAACTTTACTCGGACACATTCTCACTCATATCATTGCAATAAACTTTAAACGAGAAGGAGTTATAACTTCACTTGCTTTTGATCCGTCTTCAAAATAAAGGTAATCACTAAAAGTCAGTTTAAACCTGATCGCAAGTCAGCCATGAGTCATGCAGTCTGTTTACTGATTATAGTTCAAGTTGGAGCTCAACTTAAATTTGAATTATTTTATTATTTAGCTGTTTGGCCTTCAGTAGGTTTGCAACTTCTTTCAATGAATTCAAATGCAAAATATCAAAATGTCTTTGAAAGCTGTTATGGAACAGTGGTTTGTTCTGACGCTGAGATCTCCAGCTGAGGTGAATGTTTACCATTCTTTGCTTGGATGAGCAAAGCCCTTGGAGTGGTTTCAGGAGCAGGTCTTTCCTCTTTGTGTGCTCTAGAATACACACGCCCCATCAGCAAATCCTACTTGTAGCTCAAAGAAAGTGGAAACATTAATGGGTGTAAAATGGTGGAGATATTGATTTTAAAATGCAAGCAAATCCCCAAAATAGTATTGTATTTTTATATATATATATATATACACACAAATTAGGGCTTATTTATTCTTACATTTTATTTTAGTAAATATTCCAGTCTGGAAAGTAGAGACATTTTTAGAACGTATGTGATAAAACAGTTCTGTGATTTTATCAGTTGTTGCATACTGTTGCCAATGTAAATGCTTTCTTTGAGTACCTATTGAATATTTCCAATTGAACAGGTTTTTGTGACAATAAAAGAAAACTATGAGGATTCTTGTAATTGCAACCTAAAATGAGTTTGCAAATTCACACCCAGATGTTACTATACTAAGGAAATTTTGGGTAACTCTCCACTACCGTGGCAGAGCACAAAACTCATGTTTCGGCAAACGTAAGGTAATGTCTTAAAACATGGTATTTAGAGAAGGTTTATTCAAAGTGGATACAGATGGAAGAGACCAGAATGAGTAAGTCTAAAGGAGTTCCTAGGAACCCAGTAAGGCTGAACTGCTGAACCCTGGTGTGGAAATTCACATTGTCGGCGATGCTGTCAGATGGCTGAGCGTCATGAAGAAAAAGTTACACGAAGAAAAGGTTACGCACCTGAAGAAAAAGTTACAACTTGTAAGAATAAAGAGGTTTTGTTTGCTTTTTTTTTTTTTTTTAGTTTGTTTTCAGTTTGGCAATTCGAAGGCTAATGACTTGAACAGGCTTTATCTTCAAACATAAACTAAATGAGATTTAAAACCAAGTAATTTATTTTATACTGCTGCTTGTTTTGCCTCTCTTTCGCTGACGCAGAAATCTCAGCACAGGATAGCACTAGACACTTTCAGATACTGGGAACATGATGCTTGAGGATCAACATAGGAGCTGGAATTTCATCCAAGGTAATAATCCAGGATCTCCATGGTCCATAGCAGAGAAACAAATGGGGTCGATACCGTCTACCCTAACACACAAGTTGAAAAAAGAATGAGGGTCTTCAGCATCTGTCTCTCCTTAGTCTTTGGAGGGCTGCACATAGAAGGATTATTTCCTACCTTGGGGAAAGCCCACAGCTTTTGCAAGTGGTGTCTCTTGAAATGTCAAACGAAAATTAAGGTTATAACACCTGCCATCTGTATCTTCCAGATGTCTGTGTCAGGCAGGACTAAAAAGTCCATGCTTCAAACAGCATATCGCATCAAGATGAACAAAGCTGTGGAAGATTTTATCTGCTTCAAATGGAAGCGAAAAAACCCTTCTAATTTGGGAAAGAGATGATTAAAAAGAGAAAAAAAGAAAATTAATGCCATTAAAAAGAAGGTGAGTGGATGTCCTTTCAGCAGCTCTGATGCCAGTAGTCTGACCATTAATTATTTTCATTCTGCTTTCAAGATCAGGGAGGTAATTGACCCATCACTGCAAAGTCTAGAATGCTATCTTTCATTTTCATGCTTCTTGACCCAGGAAGTCAGTAAAAGATGTCTCAGAGGAATTCTTCCAGAAGAAGTTTCTAATATAAGTTTGGTACAATTGAATGAACACCCCAGGAAAAATGAACTTTCCAAATACGCAAAAAATCCTAGACTGAGTTTCCACATGAGGCCAAAAACCTGCTATTTCATGGGCCTTTTGCTTTACACACAAATGGCCCCACTACTACCTGCCATAAAAATAATTGGAATTAAATTGAACGTTGTACATCTCAGAGCTAAAACTCACAAATGTTTGCTTGTTAGTCTTTATTTGGTTGATTTTTTACTAAGTATGGCATTTCAAATTGTTCTTGCAGTCAGAGACGACAGCCTTTTTTTTTTTTTTAATTTCAGAAGTATGAAAGAACTGAGGAATCTCAAACTTTCCAACATGAACAGTGATCAGCAGCTTCAGCACCTGTGTCAAACTCCAGCAAAATCATTCAGTCTTTTCTCAGCTCTGCTACACTATGCCTCTTCATTCAAGCTGTATCAGTAAAACTTCAGCTTGTATTTGGAAAATACCTACAATAAGGAAGACTACTGACACTTGTTTGGAAAATAATCTTGTATCAGAAGCAATATGTTTTAGCAATTTAATTTAAATACAATAATTTAAACTAATTTTCAGATAGCATGCCTTTGAGTACTTTTGCTGACTTCACTTGACCTACACTAGATTTTATTATTTAAAAATCTGGCCAATTACATAATGAATGACAAAAATAAAGAAAAAAAAAAAGGTCTTATTTGCATATCTCAATTGCAGTAATTATAGTTGTACAACATATAATTAGAATAGTGGGTCTCAGTATGAATGTGAAACCACTAAACAAAAGGCATCTTCATTGGCTTTTCAAGCTTCCAAATTTAATAAAGCAAATGTCACTTTGACAGGCTATGGAAAACAAATGTGGCATTCACCCTGTAGTTTTAAAACACAGCTGCAAATAATTGGCTAAGTCAGTAGTTACAAATAATCTTTCATTGTATAAATATCACAGACATTATTACAAATGTATACCTGAGAACGCATAATCCCAAATTAATCAGAAGAACAAATACGTACGTTTCACCTGATAGACACAACAAAAATCTTCACAAAATCCTTTCATTAGATTGACTAGATAACACAACTTTTATTTCCGCAAATTAAAAATCTTCTTAGAGATGTAATACCTGGTTCAGTCTTATCTTGATATATTCAGTATCTCAGTAANACATTTACTAGTTTATAAAGACACAAATAGGATATGCAGAGAAAATTCTAGTGGGAAAAAAAAAATCATATAAAACCATAATACTTGATTTAGAACTATATCTGAAATTGTCAAATATTAATACTGCTGTTCAGTAACCTTCTCAGAAACGTTACCAAAATGAGGTTCAGTATCCATCTGTCCGAATTCACTCCGTTTACAGGAGCAGAAGGCAGATGGAGGCTGCATGCAGGTGAGCCAAGGTGAGCCACCTCACCTGCCCTCACACAACAGGATAAAGCCAGGCATCAAGGAGCAGAGGACACAGCCTGGGATGGGCCCTCAGCTGGCAACTGGAGTGGGAACTGAGGCACAGAAAAGGACGTCAGGGCCCTTACACCTCCTCCTATCACGGCATCCTAAAATCACGTCTGCAAAGAGACCAATTTTCTCATTTTGGGTAGAATCCTTTCCTGATCAAAAGCCTTCGGAAGTTCCCTGTCCATCTAACGTGATCCGACCTTCAGACATTGCCATGGGACGTGGCAGTTTCTGAACTGCACGGCAACTGCATTCATGTCAATTCTCATGCTTTGTCCTCTTTTCATCATGGAAGATTTATACCACTTAAAGTTGGTCATCTTCTACTGTTCTCTTCCAACTTCTTTTGTGTGTCTACAGAAGACAGGCAAACTCTTCCACAGTTTTCAAGGCAGCAAAAGAGTAGCTGTTTGATACAACAAAAATCCATGGAAAAAAATCTGTAAACCCTAGGATTTCACTGAAGTGGACATAGAATAAGAATCATGAGTTGTAATAGCAATTTTGATCCAAGCCACATACAAACATTCTAACCTTTAAGTTCTGTTAGCAATTTTAAAATGTCAAGAGGTATGTCAAGTTCTTAATACTCAAGGCTACATGTTGAATTGTCAACAACAATTGTCAATATCCAAGAAAAGAGTGTTATATTAATTCCAGCTGGACCCCAAATTAAGATCTGTTGAAAAATCATGATAGATCTTCCTTCTGAACCAGGGATTACTGCATGGTTGGTCTACTTTTTAACTACACACTTATTGATTTTCTAGAACATCTACTGCACTGTTCATTTTAGTTTTAATTTCAAAGCAGCCAAGTGCAAGAGATCTCTGCAAGATTATCATATTACAGCATTGATCTGCACTAGCAGGAGACTCAGTTTGCTCCATAATAAGCAACATAGGTCAAAGGTCACAACTGAGAAAAGACAAAGGTTATTGTTTACACCCATGTCAATCAGAAACACGTCTATTAAAACCAATTGAGTTACATTTGTTTCAAATCAGTGTGAAAGAGAATTCTGTGTTTGCAGGATTTGGATTACGTGACAGTCAGGAATTCACCTTTATTAATCGGTAGCAGGAAGCATTAAAGACTACTAAATTAAAATAACAGACCTGATATATTGTTTTTTTAACCAAAATATGTTTTATTCTCTTATTGGCAAATCAAATTCATGTCATTGTTTCAGCTCATTGGCTTCTACTGCATTATTTAATCTGCTTCATGGTATGAATTAATAGATTGAGGGGTTTTTTGTTTGTTTTGTTTTTTATTTAAAAATTGGGACAATAATTACTATTGTTACCTCAGATGAATTCTCTAATGCGAAATAAAACAAAAACAAGACCAGCCAAACAACCAACAAAAAAACCCCACCTCTTCCAACTATTCGCAACTATTAACAAACTTTTGGATATCCAAGATTTTATATTTCTTAGCTTTTGATGTTCATAGAATTGTGCACTTCTAATAGTCCTAGAATATACACAAATTTAGGAGTGTATTTCTGACTGCACAGCCACAAGATGATTCACAGGATTTAATTTGCAAATTTTAATTCGGCTTGTCCAGGGATCTGGCTAGAAGTATTGCACAAGATACAGCCCTGGAGAGAAGAGGAGCCCAGGATAGCTGGCTTATTTTCAAGGACTACCTCCTCCAAGCTTGACAACAGTCCTTCCAGATAAGCATGAAACCAAACAAAGATGGCAGGAGGCCTGCAGGGATGAACACAGAGCTCCTGACTAAACTCAAACATAAAGAGGCAGAAAGTGGAAGCAGTGACAAAAGAACCAGGAAGAACACAAAGATGGCATCTGAGCAAATCTGGGGAAGGATGCGAAGGCCAACAAAAAGGGCTTCTACAGGTATGTATCAGCAGCAGCAGAAAAGCTATGGAAAATGTGTGCCTGCTGCTAAATGGGGTATGCGACCTGGTAACAAAAAACACAGGAACTCAGTGCCTTCTTTGCCTCAGTCTTTAGTGGTACGATTTGCCTTCAGGAATCTCAGGCCCCTGAAACCAGAGAGGACGTTTGGAGCAAGGAAGACTTACTTTTCACGGAGAAGGATCAGGTTAGGGAACATTTAAACAAACTGGCCATACACAAGTGTATGGGACCTGATGGGATGCACCACAAATGCTGAGAAAGCTGGCCCAAGTCAATGAAGGCTTGTTGATCTTGACCTTAACAAGGCTCTTGACACTGCCTCCCACAACATCCTCATAGACAAACTGATGAAATATGGATGAGATAAACAGACAACGAGATTTATTGAGAACTGGCTGAACTGTCAGGTTCAAAGGGCTTGTGACAAGCAGCACAAAATCCACGTAGAGGACGGTCACTAGTGGCACACCACAGCGGCTGATACTGGGACCAATACTGTAACTTCATTAATGACCTGGAGGGTGGGAGAGAATGTACCCACAGGAAAGACTGAGGGAGCTGGGTCTCTTTAGTTTGGAGAAGAGGAGACTGAGGGGTGACCTTATTAGTGTTTATAAACATATAANGATTCTGTATGTGAATTTTACAGAAGATACAAAACTAGGAGGAGCTGTTGATACACCAGATAGTTGTGCTGCCATTCAGAGGGACCTTGACAGACTGCGGACTGGACAAACAAGAATCTGTACCGCGTTTGGATGAAACCAGATGTGGCACGAAAAAATGATGCAGTATTTCCCAAACGTGCATCCACCTAACTGGCACTGTATTTTTGTAGGAATATATTGATTCCATCAAACATCTCAAGAAGTAAATGGGGGAGGGGAAAGAGAGATAATTTCATACTAAGAATATATATCCCATATGTAAATATACAAACAGAAGTCATCTTATAGATTACTTCCATTTTCCAGTTAAAATTTAGCTGAAATTAGCAGAATGTACCACCTTCTTGTTGCTTTGAAAATTTCAGTCAACGTGGAAAACATTAGATAATTTATCTGAGTGGTCTATCAGAAACCAGTAAATATAATCTTAGTAACTATCCATTGTGACAGCCACTTAGTAGCAGCAGAAAGCTTAGAAGTCATAAATTATGCTTCAAACCCATTCATTTGTTTGCAGTAGAAAATTCTAGTCTTTCAGATTCATACCAGCCTAAAATAACATTTTCTTTAACCACAAAACAAGGAAATATTTTAGGGCTGTTCTGACCCAAATCACACTCATTTATTTACGCATATTCTGAAATGCTGTTATTATCAGGTTTAAATATTCATCATACTACAAACATGTATTCTTACATAATGATGAGCCAAAGAAAGAAGAAACACTGACAAAATGGAGAGAAATAACTGACCATTAGTCTACTGTTGGGGTTTAACCTGGCAGGCAGCGAAACACCACACAGCCATTTGTTCATGCCTCGCCCAACTTGGATAAGAGAGAGAATCAAAAAAAAGGTGAAACTCATGGGTTGAGATAAAGACAGTTTAATATGACAGAAAAGGAATGGAAAATAATGATACTGATAACAATGATGATGATAAAGGAATATACAAAACGACTGATGCACAATGTAATTGCTCACCACCCGCTGACCGATGCCCAGCCAGACCCTGAGCAGCAGCCACCACCTCCTGGACAACTCCCCCTAGTTTTCTGTTCTGCATGATGTCATATGGTTCAGAATATGGTTCTGGACATCAGTAAATCCATGGGTCCAGATGGGATGCCCCTGCGGGTGCTGAAGGAGATGGCTGAAGTTATTGCTAGGCCATTCTTCATCATCTTCGCTAAGTCTTGGGAAACGGGAGAGGTTCCTGAGGACTGGAGGAAAGCAAATGTCACTCCAGTCTCAAAATGGGCAAGAAAGAGGACCCAGGTAACTATAGACCGGTCAGCCTCACCTCCATCCCTGGGAAAATGATGGAACAACTTATTCTTGGTGCCATCTCAAGGCATATCAAGCAATTCTACTCTGCCCTGGTGAGACCGCATCTGGAATATTGTGTCCAGTTCCGGGCCCCTCAGTTCTAAAAGGACAGGGAACTGCTGGAGAGAGTCCAGCGTAGGGCAACTAAGATGATGAAGGGAGTGGAGCATCTCCCGTATGAGGAAAGGCTGAGGGAGCTGGGTCTCTTTAGCTTGGAGGAGACTGAGGGGTGACCTCATTAACATTTATAAATACGTAAAGGGTGAGTGTCACGAGGATGGAGCCAGGCTCTTCTCAGTGACAACCAATGATATGACAAGGGGCAGTGGGTACAAGCTGGAACACAGGAGTTCCACTTAAATATGAGAAGAAACTTCATAGTGAGGGTGACAGAACACTGGAACAGGCTGCCCAGGGAGGTTGTAGAGTTCAAAACCCGCCTGGATGCCTTCCTGTGTAACCTCATCTAGGTGTTCCTGCTCCGGCAGGGGGATTGCACTGGATGACCTTTTGCAGTCCCTTCCAATACCTAACATACTGTGATTCTGTGAGAATATCCCTTTGGCCAGCTGGGCTCAGCTGTCCCAGCTGTGCCCCCTCCCAGGTTTCTCATGCACCCCCAGCCTCCTCGCTGGCAGAGCAGTATGAGAAACTGAACATTCTTGACTTAATGTAAGCACTGCTCAGCAACACCTAAAACATTAGTGTGTTATCAACATTATTCTCATCCAAAATCCAAAACACAGCACTATACCAGGTACTAGGAAGAAAATGAACTCTATCCCAGCTGAAGCCAGGACATCTATCTAGCTCTTTTTTCCCAGGACAATTCATCTGCACTTACCTTAAGATTAAATGAATCATCCTCTGGTGACCTTATTGATTACAAATGCAACCTGAGATGGCAACCATAGGCTATCATGCCTAATGTGAAGATATGAAAGTCACAGAATGGATTAATGCCCTGTACTCTGTAAAGCAGTATCAATAATTTCCCCTGGTCAAGACGACAGACAAATGCCAAAAACCATCAGAAAAACCCAGGAACTGTTTAAGTGACATGAGGTTATATTGTTACAGCATACAAGTGAAACTTTTGAAATGCTTTTTAAATAAACTATAAACTGTATACGTAAAAGTGACCTACTATAGCTCAGATCCCAAACTTTAAATTAGATACTTCTCAACCTGTTTATGTTGTCTCTAAATACAGACAGTTCCAATGCTTACTGTACCAAACTTTTTATTATTTTAAACACACTTCTGTACAAAAACATCAGAGCAGGCAAAGAAATTCAGTGACTTGGGCAAACAGCACATGACAACTCGCAGAATGCTTTAAGGTTTACATTTTTATTATACAAGTGACAAATAGCTTTCCTTTGGGCTACTTAAAGATAAGACTTCATCGCTTGACAAATAATCGCAGGTAAAGCATGTATTAACTTCAGTTACCAAAGCTCAACAGAATGACCTGTCATCCACCTAGATTTACCTAACTGGAAGTGACTATGAGCAAAGCAGGATTCCCCCTAACGCACATTTGTAAGTGTCCCCCCATCAAAAATGGAGTTTGTAAACAGTGGATTTACTACTGTGGAAAAGCAGTGCGATCACTGCTTCCAGACAAAGAAAAAACTAGCGTGATGTCTAATTCTGCTCCTGACAACACAGTGATCTGCTGCTACAACTGCAGATGTGTGACACGAACGCTGGAGTTGCGGTGCTGCCCAGTACCACGACACAAGTAACGCTGGCACCTCTGCGTTCTGATCAGGCTTGAGACACCTCATAGTGGTAGTTCTGCTCAGAAATAAACTTTTAGGCAATTCCTACTCCAAAGAACTTTTGGTATTAATACCGTTTAAGGACTCAGTTCAACGACTGAATTTGTCACAGTGCAGCCGAGTTTCAGCAGACCAAATGCATCTCCAAAGTTTTAAGGTAATGTTTTCAAAAGTGATACGCGTGAAAATTCCAGTGATCACACAAACCCTGATTTACGTACACAGGAATAAGCAAATGCAAATCTGAATCTGTGCACAAGCACTGGAGTTTTCACACATACATGCAAGCAAAGTACACAAAATCAAACACATTTTCAGAACGTGACCTCTGCAAGAATATGTACAGCATCTGCAGGCCACCCAGAAGACACACTTAACAGAGCACAAGCACTTTCCTGCTTCTGGCAAAGTATTTCTATTCCATTTACTGGAAAAATTACTAGAAATAATAACTTGGCAAGGAGATCAATCCCTTGAAGTATCAATCACATCTCAAAAGCCAAGGAAGAGCAGTCAGCTGACAAATATTTCTGTGTTGACTCTGAATCATCTAATGAATAATACTATCAAGGAACTTGATGGAGTGACTAACAGCTCAGCTCTTAAAACCTATTTATATCACCCCAAGTTTGATGAGGCTAATTTGACACTAGGGAAGTTTGCTGCTCCAGAGGAGCGTTCTGCTTTATACTGGCTTTATCAGCAAAAAACTTACCGAGTAGAGCTGTCTGAGATATAATGTTCATCATGATCTATTTACACTGACAAATCTTTTCTATTTAAGTCAAGGCATTAGTATTTAACCTTTCCTTTCTAAATCTAATAAAATTATACAGAATTTCCAAAATCTAGCAATGGTCTTAAAACATCTTTTTCCGTTTATTTATATTGAACCTGAAAAAGGATATTGATTTCCTCAACTGTTGAGAGGGACAGGTTATACTTAATAAAAAAGGTAAACTGACATCTTTGCAATATGTTTTTGGACCTCAGCCAGCACATAATCCTTAATATTAGGTGGATCTCCACTTATTACAGGAAAGACAACGTATTTTATGAGACTGATAAACATTCAGGTTTTCTCCTATTCATAGAAGTTTGATGAGATCCTAAAACTGACTAAAATACTGTGCAGATGTTCTTAAAACATATCCAATGAATTTTACTTTCTCTTACATTAACTTCCTCCTTCTTTAAAGTTCTTTTTCTATGGTATCATTGACTTTTCAGTTTGTTTGATTTCTATTTTGTCTTCACTACTACTTACTTCTCTGATAGAGAAGGTGTTTAAGGATTAAAATGCACAGATAAACTGTCGTAACTGAAGTATCTAAGTAAAAAAGTATTCTAGAAGTCAAAAGATAAAGACTAGCATAAAAACTTAGGCTGCACTATATAAAGTCAGTCAGGTTATGAACAGATTCAAATATTTTAGCAACGTGGAGAAAATGGTTATGTAAATACACACAAGTATTAACATCAAACTGTATTAAATTATGTAAACATACACATCTTCTGTGATCAATACAAACATCTACTTGTCGCAGGATACTACTGCAGCATAGCTCGAATTTGTTTTGAAGTAGATTCATCATTCAGGTGTTTTGTAGTGAACCTAGAAATTACAAGTTAAAACAATATTTTATAAAATGAACAAGGATTAGAAAAGTCTGAAAATTTCAGTGCCTGTTTTTGAAATCAGTGCAGCTCAGTTACACAAAGGAGGAACTTATACGTTCCTCTAAACACTGATCACTGGAATTTAACTGCTAGTAGCCTGGTGCTCTTTATCTTCTAAACATCTCTTGCAATCCATTATTTCCTGTTAATAGGTGGAGAATTGTGTCTAAATCCTGGCTAAGTACTGTTTGTCATCTGTCTATAACATTGCCATAACTTTGGGCCAAAAGGATCTCTTTCCTTCCAGCTAAAAGCCTCAAAAGAAGAAAAAAAATCATGGAAAGACTTAAGAAAATGGGTAAATACTTAGGAATCTAGACTGAATTTTGGCATAATCCATAAACTTAATTTTAAGCAGCTTTCTTAAATGTCCTGGGAGGAATGAAGGGTTTTAGTGTGTTTTTCTCCACTTAAGCCCAAACATTCTCCGCTGCTTATGTTCCATGGGAGATAGATTACCACGTAAGCTCAAAACACATCTGATACCTGTAGGATTTAACTCCATATCAATTTTAATTCAAAAGACACAATAAGCAAACATGGAGGTTGTTATGGCTGCAGTTCTCATTAGATCCAAGCATTCAACAGTTAAAAGAATTAATTACAGTTCTGAAAAACTCGGTACTAAGGCTCTCTTCTCAGCTTCAGAGAAGTGTCAGACCACTGTGCCTTGCTTCCTGAGACATCACCTGCAACACTTAGCTACAGGATTGGGATTTAGGTTGCTGTTCTCTTGAAGTTGTATCACTTTTTTTTTTTTTTTAAATTTTGCTAAAAGGAGTCTTAATAAAAGAGAAACTAAGAAGGGAAGTATCTAAGGTCTCAGAAATAGAAATTCTACTCTCTGCATCTAAAACGTCTAGTTGCTGGGGTATTTTATATAACAAATCTTAGCTCAGACATATTGTCTACCTTTGATGCGTTGTTTAGCTTTTAGATGGCTAAGTTTTAGGTAATAAAATAAACCTCTGAAGGACATTATGACTTCCAATATTCATAGTCATTGCTTATCAAAGTGAAATGGAATTGAAAGGAATGAATACTACTTAAGAAAACCCCAGGTGATGACAGCAAATCTGAGAGGACAATTTTCTTAATAAATCAAACTTCTAAGGTAAAAAGTCTTAAACATAAATAGATTGGGAGAAAAGCAAAGAAGAAGTTGTTAAGACTGAATCAAACAATTATTCCACGCATACCTGAGAGCATTCAGAAGTCCTTCCACAGTGTCAGGTGGTTGCTCTTTTAAAACTTTTATGCATCCCTTCATCTGGGAACAGAAGCATGCCACTATTGAACAACAATATATGAATTGCACTAGCTGAAAACAAGGAAAAATTTCACCAGACAGGCAGGTTTTTTCCTACTGAAAGTTAAAGCTGTTTTATATGATACAATAAACGCATTAAAACTTATTTAAAATTATCTTAAGTTAAAACCTAATTTTTGAGAAAACAACATCTACTTTAATAAGCTTTTGCAGATAGCAAATTATATATCAAGTGTATATATTTTAACTTGCACATTTCTCCAATTCCGACTTAAAAAAACATCAAGAACAGCTGATAAAAGATGAAAAAAGAGATTATGGAAGAGGATTCCATGTCATTGCTGTTAGCAACTATCAGAAGAGAAGGTTAAACTTTGATTTTTATTTTTATACTTGCACACAAGGAAGTAATTTTCAGTATTCAGTTTTGAGTTGTAAACCTAACTGGTAATAACTTATGATTTGCTTCACCACAAGTGGTGATGAATTTAATCTGAGATAAGAAGTACATGATGTTGATTTTAAACATCACACTGAACAGACATCTTCATGAAGACTGTGAAAAACAGGCTGGAATTCTGTTCAAACTTGCAAAAGGAGAGAGAAAGCAGAGGTAGAACTCATTTGACCCACTATACAGACTGCCCATCTAGTCAGTAGAGAGAAACAAGAAATTCCTCTAACCTATTCAGAATATACTTTCACATGGAATGAATCATGCTCCAGAAGTACCTATTTATTCCCACTGCTATGAAGACAAATAATAGTTATCCAAAAATCAGTCTAGATTAATTCCATCTTATTTGAAATTACTTACAAAGACATGGCAGAGCCAAGATTTGAACCTTCTGATTTTCCAAGCCACATTACAGTGCTACATCTACATGCCAGTATTTTCTTTTTAGCTAAAGAGCAACTCTGCCTTATTACAGAAGTGGATGCTGCAACACCCAATGGAAGTCAGGGTCCATGTATTTGCCAATAAAAGTTATTCGGAAAAAGTAGTTCAGCCTCCTGCACTGATCACTGCTCAGCTGGCTCATTTCTAGCTGGAAGATAAAACTAAAATAGCTCTGCGAACAGCAGATCAGATGAAATTCTCAGGGTAGCAGCACATGTTCCGAAGTGACACAGTTAATTTTCCTGAACCAGAGAAACTCAAGACTATATTCATATCTCTAAGTACGGTTTTATGTGCTCCATCAGATCAGAGCAGAAAAACTCAAAGGGATAAAAATTCAAATCATTCTTTTCCGTTTTTGTTACAGAATCCCTAAAACAGTCCAAAAAGAGAAGCTGTTCGGACATCTAAGCTAGGAGCCTGTAATCAACGGCTTGAAACAGAGTCTCCAGTTGTGAAAGAGTAAGGAAAGGGTAATTTGTACCATTGTCTCTGAAATTCTCTTGAAATGAGAATAACTGTTTTTCACAGTAAAACTCATAATCTGATTTTTTTTTTTTTTGAATTAGAGAAGAAACACTAAACTAACTAGGCAAATTAAGATTTGGGATTATTATACTCATTTAAAAAAAAAACGGAGTCATACATCTCCTGCCTCCCACTTACATCTAGCTAACTTTCCTGTAGGATTACAGGGCTTTAGGATAAATGTGAGAAACAAAGTACACACACTGTATATTGGGTCCTATCAAAATTTTACTTGTGTTGTCTGTGCAGGCAAGAGACTGAATTAGCAGTCAGGGAAGCCTGCATTCAATTCCCAGGCTCTATCTGCTGCATGACCTTCAGCAAATCAATTCACCTCTTTGTGACATATCTTTCCCTCTGTAAAACAGAGTCAAAGAGGAGAAGTGGTAAAATACTGATATCTGCAGATGAAAAATGCTAACAAAAACTCACTGTCACGGAGCGCGATAATATATATATATTTTTCTTTTCGTTTGAAGTAGGCCCTCTTGTAAAGGGAAAGACTTAGCATATTTGTTCATGAATTACAGCTTATTTCTACTGAAAGATATGGCCTATGAGATGCAGGTTTGTAAAAACATGTAGCAAAAATAAGAGTACTTTTTTGTGTGTACTCGCAATATCTCAGATGGAACCAGAAGCTTGATTTCCCTGTGACTGGTCATGTAAAAGCTAAAACTGAAGGCTCACTATCAATATTACAACAATAACATTTCAGTTCTGCTACTTCTGACCTTAGACAAAGCAGAGACAATGTTGTGTATCTGCTATTTACAACAGAACTACTGCCAAAGATAAGCATTTCAGCATAAATAAATTAGTAAAATTATTAGTAAAAGATTAGTAAAAGTAATTAGTAAAAGATTAGTAAAAGCTTATGACCATAGAACTTATTCCAGGATAGGTGTAACACAAAATTATTTTAGTGTAACCATGCAGTTGGCAGGAAAGCAAGACTAACAAAGACAAATGAGTATCTGTGCCTGGAAGAAAATACAAAGAAATACAGACTGATCCTTATTTTAATTTTAAAGAAGCTGATATATTAAAGTATGCAGGTGAAGGTAAATTCAAATTTTTGCCATTCAAAAGTAATTAAAATTATTTATACAAAGTAATAAGCTTGGGCTGGAAAAAAAAAGCTGCAGACTAGTATCCTCAAACCTACAGAGTATTAAAGAAAAGTCACTCTTACATCAATCTTTGATGTCTTTGAGAAGGCTCCCACAGGATGAACGTGATCGTACAGAATAATAACTCCCACCATTACTCGCATGCAGAACATAAGGGTCTCTTCACTGGTGAATCTACTCCTGTACTCTCTGGAAAACAGAACAAAACAAACAGTCTTGACTTTTTAGTGGACAATTTTGCAAACCAGACTATAAGTGCACGAAATCTGACCATTGTATATTAAGGTTGTAGATGAATCTTAGTACGATTTTAAAGATCTTTGAATTGCGTAAGTCCTTGTCAATTTGGAAGGAAGGTTAGAAAGCAAATAAAGTAAACCCCTTCTAGCATCCCTTCACAGTTCAGATCCTCACTTCAGCAAAATGCCTGAAACAACGGCTTCACAGAAGATTTCCATAGCTCATGAAAAATTACGGAGACTGATCATGGTTGTGTTTAATCTTAGAAATACAACACACTAGGAACTCAAAGGAAAGTTACTCTTTTTGCTTAAATTCCTACTTTGAAACGGTTAACACTTAAGCGGGATCTAATTTCAGCAGCTTGTAAGTTTAGGGCTTCACTGAGGCGGCTCAGAGGTGTTGCTCTCTCTCTCTTTTCTAAGTCCATTGGCAACTTTAACAACCCAGGTTCACTGAACATCTAAAATGTGGAAACCCATAAGCAGGACTGGACTGAACTCACTCCAAAGAGCTTTTATTTGACTTTTCAATTCCAAAATAAGATTATGGATGGCACAGTTAAGACAGCTCCTATCAGGTCTAATCCCTGAAACCATCATCAGGAAATGAAAAATGAACTACAGTAGAGAAAAACAGAAATCCTGAAAAGCATAAATTATCACAATTTTTCTAACAAATATAATTTTTAGTAGATAGTACACAGATTTGTCTACTGTCATTCATTGGTTTTCAATATAAAATTTGATTTTTTCACTTAAACATATTATTAAAAATACTAAAATCTGTACTATACTGCCTCTCAGTCTACAATAAATTCAACTTTTATTCTTCTGTTTAAATAACACAGCATCATAACATGAACAGATTTAAATGCTACAGCCATTTTGACGTGAAAACGTTTCATTGTCCCCCAATTAGAACTAAATATCAGACAATCTTCTGGTAGATGACTCACAACTGTTTCTCCACTTTTGCCAAAAAATGAGCTGACACGTAAGGTCACTTTTGTGATGTCCTGGGATTCTGAGAGAGACATCTAACCTAAAAAATACTTGACTAAATGCACAGCTAAACAATAGTAACCCCAATGGCTATACCTGTGCTAGCAGAAAAGAAAACAATTGTACAGTTGCCATACAGCTGAAGTTTCTCATACTCAGAGTAAGATGGCTACATCCAAAAAACATCTGCTCAAGTCATCCTCAAAATAGTCCCTGTGTATTGTTTGTGAAAGTGCCACTTGGAAAAGCCAAAATCTTGCCCCTAAGCTGCTAAAAACTGAGCAGCATAGGCAACCCAGATACAGCAATCGGCCTATGGCCCTGGTTAGACAAGACACGGACACCGAAACCTATGAGTGCATAAGATTACACTTGTATTTTAACCTTTTGTTGAAATCCAGGCTGGCTGGCCAGGTGAGCTCTCCCTAACAAAACTCAATGCTGATTCATGAAGTGTATCGTGAGGGGGTTAAAAGAGGAGCCAAGGCTTTCTAATGCCAGGTCACGCTTTGTATACAAACGCGGTAACATCTTAAGGCAAATATGCAGGAAAAAAATGTGTTTATCCCAGGTGGCTACTTAAAACACAATGCAAATTCTCTCATGCAAGAAAAACAAGATTTAAGGTAAAACTTACGGTGTTTCCAACATGACTTTACATACACTAGCCATAGTACTTAGACAGTCCGTTGTATTTTCAATTGGCAACGTTTTGTTCTAGAAGGGTTAAAAACAGCCATCGTTCAGTAAACAATCTTGTAAAATTAAAACCAAAAATATCTGTATTAGACCTTTTCTGCCCCATTACCTACTTCTGATACAAAATGTGTAGTTGCATTACTGAGTGTCTTCAGCATTGGTGTGGCTTCTGCATAAAACAGGGACATCCTATTAGCCATTTCATTGTTCACTTCATTCTCAATGTCTAGCTGATGAAAACATGAAAAAAAAATGGTCAGTAAAACTCTTTAAAATCTTGCCAGCAGCAAGAAAATGATACAGAGCATGCTCATGTCAGCAAAGCAGATTATTACATGAATAGTTCCACTCTAATCACTTCATCTGGACTACTGATTAACTCTCGGTAAGAAAGAACATGACAGCTAGCGAATCAAAAGAAAAAAACATTGCCACAAATGCTATAAACACATACTGATAATCACCTCAGTACAAAGAGCAGATCAGATTTTATTTACTTACATGCATGTTGTTTATTCTGTTGCGACTTATTGTCCGCCTATAATAACTGAAGTCATTCTGAATTGCTGGGTTTCTCATCTTAGAGGAAGACCAACAGGAAATAATCAGTCTCGGTTCAAAATACATGGCAAAAAAACAGCACACATCAAAAAAATGTATTAACCTTAAGTTCATCAAAACGAAGAGTAAAATGTAAGATTTCCGCAAACTCTTTCGCTAGAGCCTGTTCCCGTTCCAGGTGCTGGGTTGGAGTATAAGGTGGGCATGTCAAGGACTCCAATAAGCTCTGCAGGGCTTTCTCTGAATAAAAATCAGAAGCACAAATTCTGCTCAGTCCACATTATGACAAAGTCCTAAGTAATTAAATACACTTTGTTTGAAGAGAATGAAGCCTCCGAATATGCAGAGCCCCAACAGAAATGTATTCTTGTTATTCTAAGGTAAGAAAGATCAGTCAAAGACACCTGCCTCCTCAGGCTCTCAGCCATTTTCTCTCAATTTTGTATCACTGAGCTGTTTTCCCTTTTTATCACTCTTTATCTGGGTTCTCTATCAAAAATCCTAGAGAAAGCATTTTTCTTGCCTTCAAATATTCAACTCTTTCACCTTCCTCAATTAGCCATCAGTTTAGTATAGAGATTTTTCTGGCATCTGTAACTAAGAGTGTACTCTTAGGCACTGATAGCAAAGTAATTCATCTCCCGCAGCTACAAGTACTAGTATAACTCAAAAAGTGAAAGACACAGTAAGGAGGATTTTGTAGAAGTATTCCCTCACATTGGGAGCTCTCCCACTCCATACCTGCGATTTTGCACACTGGTTCTTTTCCAGAGCTGTAATTCAAGGAGTAATTACATCATTTTTTGGGTTTGTAAGGATGACAAAGTTAGTGCAAAACATGCCAAACTTTGGATTTTCACCCTGCGAGAGATTTTATTGATACTCTTCCCTGCCTGTTATCCCTTTTTTTAAAAGTCTCAAAATATTATTGGTTCGCATTCCTCTTAAAAGGCTGAAGGATTCAAAATATGAAAAATAAATTTAATTAGTACAATATGGACCAGCGAAGTGCAGAAGCATGGCAGGCACCAGTGAAAAACTTTATACAGTTTCATCATGTTGTTTCCTTGTACTCTATTTAGATACTACAGATTTATTTTAAGTAACAAACTAACAAACTATAATAATTTTGAAATGAAATTAAGATTAAAAATATGCTCTGGTAAATGTAATTGCGGTTAAATGTCTGTTGATACCGAACAAAAAGAATAATAACCCTTTAAAAATCTGTGGAAAACGAAACTTTCTATTTATATGTAAAATAGGCTAATAAACAGGCGTACTAAAATAGGGCTCACCTAATCTGAGTGAAAACTCATAAAAGCGCTTCAGCCTTACAACCAGAGGACATACTGAATTCCATGCTTTTTCTTGCAACTGGATATCATTGGGATTTTGTATTGCCTGAAATGAAAATATTTCTGTAAAGTACTGCAGTATATGCACAACAAGCAAAAGGTGGTCTGGAATTTTTCCACTATATTATTTTAGAAACTAAGTACTGCAAAACACAGAATAATTATGAGAAATTATGTTGCACAGGAATAGGAAATTAGTAAATTCAAAAACTGTTTTCCACCTCCCCCCTTGCCCTGTAACACACCAATTTTAAATTATACACTCCAATGCACCACTGACATACAGAAACATGTTTTAACATATTCTTTGGGGAACAAAACTATTGTAGAAGCATCAGGTAAGAACTTTTCTATGGAGAGTGGTTGCAGAAACAGGGTTTTTTTCAGCTTTTGAAATCTTCAAAATATCCAGGTTCTTAAGTAACCAACAGCTCACAATAACAGTAACTGTGAAGCTGATGCAGGAAAAGGTTTGGTCAGCTGAGAAAATAATTAAGTTACAGTTCAGAATTGTATTGCGGGACCAGTTCCATAGAATAAGAAGCTTGTGAAGTGGATGTAAGGTTATAATTTACTGTGGTTCATACACAGAACAACTATTGTCAACCTTTTTTATAGTGTATTTCTGACATCTGAGTACTATTTCTTCCATGTCCTCAACTTTGACTTCTACCATGAGAGACATGAAATGAGGTATACGAAATGGCGTTTCTTAAAGTGAAGAACAATTAACGATTACTACTAGGAAACTTAAAACAAGTTCCAACAGCCATCATTTAATTTCACATCAGCACTTTATATTCAACGCTACATATAATCTGTACCATATTTTCTAAATACAACTTTAACAAAGATTTTCATATAATTTCATAGAACGTGCTTGGATATAGAACAGAAGCAAGGACCACACTGAGTTTTGCTTGATTTTGCTTCCAAAGAACTGTCATTAACTTTAACAAACATACATCTCTAATTTCTTGTCCAGCTCCTTTGTAAGCCTGAAGGTCTGCAAGCATACTTTCCGAGTCCTGTAAAACCGCACTGATCTGGTTCCATACCTCCCTTTCTCCATCTGTGGGCTGCGCATCTAAGAAACAAAAAAGCCAAATGCACAAAGTCAAAAGGCAGCTGCAATACAAATGGCAAGATTACTCAGTTCTACTTAACAACATTAAATCCAGCTTGACTATGTGTAACTCCATTCTGATGTGGTTTTTTTTTTTAATATACAATTATCTTGCACTGCTATTCTGCTAACATCCAGGTTTCTGCTTTCTATAGCAAGGAAGGAAAAAGCACGTTTTTTGTATGCTCTGGCTTATAATGCCTCTTCTCAAAACGCAGCATTTTAAAGTGAAGCAGTATCATAAAGCAATGTTAGTAGAAAACAGAATAATGCATCAGTCCTTCAGTAAAAAGGTCCCTCTCTTTCATGAGTTCCACAGCTCGATTACAAAGAATTGTTCACTTTTCTTGCAGCTTGGGGATAAAATCGGGCCTTTCAGTGGATGGAGCAGTGGGATATTACACCACTTTTGACTTTCCTCCAGGCTTCCTTAACCATGGTAATTTATTTCTCCTTTTGTAAAACACAGATACAGTACTGTTAAAAATAAACATTTTACTTATGTACGTCAGAGATTGTTCCTGCTACTAAAATAAATCCAGCTCTGTCAATGATCAGTTTTCAGGGTGGGAGTGACCTGTAGACCTTTATTGTTCAGAGAAATGACTCTTGGAAGTAGATCAATTTTCCCATTCAAATCCTATCCGATGGGATTTTAGCTGCAGTGAGACACCAGGGAGGGATGTTACCCCAGAACACATTAGACAAGGTAGAGATCTTCTGCCTTCTTTTGCTTTAAAACATAAAAATGACTGGTGTTGACTAAAGTAGATGACATACATATAGAATTGTAGTCAGTATTTGTTGAAACAATCATACTGTCCCAGCAAATTTCTACAGAGAAACAACTTTTTTTTTTTTCCTTAGATTTGTATTAGCTTTTAATTTTTAAGGAAGAAAAAAAAATACTTTGAAGGTGAATCTTAGGATCTAAGGACTACTTGTTTGAATTAAAAGCAATGAGATGCTTTCAGTTCAAAACTTGACAACTAGGAAGAGCTACTGTACACACCTCTATATTAATGGACAAGAAATACTGAAAATACTTTTTCTATTTAGTCTTCTCAGGGTTCTTAAGAAATAAGTTTTCCACCCATGTATCAATACAGGATGCATTTACTCACTCTCCATTAGAAACAAATGAACCGGTTCACCTTGAAGAGTACGGAAAGAGCAGGGATTCTCTCCATGATGTTTCAGGTTAGGATAATTTGTCTAAATGTGTCAAGTTTTCCATGGACCTTACACAAACTAGACACAAATGTCTGAGATTTACATGTCTGTAGCTCTGAAGCAACTATTACTTCAAATCTTTCCTGTATTCCTATGTCACCAGGAGTCCCATGAGACTGGGCACAAGAAAAAATACTGATTTGACTTCCCTTTTATGCTGGAAGTTTTCCCTTATCTTGTTTAAAAGACAGAACAAGAGAAAGTAAAAATAAGCCGGGCTTACTTGGCTGGGTTTTACATCCAAAATACTTAACGTAACTAAACAATTCCACTATCCTTCAAAAAGCGAGGGTAAGTGGCACCAAAGGGAAAAACTACCTCAAAGAGGAATATCCCAGGTGGGACACAGCTGTTGAACCGACCTGCTCACCGAGTTACTGACTGGTTATTTCCCCAAGCTGCAAGAAATCTCAGGTATACAGCACAAGGCGTTTGTCACCTCGTGCTAAAGAAACAAAACAGTAAAAGCTTCTAAGTTTAACAAAGAAAGTGGTAATCTTGCCGAACAGTTGCATATCATGGAACAACAAAATAGGGGGAAGGGTAGGAGTCATCTATAAATCAATATATATAAGAGTTTAATAAAAATTAAAATAACATTTTCAGTGAAAATTAAGACAGAAAAGAGAATAAGTAATTTATTAGTACAGTTCATGAGTGTAACATTCGTGTGTTCATGTCACTTAAAGCATGGCTTGGTTAACAAGGTACTTCTGTGTTATGCTTTACGATTAATTTGCTTTAAAAAATATTATCCCCTAATAAAAATGTAAATACTATAGACTGCTCAGCACTTTGGGACTTAAAAATGGCCTTAAATAACACCCTTTATTGTTAGTCTTTTTCAATTTTTTCCAATTCATCTTTTGGAAGTCGGGGGAAGGTTGTATATTTGAAACCCATTGAGCTTTATGTAGTATCCCAGCACCTGGGGAAGCAGGAGGAGGAGGAACGTGGGTGGGTGGAAAAGGGAAAGAAAGGGAAGGGAGATGAAAAGGGCTGCAAAGGCTACAGAGCGACAGGCTTAGCTTGCATTTGCAGAAGCAGTTTTTATTTATGCTGAAAGTGTTTAGCTTAAAAATAAAGGTAAGGAGGATGATTCAGGCTTTTCTTTAAGAAAAACATGCATCTTACTTATGAAATATATGTTAGGCAAACAGATGTTCTGATAAGACCATGGCCATGTTTCAAAAGGGATTTTACATGAAGATCCTGCCAAAAATGGTCAGTTAAAATACCTGTAATCGATCACTTTGAAAAAATTTAATCTTGCTGTCAACAACAATAATAATAATAGCGGCAACAACAACTAAAATGAATACAGACTTCTCCATTACAGATTTTGGTTTTCTGTTCCAACAATACAAAAGCTTGTTTCTCTGTTCAGAATAAAAAAATGCCATTCCTGAAGCAAAGTGTGGAATCACTGCTTGGCAGTGCTCACCTCTTACCCCAAACCACCAAAGAACTGGCACACACTTAAGCAATTTGAGCCCATCTATAAATAAAACTATAGTCACTGACTAACCCACATTGAACGCAAGCCCTCTCAATAATATGTTACCATAATCACCGGACTTACAGCATTTCAAGTCTGAAATTTTAGAATACTCATGATTAGCATTCGGAGCATGCTGTCTTTAATAAGACAAAATAGAAAACCCTTTCACCTCTGTTTGTCCAAACATTTCTACCATGAACCCTAAACCTGACAACTATAATAAATGAATCCTCTATCAAATTAATTCAAGACTCAGACCAGGCTTGACTCTTCCATATAGAGACTCTACCAGCAAATTCCGTGGCTCCATCAGAAATAGCCAGGATATGACAGTTAATCCACTCCACAAACAATGCTTTCTTCCATCTTTACACATGGTCTATTCCATGTTTTGGATGGGGCTTCAGACTGCATTAAAAAAAGAGGGAAAGCTGCATCCACTACAGTCCATTTATGGATGCATTAAATAGTTCAGGTGCATGGTGGGGTGCAAAGGTGGAATCGTCATTCTTTTCTTAGAAAAATATCTGCCATTTGTTTCAAAAAAATCCAACCCTAACAGCACAAGGTATCTACCTCATTCTTCACCAAATGTGCATTAGAAAAAAACATGGAAACTGCTAGGGTAAGACATTAGTACTCATAGGACAAGATGAAATAAAAAAAATAATAGATACGAAGCTTTACCAATACAAATCAAGTATAACAGTATCTCAGTAATTAACTTTTATGAAGAGATAACAAAACAGTACTAAAAGAAGGGCTTCCGAGCCACACACCCTTTCTGTAGATGAAATGCAAACCAAATAGCAGAGAACTTTATCCCACCCTTATTCAAACTGGTGGCAGGTTAAGAGGATTCCCTCTGAAGCTGGTCGGTGCTTGCATTTCAGTGAACGTGGAATCATATTTGTCAGAAAAACATCATAACCTCCCAGCCTAGCGAAAGAACAGCGAGTAAAATGAGATGTCTTACAGGCTCTGCTCTCAGCCTTTCTTGTCCTGTCCACTGTTGAAGGTGGCCAATAATTCCACCAGCCACTGACAGCACGTTAGAGAGCAATACATATATTTTACTGTATAATGCTAAAGTCCTATTTCAGGTTTGTCACCACAACAATGATTTTTCCCATTCCAATCTAGGACAAAATCAGACAAAGAGCTAGTCCTTAGAAGAGACAAAAGGCATTACAGCTACAACTACTACAGTGAATAGTGCATTTTGGAGGGTATCAGAACCCACTGTAGTCCATACATTAAAAGATAGCATTGGGTAGAAACAGTACCCTATCCAGTCTACACTGGGTTTTCTAATGTCATCCTTCCTGAACTAGCTAGAACAAAGTGAAGCTCCCTAAACTGTTAATACTTGTGTGGCAGTTGCACTTTCCCCCCCCACGCCCTGAGACCGCTGTGGCAGTTTCACATCCCCCTCTCAGAACTGGGCCTTCAATGGGCAGTTAATGGCTCTTTGTGGAGACCCAGAGCCGTTGGGCAGGGTCGTCAGCAGAGGAGGGGCCGAGCCTGCCCACAGCCCAGAGAAGCTGAGAAGCTTCTCGAATGCCCACAGTCGTGGGGGGGCGTGCAGAGAAGCCGAGAAGCTTCTGGAATGCCCACAGCCAGATCTGAGCTGACTATAAATGGGGTTCCCGCCGAAGACCCCTTTGTGTGGTCTTCTCGGAGCTGCGGGTCTGCCATGCTGCCCGAGTCACTCCCCTTAGATGGAGAAGCCGTCTAAGGTAACTTCCCGGGATGGGGAACACCTCACCTCTGCATGTAGGTGAGTGATAAATTACTGAATATATGCTTTAATAAGTCCTCGCCTGGTAGGCGAGTGTAAAGTCCTCGTCTGGGACAGACGAGTGTAAATTCCTTGCCTGGCAGGCAAGTGTAAGTCCTGGCCGCAGTAGGCTAGTGTTTCTCCTTTAAGGGTAAAACGGAGCAGAGAGGGCTCTGGTTTGTTTTCTTGTGAGTGCATATATGCACGCTGTGGATCTCCATTCTTATTTCACTGCACCCCAAATAATCTCCTAACCTAATATCCGAACCTGTATGTTATGTTATTGGAGTGCTAACTAATTGTATAAACCCCGTTTTCCAATCGGTTTATCGGCGGTACTTTTCCGGCTGGAATAAAGTTTGTTTTGGACCTTGTTGTCCGCCTAAACTTATTTTTGGGGTGCCTCCGTGACAACTTGCTAGGGCACGGTGTGTGCCAGGGATACCAGTGCCAGGCTCCGGCTCCGTGGCCCACATGGAGAGGACAGGGACCCTTGGGCACTCGGCAGTGCAGGAGACCAGAGTTTAACCTCCCGCAGGCTGGGTACAGATGACATCTCCAGCCTTGCCACCCGTGGAGCCAGGGCATTAATCAAGAACCTCTTACACAAATGTGGGCAGTTGCTCTGCTGCCAGACACGTCCTCATAATAGACACTTTTAATCGTACATGAACTATGGTAACTGAAAGTTTCATTAATCTTTCTGGGAATGGGGGGGGTGGGGAAATCCTAGAAAGTGTCCTTGATTCTTGGGGGGATGAAGAGGATTAAATTAGGATCAGGTAACAAGCCCACTTAGCTAACATTTAGGAAAAAGGGAACATGCTTAGGTTAAGGTTAGAGAACCTGGTCTGATAAAAGGTATTTGTATCTGAGGAGAGGATGAGACTTAAGGACACCTCCTCCCAATATTCCATAAGCTTTAATCTTTTACAGAATCACAGAATGACTGGGGTTGGAAGTGACCTCTGGAGATCATCCAGTCCAACCCACCTGCTAAGGCAGGTTCACCAGAGCAGATCACACAGGAAGGTGTCCAGGTGGGTTTGAATGTCTGCAGAGAAGGAGACTCCACAGCCTCTCTGGGCAGCCTGGTCCAGGGCTCTGGCACCCTCAGGGTAGAGAAGTTTCTCCTCATATTCAGACGGAACCTCCTATGCTTCAGTCTGTGCCCATTTAGGTTCAAAACAAATTGTTGTTACCTCAGGCTTCAAATTATTTCCAAGAATTTGTGTGGAATTATTTACTTCGCCTGAAAAAGGCGATCTATGGGCAGCAGTGATTTGACAATGTTCTGCAAAAAAAGAACACTCGTAAGCTGCTATGGAAAGAGCCTCAAATACCCAGAATTCATTTACCTGTAACTAATGTAAACAAGGTCAGCATCTAAAGAACAAAACAATTCCTGAACTGACAAAATCAATTTCAAGGGAATTTGCCCTTATGGCTCATGAAATCCTGAAATCCACAGACTCTCAAAACTTGCCATGCGCTCACTCTCCCTAACATTATCTTTGAGCTGAGAGTTAAAAAGGAATGAAGGTAAAATAAGTGGTATATAATCAAATCCAATCTGTAGCAGTTCGATTAAGAATACCCACACCAAGACACAAGTGTAAAACAGCAATGCGGTTCACCTTCTGTTAATAAGGAGATTATTTGTCTTTAAACAAACCTTTCAGTAGACTTAAAAAAAGAGTCATTTGGCAGAATACTTACACCTCGCACTACACCTCAAAGTAAAGGTTTTTTGACCTGCACAGGAGAACACTTTTCTCCGTATCACTCACTGAGGTTACCACAGTTCCCATTTGTCCCCATTTGCTTTCAAGGTTGGACTGAATGGATCTTCAAATTGCTTCTCCTTGCACAGATCCCATATAAGTCTTAAATGATTACCAGAGAGCATACAGAACTGCTTTTGCTATACAACATTAACTGGAACTAATGCTGGATTCAAGGTTTTTCAAGTATGATCATGGAGTTATGAAACCTGGTTCCCAGTTTGGCATGAAGAATGATGCCAGTAAAAGGTGTCATAAGAATTGCAACTGATGATATAGACAGCTGCAGGAAAGGGGGGGAAAAGAGATGACTTCCAAACATTTTTTTTTGTAGCCTAAACTTTTCTAGGGAAAAATTAAAATAGCTATTAAAAAAACCCAACCAACAAAAAACAAATGGAAGGTGAAATTTTGAAATTTACTGCTTTTTCTTTCATGATTCATTCCTATTTTGAAATATAACACAAGGCAGAATTTGAAAAAAAACATAGCTTTTAATTTGTTGAGAAAACATAGTTTTTCTAAGTGTTCCTGTTTCTACCTGCCCATTTTTCAAGATCTCAAGAATTGCCTAAAGATGGGGGGGGAGAGGGACCTAAGGCTAAACATAAAAAAAAATCAGGTTGGTAAAAAATATAGTTTAAGAGAAAAGTGAGCATGAACCTGATTAAAAGCAACTTGTAACAAAATATATTTTAAACAAACAAAAAACCCCAATGATGGGATTTTTCAAAAGATGCAATACAAGACTGTCTTCTTCAAATCTGTCATGGAAACAGAGTTCTGCCCCGAAGACTAAAAATTCACAAGAAAATAAATTCGTTTTTGTTGCACAGAAAAAGTCATCGTTATAACACATTACCTCTAGAAAGCGTATTAACTAAGGATAATAAGGGGAAATAATAAAATAAAAACCTACCACGCTGACCTTGCTGTTTAGCTTCATGACTGACCTAAGTTATCTAAACCTGTACAACTGCTTGCCATCCTCTTGCCCATTTCTGTTCCCATTCTGTGCCACCAGCACCCACAGCACCCTGGCCCGACTGGAAGAGCACTCGGGGAGAGAGGTAAGCTGGTACTTGGGTGGGGTTTTTTAAAAAGCTAGATCTTAGCAAGTTCACTTTCCTACACAGCCATTATTCACAATGGGAGCAATCGTGTTTGTATATTCAGATATGAGACCATGTGGCAAAGCATCACCCGTGGGATGGCCCCTCTGCCACAGCACAGATTAAATTGACTGCCAAATGAAGTTAACACCTTAATGTTCTTTTTCCACTGTCTTTGTATAAACTCATATTAGTTTTGACCAACATCAGCCCACAAAGCCTCTGATTTTCAAGGCATGGAGACAGATTGTACCTGTTCTGCGCACAAGGAAAAAGGCTGTTTTTGAGGTTTTTTTAAGCAATATTTGTGTGGCATGCTGTACACTCAGCAGGAAGGAGCATGTCACACACCCTCTTTTCAGGTACAATACATATAAAATGAAAAGCAGCAAAAATCCTACAAGGGCAATAGTAAAAAATTCAGAGTAACGCTGACAGATTTGAGATTTCAGCTAATGAAAAAGCGCACAAAAAACAGAAAGCAAGATGCCGATGCAAGTAATGAAATACAGTAAACACATCGACTCAACACATCCCTCATCCTCTGAACGGCCCGTGGTACTGACCACTTTTGCCCATGAACTCAAACTGAAAACTCAGGCCACAGAAAGTCACACGTCCAGCAAGCACACAAGCGGCTCTTATCTGTGTCCACTAAGTGTCCTTTAAACCGTACCCTGGCTAACTAAAGGAGACCACAGCGCACAACTACAGGCATCTTCAATCACATCCCTTCAACACAACGCAGATTTCATGCCATAAAAACCTCCAGGACATTACTTCAACAAGTAAAACATTTTAACCTTTCACTCAGGAGCATCAAACTCACTGAAATTCGGAGATGACAGATTTGTTCCTCTCTAGGTAGACGTGCCTGACTAGTGTGTCCATGGGCCTGCACTGACCACGGGTCACTGCTCATAGGAGAGGTGCTTCACCCCACTCAATTCCTGGCAACGGACTTTTAGAAAAAAAGAACACCTTAGCCGTCAAGGCAATGAAACAGACATTTTCCCCTCTCAGCACCACCTCTGCTCCACCAAGGCTTCCTGCTCCCAAAGCCAAGTCTGCAGCCCGGCTCGGGAGAACTTTCTTAGCACCCAGGTCATGATGGGGCTGATTAAACCTGGACGCTCGGAGCAGCTGAAAACCTTCCTAACAAGCTGAAAACCTTCCTTGGCAAAGCCACCGAGCGCTACCAAAGCCTTCAAACGTTTGATAGAAAAAAAAAAAAGTGGTGGTTTGGATAAAGGTTTGACATCCTGGGTTTATAATTAAACTCTCAAATGATCTGGGCAACAGAGAAAAAAGGCTACACGGCTCGCAGGACCTTCACCTAAACCCAAATTGACTGTCATGTAAAACTGATTCTTCATAATGAGGTAAATAAGATCTGGATGAGAAGGTATGTGCAAAGTTATAGTGATACACTGTAGCTTTCATCCTAGAAAGCATGTTTGAACAATTGCATGAGGTTTAAGTATGTGTTTAAATTACTTTTTGAACCAGCGCTTCAGAGTGCACACACATGTACAGTCTCATATCAGGTCAGTAACTTTTTTTTCAGAAAAATAAGCCAGGAATAAATTATTCAAGAAAACTATTTCAAGGTGATAAAATATGTCTAATCACCTGAAATTCTCTCTTAAACCACGCATCAAAATAAAGTCATTTTAAAAGCATTGGCTTTTCTCTCAAAACTTGTTTTTGGGTTTTTCATTTGTGTGTTTGGGCTGGGTTTTTTTTAGAATAAAGGTATTAAGAGACAAAACGTTGCACACTGTTAGCATTTTAAATAAAAAGCATTTCACGTAAGTGGCAGAGTAAGATAAACCCCATATTTAAGGATTTGATGACCAGTTTTCAAGACAATGTCTAGAAGTACATGCAGGGAAACTGTAACCACAAAAGTGAAATAGCTTTGAATCAGATATAGGTGTGACAAGGAAATTAGAATGTGAAACACTGTTTTGCAAACTGATAACCATGCAATTAAGAGAGATGCAATCAAGCACATACACTACGAGCACTTCACTACTTTTTAGAAACTATAATAATCCCAGTTAAATCATCACTGAACTAAGTAAAAATAGTGTCACCTCCTCTGCTTATATTTTTTCAGCTTTATATTTCTGTTTCCGATATATATTTCTATGCGAGGAAGCAACATAATTTTTTTTAACACTGATTTGTTAAAGAAAGCTGAGGTCAAGCTCATCCATACGTAAATTTAAGTATGGCTCATTAATGTTTCGAAACTAATTCAAGGTAAGGTTTTACTTGCTTATCTATCATTCTGCACCCTTCTCTGCTCAGAATGAATTTAAGTAATTTTGTACGGCTTTATGAATATCAAACAGTAATATCCAACTGAAGTGTAATTTGATTTGTTTGCAAATCCCTTTTGAATTGCTTTATGATGCGTAAGCGCATGCAGTTTATTAGGAAACAATAAGCAAAGAAGGCAAGCCAGGCAAGAAGCTTTGCTCACTTTCAAAGTCAAGGAAAAAATTTGGCCCCTGATCAAGCTCTGTGCAAGTGAGAACTTTTAAAAGATTTCCCATTTGGTTCCTGAAAAATAGAAAAGGAAGAGAAAAGGAGTCCTGAGTGAGCAAATGATTTTAGAGACAAGGACTTGGACAGGCTGGTTGTGCTGGAAAACACAAACTGCAAGCAATCACATTTTAAAAGTTTTTCCTCAGTTTGCTGTTAAGTCAGGGAAAAGATTCTCTCATTGTCTTGTAGTTGTTTGAACTTACTTTCAAAATCCAGGAAAAAATGTGGATAGTTTTCAATTTCCCTGGTAAGGACCTTAAGAAGATTACCCATCCCAGCAAACCTAGTAAATGCAACAAAATCATAAACAGTTATATACGTAAAGTTAGAATACTACAACTAAGGGCTTGATACAGTCTGCATCATATAGTAAACATTTTGGCAAGTTCTGGACCATGAGAAACATTTTGATGGTCGGTTCTGCAATATTTATGCATGGGGACAGAGAGAGTAAGACCTTAGATAAACACAGAAATAATTCCATTCAACAAACTGGAATTTAAACATCACTATAACATCACAGAGTACAAACATATATTTATGAGTTTATTTATTTAGTAAGAGAAACAAACTTGGAACTATATCTGTATTTGTAAATTCCCTAAATTGCTACATTCAAGGTTACAGAATACCATTCCAGAGGTAAAAAAAAAAAAGAGGTTTTAATCCTTGGTTTGGATTCTTTAGCATAAATCCATGTCATTCAATGAAAATAACTCAATTAAGAGAAAAAAAAAGTCTAATGTTTTCAATCAGTAAATTTTTATAAAATACTACTATAAAATATATCAGAAAGAAAAGCTAAAAAGCTTGCTTTTTTAACCTTTTAACTTTAATGCGTGTATGCATTAAAAAAAAAAAAAAAAGCGGCTCAAACTCTATCCTTTTATCTCTTTATCTTTTATCACCTTGGAAGCCTTTGCATTTCAAGTTATGAAAAAGTCCCCAAAGGAAAAGTGACCAATTCTCAAAAAAATTCTCTATGCAAGACAAAAAGGAAGGAGGTCTGAAGAAAAGTTTTTTTACCAGTACAGTCCTCAGGAAGATACATTATTCTAAAATTACGTAAAAATATAGCTTTCTTGGGCAAACTTAAACTTTTTCTCAGAAGAGAGAAGAATTAAACCATGAACGGCACATACAAGGATAAAGAGGCCTGCCTGAAGGGATGCAGAAAAATGTAATTTTAGATTTAAAACTCAGATTGAAAACTGATTTTTGCCTCAAAGATAAATTTTCTCAGTACTCTAAACCACAGCTCTTGGGGCTCACATCTGATGCTCATCTATTTTTCAGTTTAACTCTTTTCCCACTTAAGAAATCAGACCGCAAAAAATTATTCTGAGCATGTATATGGCTCATACTCCATATGAGGAGACAATGTTTTTTTCAAATTCTCCCCCAAGCATTACAGAATAAAAGTATAATGAACCCTAATTTCTATATGCATATTAGGGATACATTTCCATAGCAGAAAAACCTAGAAAGGTAATGTAGGTCTTGGAAATTTTAAAGCAGACACAGTCATTCCATAACATGACATAAATTTAACCGATAATCCGTTCAGTGCATGCAGCTTCATGTAAAAGAGGTTTTTTTTAGACAAATGGCTTTGTTTTGCATTAACTACTTCTTCAAAATTTTCTCTCCAGAACAAATCCAGTGAGCAGACTGTCAAGCCCTTTACAATTAGCAACATCTTGCATTTACAACATTGAAACAAGAAGAAACATTCTCCATTATCCATAAAGTTACAGGAAAAACAAAATACATGGTTTAACTTCCAGAACAAGATCTGCTCTTTATGAACCAACACTTTCTGATTAGCCTACAAAGGGAAAAAACCTGCAAACAGAGCAAAATATATTTTATACGGCATTAAAACTTGCATCTTCAATAACATTTTCATCAAACTGGTGTAATACATTTTATCAGCACCAGGTAAAAGGGACAAGACAAAGGGCATACTTTTAATTTCCTTTTCATAACCTTCAAAGAAACTATTGCGATTATTATGAAATACCATCACAATCTAATCACTCAGCTTGGATTCTTCACTCTCAACTGGTTTCCAGCCGTCTCTTACCTCATCGCCTTCGATCTTCAGAGAGTCTCCAACCATTTCTTCTGCTGCCAAGGCCGGCGCTGCAGCCAGCGCGGGGCTGAGCCCGCCGGGAAACCTTCCTGCCAAAAACCGGGGATCCGCGGCCCCATCCGCACCCAGCAGCTCGAGGGCACGTGCTCGAGCTCCCATCCTTCTTACGGCTCTGGAGATTCCTGACTATGAGTATTATTTTCCTGATTTTTGACTATATTTCTCAGCTTGCTTTTCACTTCATTCCTCTCTCCTTCAGTCTCGCTGTAGAAACTGATTCAGCTGTTCAGGTCGCAAGTATGAAACGAGCCCTGCCACAAACTTTATTCCCATTTTCATGGTCAGTCTGCATCATTTTCCAAGGATTTCGAAGGCACTGGTTTGACACAATTTCTGATGTACATCAGCCCCCCCAAATAGTGATATTCAGCATCAACATCTAGAAGATACGGTTCAGGCAGCTGCTAAACCTACTTTCCTTCTTTATGATTTGAAATAATTTCTGGTTTCTTAAAAAAAAAAACAAACCTAAACGTTCCAAGAAGCTTTTATGTTAAGCTATAACCCATCATTCAACACCAAATTTTTAACTCTGCAACAAAAGGTCAACCTTCACCTTAATGTAAGTGCTAATAAATATATTCCCTTGCCCCAAAATGCATTATTTTTTCTTTATGGCTTGCTCCTTCACAGTACCTGGATTTTCCAAATTGTCTTTTCCTGGAAACTCTAACAATGTATTCCTAACCTCAGGAACTACAAGTAACTTCCAGGATAATTTTTAATGATACTTCAAAGTAACTAATGACACAAATTCTGAGCAGGTCAGTATACATACTGCAGTTGTAACAGACAGACAAATAAACAGCCGGTGCACAGGAGCAAGACAGAAAGGTTTAACTGAAGACCATAAAATTCCATTTCATTAAACGGGAAAGCACTTTGTTTTACTTACTGTTAAATCAGTTTAAATGTTGAAATGAGACACAACGCACACATAAAAAAATTGCTGTTGCAGCACTCCTAAATGATGGCAGCTTCTCTTTAGTGTCCCAATCTCTTTAAATCCCAACTTAACAGTATGCTTTAAAAATGATGACATGTTGACATGACATTGATGTTTTCATTTTCATGTTTTCCACTGTTTTCCAAGCCATTAAAGTTTACTCTAAGATATTACATAAACATACAGAAAATACTTTCTAACATAATATTGACAGTTTAAAGCTCATGAGTCAATTTTTGATTCTCAATATTTAATTAGCAGCACATAGACATTAAGAAACTGTAAAAAACAATTATGAACTAGAAGGTACATTTAGCATTTTGCATTTTTATATACTATTATTCAGGCAATTATTTCAAAATGCTGAGCTTTGAACAAAATAACACAGGCTGGTTTTCTAACACATCACTTTGCTCCTAAAATTTCATTAATTTGACACTTTACAGGCATTATGTAGGATGGGAAAATAAATTCCTTCTCCTCTACTAAAATGATCAATTTATTTTTGAGTTCTGATGGATAAAATACTACCCCTTCAATACAAATCAAAACGCAACCTTTCAAATTTGACATGGATTTTATACATACATACTGGAAATATACTGAAATATGTATTTAGTATATAACAAAAGAGTTTTGAAAATTTAATAAATGTTCACAAACTGGGTATTATCCACTAAATATTGCATGCCCAAAGCTAAATCTCATGTTATTTAACTCTTCAAAATATTTGTTTACACACAGTTTCAAGCAATGACATAATTCTGAAGTGTGGAGTTTTGCATTATCTCGTAAATGATAGCTATAGCACTATATAAAATGCTACAAAAGTACTCATTCATTTCTTCTTCCTTTACAGGACTAATTTAATCAATTCCAACCAAAACTATCAGCATCACTGCAGCTACACTGAAGGTACAACAGACAAAGCATTTAAAGCTGGCTTTAGTGAAAAAAGCCACATTCTCCAGCTCAACCCTTTGCTCCTCACCACTGCTCCTTTGCCAGATACTATTTTCCTAAATCTGCCTGCTTACCTAAACATAGTCTAAAAGGCTTGTGTCAAAACGAGCTGGATCAGCAAATACCTACTGCTTAAACTCATTTAGATCACCCTAACGAAGCAGGGCAGGGAGTGTTCTCATGAGCGGCTCCAGCGGGAGTTTCAGGAGAAACAGAGACTCCCAAGTTCAGGAGTGGCAATGAATGATTAGCAAAGATAATCCCTAATGGCACATCCGCATGGGCAGAGGCAGGCATCCCGTCCGCAGTCTGAGGCAACTGTATTGCACGAAGTATATTAGCGCCATTAAAGCTGTGGAACTGATCTTACTGCATGAATAATTAACCGTGGTTTCAAAAAAACGCCAGCGTCTGAACTCAAGATCTCTCAGATCAAAAGCTCGACTCCAAATTGTTGTGATATTCAGCTATAAAGTTTGTTGACGTGCTTATAACAGAGCAGCAGAAGAGCGAGAATCAGAGAATGGTTTTATTCTATTAAGGAATAAAATAAAAATGAATAAAGATTAAAAAGAGCAGAAGTTTTTGAACAGTGATAATCTACCTTGTTTTCTGAAGGAAACCCTGTGTCACTCACTGTTTTTTGTTTGGGAGAGGAAAGAAGATATAAAAGAGAATTTTTAATTGCATTTGCACCCTCTATTACTAATGGTTTTTTTTTGCTTTTTTCATTTTCTTCTATGCAATAAACAGGGAAGCATTCTGATGCACACTGACAGCAGTGCTATTAAACTGTTACATTTGGGGTTATCTAGACCCCAAACCAGGAACAGCAGGAGCTCTGTCATTCTGCACGGATGTTTGCCTGAACTCTGCTTAAAGCTCTTCAAAAAACTCCTTAAACTCAATCACAACAGTTCACGTTTTATTATACCTGACCAGTCTCACCGCCCTTCTCGGAAACCTCTCCCAGGGGTCCAAATTCCACTCAGCTCTCAGTACAGTGCACCAAATGCATCCAAGTATGGTGCCCAATATAAAGAAGGAATCATATCTTGCAGAAAACTGTGCTTTCCCCTCAAATAGTGTTTGTACACTTCGATTTCACTTATTGCTCCACCTTCTGCATTTTGGTCTTTCTTTCATCCTGCTTCTATACAGCACCTTATATTTATCCCCATCAAACTCCACATAGGGGTTTTTTTTAAATCATCTCTCCAGTTTTCTTACAGTTAAAAATATTTTCATGGATATAGTAGCATCATTATCTACACTTCTTTTACTGGTAAATGTTTAAATTTCGTAAACTGTAGTTACATTGATGAAGACAAATATAACAGCTGATATTCAAGACAGTTGTGCAAATAGATGTTATATTTGAAAAGTGGTATTATTCCTCTATGAACTTTATTTTAGAAATAAGACTGCATTGTTAAGAAAAAAAAATGTGTAAAAATAGTCATACATTTGTGTTTCAGCTGCTAATTGCAAAATGACCCAGAAGATATTTCACAGTGAAGTATCTATAGTATTTTCTAGTAAGACAAAGGCAAAAACAAATGCAAGTTCTTTTCAGAAGGCAATTTGTTTTCCAGAAAAATATCAATTTATCCCCAATGTTGGCCTCTAAATACTGGGCTTATAAGATTTTTCATAACATAAGTAACATATTCACATAACAAGATGCACCAAGAAGCAACCTACACACAAGTGAAGAAAAACCAGTGCCACACATTCTCTATGCAAGTCATGAAAAAACCACCCCAACAAAACTCAAACCCAAAAAACAGATGTAAAGAAGTGAAAAGCATAATAAGAGAAAAAAGTTGCTTGAGGTGAAAGTAACTCAAGATAAAAGAATCATTTCTGCTTTGAACAATTATTTTATTACAATTCCTAGATAAGCAACACTTCAAGCCAAGAGCTTTTGCTGTGAACTGATTCGCAGATTGCAGGACACAATTAAAACATACAAAAAAGGTGAGGCAAATCAAAGGGAGTTAATAAATAGTTTGTAATGACAAATACATTTTTCACTAATCATAAAATGTTAAAAGAGCTGGCCAACAATATTAGTACCTGTAGCCCCAAGGATTAAAGAGCTTGGCTTATGGTTTCACTAAAATAAAAAGGTTAAAAGAAGCTGATTACCTCAGATGAACTTAGAACTTTTTCAAGGGGGAGAATTTCTAGATGCCAACTCTCACACCTGAACATACTTTGAACAGAACTCCTATATATTTTCGAAGGGCATAATGGCAGAAGAGCCACCATGAAAGGATGAAAATCAGGCAACCAGAATATCTGGATTCCATTTCATAGGTCATAATAATAATTAAAAGAAAAAAGTAGAATGGAAGTCAATTAAGTAATTAGAATAGAATTATATTTGAAATTAAGCAAACACTGCTGTACTTTGATCCTTCCACAGGAGTGTACAGTAACTACAATAACCTAGTTTGAATAGGGCTTCACATGCACAGATGCTGCTACACAAAACAGGGAGACAATTTCCCTGCACGCAATACATGAAGCCTCTATCAATTGATGCTGGTCGGTTAAGAAAAGCACGATACTAATGTTTACCAAACTGATACACAGGAGAGAGATACCTTTAACAGAAACAGAACAGGTTTGGCTAGTTTAAGTGTTTCTTCCTTCAAAACAAAACCACTTCATTTTTTTTTTCCAGGTGGAGTTTGACTTAGTTCTTCCAAACTCTTGTAAGAGAAAAGCAGCTACATCATCATCTTAAAGTTTTCTTGTCCTTGCCTTTTCTCACCATAATCATAGCGAAAAACGAAATACGCTATTTCGGAACATGCTCCACTTCGGAAATCTAAGGATTTGGGCAGTTGAACAGGCATCTGGTTTCAACATCTGTGAATATGAGTAAAAAAACTACTCTAGATCATATACATTCTTAGATACAGAATTGCAAACAGGACTCTCAGGTGAAAAATCAGAAACAGAAAAAAATGTGGCTGGTCCCTTCTGTTAATGCCTGTCAAGTATTCAGCCTTCTGGCTATGCCACACAGAGTACTGTGCACCATACTCACAGAAAATACAATGCAAGTGTCTGAAAAAACAAGATGAAAACCTTCATATTCTAGTTCTTTGTGCAACTGTGGTAAAGATTTTCCCCAGAGTGATTTTATTTCCAAGTTATTTCTTGTGCCAGTTGATAATAGGAATAAGTCTTTGCATGTTAACTTTGTTCTTTATTTATTTTACTTCTCCATTTAATACATAAAAGCCAAACCAGCACATGTAATCTGAGTCAAACCAGACATAAATCCTAGAGTGACTGGATTTCTTATTGCATATTTGCTAGTGATATACTCTGAATGTGTCAGTATGTAGGACATAACGTATTCTGCTGGCTAAATTTGTACTTCTGGTTTGGAAAGTAATGATCTGTAAGATACAGATCTGAAGCAGTCTTTGTAAGTATTCTTTACTGGAAAAGGAGAGAGAAGTCAAATAACATCTTACAATACTAACTAGACAATTCATTCTTATCAAACGTATTGATATTACTGGAATTAAAATAACTGTGGCTGACACAATATGTATCAATAGCTCAAGATTCGAGGAATTAAAGATGAAATGTGGTCTTCACAGGGATTAGCTGCCATTAGCTTAAAATACTGCCGTTTGTGTAACAGTGGTCTGCTTTAATATCTCATTGCACAAAATAAGAAAACTTGCTGAACAATTTGCGTTACGATACCTTTTTTTAAAAAAACTTAAAATTTCAGAAAAAAGGTAAAAAAAAACCTTCCTATGTGTCTCTGGGTGAGGATGAAGGAGGAATAAACAGGTATCATCCCAAGACAGCAATGTGAGAGACCATCTAATCCCAAGAAAGTGGTAAAGAAATAAGGTTTTGCTGAACTATAGACGCATCTGAATAACAGAATAAGGCAAGAACCTACAGGAGGGTTCATTAACCAGGTATCTGTAGAAGCTCCTGGAGCTCACTGGTGATAAATGTTCCGTCTATAGCACAGAGGAGTTTGCCAAAGGAATGCTTATTTTAGACTTGTTTAATACTTACGTGGAGAATTAACTGAGTAAGGATGAAAACACAAGAGAAATAATTAAAAACAGCAGAGGTTACTAAACAAGGAGAAAACAGCAAATGGAAGATCATGATTTCAAAAAAGTAGTTCCAGTAATTACACATAACTGGAAGAATAGGTCTCTCGGAAAGTTGATTTTCGGGAGAAGGGAGTGCAGGAAACTCAACAGTTAAGAAAATATACAACAGGTTATTCCCATGGACAAGATAGAGACTTTGAAGTAGATATGCCTGTATAAGCATATGGAAGAATCGAAGCAAAGAAATATATAAAGGAGGGAGCTTTGACAAATGACTGGAGATGAGAAAAGAGAAAATGCTATTTAGTATCATAAATTTGCTGCAACACTGAAAGTCTGAAAAAGTAGTTGCCAGTGGTTTACTGGCAAAAAAGATGATGGTATTTTTAAACAGTATCTGGTATCTGCTGTATAGATCTGGTTTTGTTCAATACTTTTAATTAGTGACAGAGAAGAAAGCACCCTTTTAAAATATGTACTAAGCTAGAAGGGAATTAAAATATCCTGGAAAATAGGACCCTAATTCAAAATCACTTTGATAAATTGGTGATATTCTCC
This sequence comes from Pampusana beccarii, assembly GCA_013399365.1. Classification (NCBI taxonomy): domain Eukaryota; kingdom Metazoa; phylum Chordata; class Aves; order Columbiformes; family Columbidae; genus Pampusana; species Pampusana beccarii. The sequence continues at coordinate 143,291 of VWYH01002717.1, forward strand.
AGAAGAAATTCACTAAATGCAAATGGGAAATACTCCACTCAAGAAAAACAACAAATCAATCCCACAAATGCAGATGGAATGGTAAGCAGAAAGTCTGAGGAAAAAAAATATTTAATCTTTATACTGGACTATAAATTACAAAGGGTAGAAAGCTGCTAAACTCCGTAATTGTTCAAAGATTGCTCTCACAGTCAAGTTAAGGGACAAAGGGACTGAATACTGAACAAGAAGAGATTTTCTCAAAAACATTAGTCTAATCTGTAATTATGAAAGAGTTACGGAAAATTATAAATTCCAATAAAACTTCCCCTTTTTTCTTAAAGAGTTTCGTGTCATTTTTTAATCCCTTCTGATATTATTTTATTACTTCATGTTCTTTCACATTAAACACTCAATTCATTAAAACGTATTTGGGCAGATTGGGTCCATGGCATTTTTTTGCAAAATAGTCAACCTCAAAAATTGCCTTTAGTTAACACGCAAACGCATTAGCCCTCTTAATGATGTAAACATAAAGAGATTCTTAATTTTGCGTTGTGCCCAATACTTTAAGAATCGCGTTCCCTGGTAAATCTATTTTCAAATAATGTGTTTTACTCACAAAGAATGTCAAACAAGGTTTTGTGCCCCAACGTGACTAGCTAAAAAGCAGTGCAACTTTTTGATGTATTAAGAAGCCTGCTATTTACCTAAGATGACAAATAAGGAAGGAGTACTGTGGATGGCGCTGAATTAAAATCACGTTTAAACTAAAAATTAGATTTTTTTTTTAAGTGTAAATGAAAATTAAAACACCACACTGACCCTGATAGGCTCCACAGTAATTAATTCAAATCACTACTGGAAGCTATTCCTAATTTAGCAATGAAATTTGCACAATAACTTTTTATTAAGACAATAAAATTCATGCACAGTGGTGACTTTATATCCCACCCCTGCCTTGCTATAAAATCTATTTTTAGCTAATTGACAAATGTGGACGGCGATTAATCACAAGCCCATTCATGGCACAGCTCGCTCTCTTCCCCGTTATGAGATGCACAAGCCTATAGAAGCCCATTATACAAAGAAAACCGAGCATTGTTCAACCACGTGAGTGCAATCAAAGGCACGCACAGGGGTGGACATTGTGCGGCTGCTGTGACAACCCCAGGCCCGGGTTCCCTGGTGGGACGCGCCGAATGCAGCGGGGCCTGGGCGCCCCCTGCTGCCCCAGGGCCGCCCCCGCCAACGGCCAAGCCAGACGTTTTGACACAAAGAGCTTTGGAAAATTCATGCTCTGGATAAAAAGCGGTTGACTTCTCTGAAACGCTCATACCTTTACGCCTCAGCAAACGGCCAGGTTTAGATCTAATCATTAGTTTATATGTGCACCGAGTCATTGCGGCCTTTCAGTACTTAGAAGTGGCCTATAAGAAAAATAGGGACAGACTTTTAAGCAGGGCCTGTTACGACAGGACAAAGGCTAATGGTTTTAAACTAAAAGAGGGGAGATTCCGGCTAGACACAAGGAAGAAATTTTTTACAAACGACACTGGCCCAGGTTGCCCAGAGAGGTGGTAGATGTCCCATCCCTGGAGACATCCCCGGCCAGGCTGGACGGGGCTCTGAGCAACCTGATCTAGTCCACAGAATCACAGAATGTCAGGGATGGGATGGGACCTCAAAAGCTCATCCAGTCCAATCCCCCTGCCGGAGCAGGACACCCAGATGAGGTTACACAGGAAGGCGTCCAGGCGGGTTTTGAATGCCTCCAGAGAAGGAGACTCCACAACCTCCCTGGGCAGCCTGTTCCAGTGTTCTGTCACCCTCACTATGAAGTTGTTTCTTCTCAAATTTAAGTGGAAACTCCTGTGTTCCAAGTTTGTACCCACTGCCCCTTGTCTTATCTGTTGTCACTGAGAAGAGCCTGGCTCCATCCTCGTGACACTCACCCTCTACATATTTATAAACATTAATGAGGTCACCCCTCCATCTCCTCCAAGCTAAAGAGACCCAGCTCCCTCAGCCTTTCCTCATAAGGGAGATGCTCCACTCCATCATGTTTGTGGCTCTGCGTTGGACTCTCTCAAGCAGTTCCCTAAAGATCATTGCAAGGAGGTTGGACTAGATAAGGTCTGAAGGTCCCTTCCAACCCAAACTATTCTGTGATTTGATGATCAGTGCTAACTCACTTCTGCAGGAGATGCACGCTTCAAACTGAATTTTCGCAGGGAGTACAGCTCCAGTATCAGTGGATAACTCTCTCCTCTACTCTTACTTTTCAAAGCCAAACGAATCCAGGTAATATTATAATAATCACGTTTCAGAACAAGTAACGGTATTAAAAAAAAAATCATATTGCTTTCTGTTTCTTCCCACCAAAACTCAGAATTTAGTTTAAAACAGAACTGTGTGTGCATCAAAAATTATTAAAAACATCATTTCTACTGGAATGTTAAACAGGGTAACCAGGCTTAGCAGAGAGCTAATTCCCGAGACTGCGAGTGTTCTTAGTAAGGCATCCCAGCCCGGCATCTGACACAGGCTATGTCAGCCCTCAGCTCCAGTCCTGCATCCTCCATGTGACCAGCATTACCACTTTTATTTGCCTTTATCCAATGAAGTTACAAAGTAGACTAAAAGCTGAGAAAGAAAAAAATCTAGTTTCACTTTTGGAGTCTCTGACTAAAACCCAGATACGCGGGATGAGATACGTTTAGCTTTAAAATGCCAATTATCTGCAATGAAAAATGGACTGAGGTAGTTACATTCATTGTTTCCTTATTGCCTGTTTAATACTCCTGTTTGAAAGGCAAATCAAGCCTTTTAGAACCAGAAACTATAGAAAAGGCACTATATTTAGATTCAGAGCAAAATTTAACTTTCGATTTTACTTTAAAAGGATCTAAGAATCTTGTTACTGTCATTTTCAGTATAAGCTAACTCCTCATTCACACCTGAGTACAGATGACATAAGTCAAATGTAAAATAAATACATCCTTGTAAAGGTATAACATATTACTTTCTGACAAAAATTCCAATTATAAACAACTATTTAAATAGTTCATTTAAAAATATTTTTTAAAAGGCATATAACTTATTAAAAAGTTAAATTGTGTAAAGATCACACATTCACACAAACATACATAACGTATGTACACATACACACAGCATGTTTAACAAAGAACTGAGAAACAGTTGCTTTTTACAGGAAAAAAAATAGATAAATCAAGAATAAAACTTAGCACAATAACATAGATCAAGATTAAAATAACTGACTTAACAACACTGAGTTTGCTGACTCAAACCCATCTACTCCAGGTATCTGCAGAAACAAGCAGTTGTACACCTGCAGCACAGCGTACAGAGTCTGAGAATATTAAAACCTCTTAGCTCATGACTTGGATGATGTGAATTCTCTGGAGGATGGGATGGAACAGAAAAAAACCTCTCAATTATTCCCAATTTGATAACGAACAAACGGAAGATCAAAATTTTCTGAAGAGTGTTAATACTTGTCATTAATAAAACCATTTTGTAATACAGCACTGAAACATGGCTGGAAATCGAATTAGTCGTTTCTTCCTTCTTCTTTAAGCCAATCATTACTTTAGTTGCAGTTTATTCAACTGGCTTACTAATAAAAACAACATAACTGAAAACTTCAGAAAAGCCTGAGACACGAAGTAAAAAAATGCTCAGAGAGTAAAGATTACCAGGGTTGATAGGAAGTAACAAAAACTTACTTAAGGAAAAAAGTTCAAAGAACACAGTGTAAAGACTGAAAAAGAATATAAAAGGCCTAAATCAGTATATGTTTCAACAGTGCAAAAAACCTTTTCCATAAAAAAAGCCAATAAATTGCAGAGGATAGTGTTGTTTTATCACAGAATGGATTTTTTTCTATATACTGATGTTAGAAAAAATATACATATATACACAATATAAGCTATATATGCATACATAAATTGGTCTCAGATAAAAAGTTGGAAATTTTACATATATATTTTGTATCAGATAAACCAAATCATTAACACTACCATCCAGACTACTTAGAGAAGTCTTTGTGAAAAGAATATATTCAAGAATTAATAACTGTAAATGACAGTGGTAGAACAGACATTTGGCATCTATCTCACCTATCTGACATTTTAAAGCAGAATTATTTGAAGTCTACAAAAGTCCAACTAAAGCAGGACCCAGCCCAGTGCTCCACTCCCCTTTTGTGTACACTCTCCACAACATCATCCAAGAAAATGCACTAGAATTATCCACCGGCATCCACCAGAATTATCACCATATTACCAACTACATTTCATTAACCTAAAGAACCAGTGCAAAAGGACCAAGACTGTCGTTTAATCTATCCAATCAAATTAAATACGCAAATAAGAAGATCCTTGTTTTCCTGTAAGAAGTTTAAAATTCTGTTGCAAATGATTCCTGAATTTTAATGCATTTCATCTACAAACTGGATTGGCTACCATAAACATCATAAAATGGGGTTAATAATAAAAGGTTCTTTGAAAACATGCTACACTCAGCATGATCTAGCCAGGAGGAAAACCCCGATATAAATCAAGATAGCTGCTGCTACCTGATTTGGTTTTGAAAAAAGGCTGCAGTTAAGGCTGTTATCCACTAAGTGGCATCATCATCTCAAACACCTAAATTCGACAAAAAATAATCATAGTCCAGTGCCTTTTAACTCCTACACACAAATTGATGGAAAACATTTTCTTAGGATGATTCATTTTATTCAAGTTTTTCAGAAATTTAGGAATGATTACAAACAGTCAAATGTATTAGTAAACCAGCAGTACCAATTTACTTTTCACACCAAGACATTTGTAAATGTTTAGCAGAATGGTCAGGTTAGAAATAAAATTATCATGATAGACATATTAAAGAAAGCAACCAAAACACTGGAGTAATATGAGCTCAAATTAGACACATGAAGGCATAAAAAGGTATTTTTAAAGTAGCTGGGGTTTCAGAAGAAGTGTTGTACACCAGCAATTCTAGTATTTGGTGTTGTAAAGTATGAAAATACCAAAAGTCACACCAGATGGTTACTTTAAACACTTTAGAAAAACCTTCCAGTATATCTAATAGAGTAGATAAACTGATGCTACCTGATGCTAGAAGGTATTGAAAAAATTATAATAATTGGGAAAGTAAGAGAAGTACTACGTTTCACTACTTATTTAAGGATCAGTTTTCAAAATGTTACTTAAGGATTAATGACTGTAAGTATAGTTTTTTGATTACTGTTCACTGGAAAAAAAAATCATTTAGGAACAGTATAAATACAAGAAAAAATAATAGAACTCCCATTTTAAAATAGTTTTTGTCCTCTCTATTCCTATTGTTTGTCCCTGGTCTTTTATCACTGTCAAGTTGCACATACGTAAACAGCTACTGAAAATAAAGGGAAAAAAATCAGCATTGCTGTGTATAAGAGTACAAGAAAATGAGATGAGCAGCTACTTCTGTGTCTCTGCCTCTTAAAAGCGTATATTTTAAGCTTGTGAAATGTCCTACACATGCACTAAAATTCTAAGCATATTTCAATGCTGGAAGGATCAAGACATTCTTTTTTTAAGTTATTTTTTTTCCTCACTGGCCACAGAGGAATCACATTAGGACATCGTCCTTCTTCCCTACATCCGCCTACGACAACCATTTGCTGCAAGTCAGTGACTCCAAAACCAAATTGTTTACAATTAACTCAAAAAGCCATTAAAAAAATTGTTTCTTTGTTCCAGTTGGAAAGGGAGACAGCCAGATGTGTGGCTTGTTGATCTTGCTCTTTTCTGACCTCTGAGTGTAGGAAGAACTGCAGCTGAGGAAGGAAGTCAGCAAGTTGTGTTAATGAAGGTGAACATGGCAAAAAAAGATGTTTACAATCTTTTTTTCATGGAAGAAAAATCTCTTTGAAAGAGTTTGTATTAAAAAAATACATATTACAGAGCCTTAGTTTCTGCTATTGGTGGAAAAATACAGCCTTTATGTCTGGAGAAGTTAACAGTCTGCAGGTTTTCTTACTTTCGAAAAATTCTACCCTTAATTTCAAGAACTTCATGAAGTTTCACTGCTGTAAATTAGCAAACTCCTCATCATTAAAACCTGCTGGGAGACCATCTCCCTGTGAGGATGCAAAATTCCGGAAAAGCATTTTAATTTTAGGCTCTGAGTCACAGTCTACCACTACAGACTAAAATCAGGCCTAAAACTGAATTCCAGACTCAGAGAGCGTGCCCACTTCTTTGGAAAACACATCTGGCCAACACCACAAGGCAACAAACTACAGTTACCTTTCTTCACACCTCTCCCTGAACCAGGTTTCTGCACTGTATCTGTAAAGCACCTGGCAGCGAGCGAACTAGAAATCCATGCTGAAAACTTGATTGCGTGGTGCTCCTCACAACAGTACAGAACAGCCCTGTATAAGATACTCTGTGAGCATAAAAAAACAACAATCTTTTACAGATTGCACAGTAACAGACATGAAACATTAGCATCTTGTTTGTGAACCTGGAATTATTTTCTAAAAAAAAGTCTAGAATGCATTCTGAATTTCAACAACCACACTGCTCCTCATTTTATCACAGCAACTGAAAAGTTAGTAGAAGTTACCACACTTGAGGTGATGCCTAAGGACACAGGTGCATGTGAAATACAATATCTCCCCAGAGATCCAGTTTTAGATATTAATTCTAGCACCTCAGCATCAATCCAGACTCCTTACGCAGTTACTGAAGCTTCCCAAATGTTCTACAGGCATCCAACTTAATTGTCTGAATTTGGTTAAATGTTTGATAACGCTCTCCCTGTAATGCCACCTTCAACATCTCACACTAGTATCGGTAGAAAATTACGCTTAATTCTTGTCAACCAGTTACTATTTTAAAAACACACCATCTGAAGATCTGAGTAATATCATCTTAGTTCATCTTTCTACTTATGTTTATTATTATATTAATTAAGAATATTTCCTATGTATTTTTAGAAAACAGGAAACTGAAAACTAGTTCACTCCTCACCTCACGTTCTCCTACCCCCAAGGTAATTTAAAAAGCAAAATGAATAGATCACCATGCGCATGCATATGAACGTGCAAAACCATTTCTGCAAACAGTTATACAAACTTTTAAACTGATAAGAAAATTCAAATTCTGGAGAATTAAAACAATATTACATGTCATCTTTTTCAGAACAGTTGTAAGGGATACTGGTCATTTTAAAAACAGCCTAGGAGATTCACTCCTTCTACTTGCACTAAGAGAAATGAAAAACCTGATCATGTAAAACATTCAGCACAGCTCAAACAGCTCCTACTGCATTAGTATTTATAAATTATTACTGGCTTGTTATCATATTAAGATTTTATTTTCAGAACCTTTTATTTTAGAGAAAAAATAGATGTTTCTATGGTCCATATTGTCATAGTCAATCTATAAGGTCATTAAATACATAGTTAAGATCTTCATTTTGAAAAAAATAATTGGTCTTAACATCTGTAAAATGTCTCTAATAGCAAACAGTTTGGACTTCAAAAATTTAGCAGGTAAAAAGAATTATTAAATAGTTTTTCTGCCAGTTGCAGTGCCTACTAGGCTATTAGTTCCTACCAATGGAATTAATAAGAGCAGTGACCTACATTGCAGTAATATTAACTTTCTACAGACTAAGTTTAAAAGAATCCATAATTTGGCAAATCTCTGTTTCCTCATTTCACACTCCTCCTTTCTCATTGCTTCCCGTTTCTTCTGACATGTTAGAGTGCTCATCTTCATTCCTGTCATTTTTCTCTTTAATTCTTCCTTTTCACTCATCCTGTCTCTAAGATCTCCCTTCAGCTCATCTCAGTCCCCCCCACTAGGACAAGCCCATCCAGAACACTCATTTTTGAGATCCTCTCCAGCTCAGAAAGACCTTTCTTCACTCAAAAAATAGAATGGACCTTAAGTTTACTTGAAAATCTATTTTAGTAAAATTTATTAGGTCTGTCATAATTCCTATTTTAAATTCCATACAACTGTAACAAAACGGAAGGCTGGAAGACCTTTTAAGTGATAAAATAAAGTGTAAAAATAAAATAGACAAAGCAGCTTCACTGTTTAAATATACAGTCCTTATAAATATCACACCATTAGTTTTCAAGGTAAGGAAGAATAGTTGCCTACACTGCAGAAATTGTAAAAGTTATGATTATAGCCTTTAATCTTCGTAAGTCCTTAAAAGGTTTAAAGCAAATAAAACAATCGGTTGCTGCAAGTACTGGCACTGATTTCCTTGTGTTGACACCAGTACTTGTCTGAGTCCACAGCGAGCTGACAACGCAGAGGTCTGAACTGACAGAAAATTAATCCTCCAAGAAGCCTTTGCAATCTTGTAGATTTTCAGCAGCAAATTCCCTAAACCAGCAGATCCCGGATGAGCGCAAGTGTTGATACAAGACAAAGGGCAGACAGAACTGAACCACCACTTCCAAGGGCAACGAGCTAATCAAACACCTACATATTCAATCATAGATAGACCATGCAGAGTTGCTGGTGTCATTTCTCTCAGGGAATATATGGATTTGTAACAATTGAACTGTTATTATTTAAAATCTCAAATAACAGTGGACTCATTCAGCAAACACATAAACACTGTACAAAGTGAAGTCCAGCATATTGTATTCTTTAGCTTTCTCACAATTCATGTATAAAAGAAAGGGGGTATTTAACACAAACACTTGGTTATGTCTTACCTAGAAATACAGTCGATCCAATTCACATCCAAAAATCCAAAGAGGTGATGCTAAACATTCAACGTCCACCTGTCATGAAAAATATTCAAGATTACACTTGGGATCACTGTGCTTTTCCCTCTCTCAATTTTCAGATTAAATTTGCTGTCTTAAAAAGGAAATATACCTGATTATATCCATGGAAAATGCAAATTATTATTTTAAAAGTGAAATTTGGAACTTGCAAAAGTAATACTATTAAAAATGCTGCTGGGTTGAAATAATCAGGTACTTAAACTGATTTTTTATCTCATATAATTCTGCAGAACAGATTCAATTTAATTTCAATTTAATAATGAGCTGTCGCCAAGACTGGTACAGTGAAAGGTAAATAACACTCACTAGTACTGGTATGCATTGTACTAAGAATTAGAAGAAATAATAATGAAATAAAGAAAAAGGAAATGCATATCCAAAGTATTTATCAATTTATTGTAACAGCTATATTTATTCAAAACAATATTTACACTGAAAGAGGTCTGGTTAAAGCTGTTCTATGTTCAGAAATGAATTTGCCAATCTTTTGAAACTATCAAAATGCATAATAGAATTTAAACGCCTAACTGATCATTTCTTTCTGCAGGCGTTGTGAGAGAAAAACAAGGGGACCAGGTCCTTCATAAGGATCTAGGGCAGGGGTGTCAAACTCATTTATACAATCCTGAAATTACATTCAGCCCTTTGAAGGCAACCGCAAGGCCGATGTGGCCCCCGGGGAAAATGAGTTTGACACCCCTGCCCTATAGGGACAGTTGTGCTTAAGGTCTAGCTCTTATGGCACTTTTTTAACTCGCTCAATAAAAGAACTTACAAGGATGTGAGTCTGCACCCAGAACAAAGATGAAGTCAAGAAAAAGAAATCTGCTAGAGAAAAGCTCAGAAGTGAACTTCTGTTTCAACCATAACCTCAACATTGCTAATATAACTCCATAAACGATGTTCTTCCCAAATATTCTGGTTCACTATTCTCACGACTACAGAAAAACAGAGGTCCACAACTACAGAACAATCGAGGTCATCAGGTCCATAAACCAGTTGAATTAAGTTTTGGCTCTGAAAAACCCATGGTTGTTTTTCTGCAGCTATATTTATAAAGGTATGTCTAAAACATGGTTCTAACTAAGGATTTTTACCCACTTAATTTCAAAAGAGTAAGAGTGCTTGATCACCACTTAAAGAGGAATTATCTTTTGAAACTCGGGGGTGGTGCAGTGCAGAGTTGTGTTTTGTTTTTTTTTTTTTCCTAAAACTACATTCCTTACTGAAAACTATAACAATTCATTATAAAAGCAGATTAAATTAAATCAGAATGTAACACTAATTTCTCAAGTAGAGCACCCACACAGGGAACTAATTAGGAATAGCTCCTCTGTGTAAACAAACCTTTGTACCAATTAGTAGCTGGTCAAGTCAGGGAACTCCCTTTCTCCAGGGGAAAAAAGTCTATTTTCAGCATTGCTTTATTTTGCTGCTGGTTGAAAACTCTCTCTCCAGTTCTATAGCAACAAAGGGTGTTTAGAACTTATATTTCAGAAACTCTGATAGGAACTTGGTCAAAATTTGAAAAGGAAAAAAGAATGGCAGCAGAAGGCCTAAAAAAATTTTTAAAAATTAAAAAAAAAGATAGAATTAGAACTTCAAAAGGGATGAGAACAAATCCCGTACACTGTCTAGGCCAATCGGCCAATTCTGTCCCAAGGGTTTACACAGGCCAGAACAATAACAGTGAAATGATTCAAAACAAACAGTGGAGTAAATGAAAAGAGTACATGGGAAGAACAATTCTCAGTTGTTGTTCTATAATAAGAAAAGCAAACAAATAAAAACCTCAAGGCAAGAATATTATGCCCAGATAGCATTTTCACTGTGTCAGTTAGGTGCAACCGTAAAACTCCGTAACTTGAGGCCATTCAAGGAACACTGAGAATTTCATTTACTACGCTGGAATCTGAGAGGCAGCTGCTCTGTGCAGGACAGAACCTACCGGAGCCAACTCTTACCTGTTGAAGATGATCCAGAGCCTTCCCGATAATTACACAGAAGCTGCGATCTGTGGATTTAAAAATTTGTTTAAAAGAATTGTTATTACTGAAGCTGGTTTAGTTACTAAGTAAAAACCAGAAAAGTTACTTAAATGCCTTCAAAATATAGTAATTTCCTTCTTTTTTTAAAAAAAAAGCAATGAGTACTTCTGCAAGGTATCTTCTACTGTGCATTATGCCCAGAGCAAAAGGTCAATTAATCCCATAGTACAGAGCATCAGGGCAGTGAAGGACCGTGTTTAGGATGCTTAGTTAATTCTGGAGAGTGATGGAGCTTACACAGGAAAGAAGCCGGGAAGGAGGACAGAAAGAATGAGAAAAAGAATGAAAGAATGAAACTCATCATTTCCTACAGAGCGGTGATGCAGTAAGAGAACTTCTCACCCTCCAGCCCTGCTGGGTTGCAAAAACCAGCTCTAAATACCAGCGTTTTCTAGAGAATTTAGTGGTTGAAGTCATATGAAAACACGACCCCTTCCACCTTGACCCAAAACCAACAAAAATGACAAGTCTGAAGGACTGAGGAACACCAGCACTAATTAAATGAGCACCCATAAAGAAAGTTTCAGAGAGGATATGGATGAAAATGATGAGAAAAGATCACAGGTGGGAAGAAGACACTGGAAAGAACACAAGCAGAAACGGTGCAGGTAAAGATATAAGATTGTGAAGTTTAGATGCTCATCAAAAGTAAAAAAGGTGGAATTTAGCTTTGAAAGGGCAAGTCTAACACAGACAATGCTGACATAACATGAACTGGCTTTGGAGGAACATCGCAACATAAAAAAAGACCCTAAGTCAGTTTAAGAAAGGGGACAAAAGCATTTCTTGGCTAAATACCTTAAATACATTAATTAATCAATTAACAATCTCATACCAAAGCGAGCACCTGCAGAACTACGTTTATTGAGCCATTATTTGATCCATTTACATTCACTCCAGTAGGAGTTCATCAATGTGAAAAAAATCAGAAGTTTTTAGTCACTGAAGCCACAGGCAACAAAGTTTAATTGATTTAATGACTATTATCACAACAAAGAGAACTAAGAAGACCTTCGTAAGGGAAAAAAGGTACTAAATTTCCACTTCTTTCTGGAAGTGTGAAATGGAAATATGACTACAAAGATCCTAATTTTTGAGTGAACAACTAATAAATTCCTTCCAAATGCACAGTACATACCTCATCAAATTCTAGAGAAGTATTTGAACAGAATGGTTTTCAGGAAAATTAATTAATTCTAGAACAAGACTTACAAGTTTAATTATGGTAAAAAATTGCCAGAAACATTTAAATCAACTGCAAGTGGGACAGAAAAAAACCCAAGCTAAAACTCTACAGAATAAAAATAAAAGATTGCTATAAGAAATGAAATAGCATAACAGTTGTAAAGTACATGCAAGAACAGAAGATTAAATATATTTGATTGAAACTTTAGAATTTGTACATTGCAAAACAGGACAAATGAATTGTTTTAAAAAGCTGTACGTTCATCAGTGCACACAAGTACATTATTAAAAATCTTGAGATCTAACACAGACCAAAGAAAAGTTAATGAGAATTTTCCTGAATTCATATTCATATTTCCATATTTTTATGTTAGACCAGTTTGTTCTGTTACATAACTTGGCCGATTTGGAGAAAATTAACAGTGCCGGCAACAATAAACTCTCATATAAGAGGGGCAAAATCTACTCACAGAAAGCTTACAGACTGTGGCTGGGAAATAGACTACAACACAGTTACTCTGGAAGTCAAAACTCATTTTTATATAGAAATAGTAAATTTTGGAAATAAAAAACCAGCAACTATCAAGGAGCACCTCCCCTTCAGCTGAATGATGAAATTACAAAAACTTTGCAACTTACACAGAATAGCCATCCTAAGCACAACCTAAGCACTGAATTAGATTTTTAACAAAACACACATTGCAATTTGAAAGTCTGCTTTTCAACCTTTTTTAAAAACTTGTTTCAGATTTCTTTGAGTCTAAAACAGAACCAAATGAAAACAGTTTCAGTCCAATTCATAGAGTTAATATGACAAAGCGGTAGGAAATGGGCATTAAAAAGGACACAGACGTGCCAGGAATCGCTGCTTGTTCTGCAGCAGTAACTGCGTGGAATGGGCTGCAATGCAAGGTCACTGAGGTCAGACATAGGGACTGACAGAGATGCCATCGAGTGGCAAAGCACGTGCCGTGGGACAGAAAAAAAGACAAACTACTCTGGCTGGAAGAGCTTCAAATTTCCAGTTTTGAGTCTTTAAAACAGTATATTCCTTTAGAAGGGGAGAAAAACAGCCCAAGACTGATATCAAAGTCTTCCATAGGAAAGCCAGATGAAATCAAAAGGGACAAGACTTTAAAATGTTTATAAAATAACTAAATACCAAGATAGTGCTTACAACACTTTGACCTAAATATGAGGTGAAGGAACATGTTTATGAGCATCTGCTCTTCTTGGGAGAATTTGCAAGTCAGGAAGAAAGGAAAATGAATATCTCTTAAACACTAGCGTGATAAAACTGGACAGAAACAAATACGACACTCTGGCAACCTTAGCAAAAACCTTACTACTGCTGTAAGGAAAGGATGTCAACAAGGAGGCAAACCACCACATATTAATGCAGAAGAGAAAATGATCTTCTGCTGTTTTGGTAGCAGCCAGTAAGTTAATTTATCCCTTGTTAAAATGCATTTATAGAATGAAAGACAGAAGTCAGGTCAGTACCCTCAGTGTAGCAGTCTGGGGGACCTGCTGGCAGCAAAGCTTATTATCCACTCAGGGATTTGAGCAGTCAAATTCAACTTAAGGCAAAACACAGCTGCTACTTTGAAAGTTTCCTGCTGTGTGAGAAATAATTAAGGCTGTATGATCAGTAGTCAACAAAGCATTAAGAGCAAAGATGCTAAATTAATTCTACTTGCAAATAAAGAGTTAGGTGAAGTTGCATTACGGAATGGACTACGTAACGTTGTAGTTCAAAGGCAAAACAGAAGAGGTAAGATGAAATGTGCAGAGGCCAGACTCTGAATCCTAACTATGTAATGCAATATCACTTCATGTTTTAGAAGTTCTTTACTCAAAAAGTAGAAGGTACATGTTCCAAAATGAAGTTACAAATCTATATTTTGATTTAAGATATAGAGAAAAAAAAAAGGAGGAGCAGAACAAACACACTTATAAACAAATGTACTGAAAAACCACAGGGTCATTAAAGCTTTTACTACCAACCTCCTACTATTTAAAAATCACACAGAAAGCTGCGAAAAATGTCAATGGTAACACAGGTAATTCAGGGCAGTTCACCCTGCAGAGCACCCTGACCCGAGCTTCCTTTCTCTGCCCACACAACCCTCAAACCACGAATCACACCAGGAATTCCCAGCCCAGGAACGGCACTCGGCCCGTCGCTGTCTGTGTGGGGACCAGGAGCTCGGTTTCCCATCGCTGGGACCACTTCCAGGTGCAGGGATATGTGGCCAGGTCACCAGGCAGCCTACGCCACCCCACAGCCATTCCTCACCTCCCACAGCAGAGAGGCTGTGAGACAGATGGAAGCGCTCCACGGACCAGAGTCAACCCCTGAGTTGTCTGTTGGACCAGACTCTGTTAAGTCATTAGGACGCTAAGAGCTTTAACACTGCTAAAAAAAAAAAAAAACAACAAACCAAACCCAAAAAATACACAAAAACCCACCACATACAAACAACAAAAAAACCCACACCCTACAGTTTTTGCTAAATATAAAGTCAGGAGGCAATCAGACAATTACAATAGGGCTGAAACACCTGCTTGCGACAGGGATTCCCCAGGAAAAAACTAAAGATCCTGCCAGCTCGGGTTTGCACTAGCAGGTTACTACTTCTTTAGTTGACAGAAGGCAAAGCTTAGGACAGGGATATATTTTACTGCCAGGATATACATCCTCTGGTTGAGGACAGTGTAGATGCCATCTACGTACATTTAATTTATTCATTTTGATTTAAAATGCCAGGCCTTTTTTTTTTTTTTTTTTTTAAAGCTAGCACTTTCAAAATGTGTAATTACACCCGTGTATTCCCTGGGGCTTTTCTTACAAAAACAAAATGAAACTCAATTATTCTATAATTTTAAATGGCTCTGGATTATTTTTCCCATTTTCCAGACACAGCTTATCACTTTCAGGTTTGACAGAATTTTTTTCTCCTACCCTCCTAAGCACACAAACCCAATCCTGCCATTGCCTTCCCAAAGGAGTTGCTGAATCCCAGCTTCCTGGAAAGCAGGATCTGTGGCCACATATATGTCAAAAAATAAAACAGACCAGGGCACACAGCCACGCTCTGGGCTTGGAACCAGGAAGCATGGTACAGCTCATGGCTGTACAACTAAAACCCTATCCCTCTACAACAGCCTGGCCAGATCCAAACCGCCTTTTGAAAATGGTCCACCCCCTCTCCTAACCCCAGAACTAGGCTTAGGCATGATCTGGGAGAGTGTTATTTGGCACAGCACAAAACTGTGTCACGAACAGCACTAAAAATGTAACAGTGCAGTCGCATGTCGTATCCATTCCTCATTTAGTTCCTGCTATGAACAGGCATCATGATTATAGTACCTGGTTGCTTCTGGAGAACATCATGTGTAGAAGTTAATTCCATACGTAGCAAATACATTTCAGAATTAACAGGTCATCTTTTCCAGGAATTATTAGTTTCTGGCTTTAACATCACATCCTCAGCTAGGTGGCTGTTGCTTTCAAACCACGAATACAGAACCAAATAAACATTTGAGCATTTGTGTTTCTACATCTATTACACGCAGTATGTGAAAATCCGCAGTCTCTAGGTTTTGGACTCCTTTAATGTGTTGGGACAGACTGAGGATGAGCGTCTGACTTCTTCACTTCAGCAAAGCCTGGGCTGCGGCCAGCAGGGCCCTGGTGGAGCCTGCCAGCCGCTGTGAGCAGGCCCGGCCAGCTGAGACGCTGCATCCCCAAACTTCACCCACATCGGGGCGGTGGGCAAGGAAGGAACCCAAACACTTTACACCAGCAGTGTTTCAGGAACAAATTCACCGTGTTTTTTTAATAATTCACAAATTCAGCTATGTCTTCACAAGTTTGTCTATTTCTTCTAAATCCAAATCAAAAACATTCACGCTTAATTTGCACGAGAAGAATCACGGGCGACAAGTCTTTGTAAACACACCAGAGGCACATAAAAATTTTCCAAAGGAAAACATGACAACCCTACTGCAAATTTTGATGTAAATATTGCACTTAACACAAAACACCGTGCTTAAAACTTCGTATATACATAAGTGATAATACAGTGTCACAGGGTACTGAAAAATGACACTGACAGTACAAAAGCCCACACCCCTTCCACAACTGCTTACTTACAGATCATCTCACTACATGCTTCTCCATTCCCAGCTCTGCTTGTCTTGGAGTAGTCTTAAAAATGTAATGGTACTGACAAAACTGCATATTATTCCGTAAAGCCTTGACCGATCATTTTTAACTGCTGGAATATTGGCTGCCAATCTGGTCTAGTGAGTTCATCTAATAACCATCTGCTCCAACCTAATGGCCCCAGATGATGAACTCCCACACCCTGATTTACCTGGCAATACTTTAATCATAGTGCCTTAAACTACAGGTACAATTTATGTCCTTCAAAAAGATGAAAAGATGACACTTCCACCCCAACAGCAACATCAACACTTGACTAAAGACCATCACTCCAATTAACCAGAAAACTCACTATCAGATCTTCCAAGAAAAACAACCAAAAACCTGTAACACAACAAAAACCATCCCACATAGAGTGAAGTAATAAATTTATTAAAGCCCAGCGATGATAACACTGCTGGCATGAGACAGACATATGTTTCTCACAGATCTCGGCCCACAACCTAGTTCTGATGTGGAAAAAAGTGAATAAACCATCTCGAAGAAAACGTGACTTCAGATCCAGAATTAGTGTGGTCCTTCTGCTCTCCTCCCAGGATATCTACAGTGACACTAGAAAAGGATAAAGTTAGGAAATGACTGCTCATTACTAAGATCTTCACTTTCTCCAGCTCCCTTCGGAATCCTTAACAAAATGCTTCATTTCATAAGAAAATAAATGTTTGGGTTGAAGATCTCCACTTTTCAAAGCCGTCAAAGAAAAAAGCCTGGTTTCCACAGGCAGATCCATTCTGCTGTGATTTCTAAAACATCTTGTGTTGGACTGAGCAAGAGAGACAGCTCATGTACACGCCTCCATGTCAAGTCATTTCACAGCATCAGTAAATAAAGGGAATGTACAAGGCTGACTAAAGCCAAGCTGATCAATACTACAAATCATTGACTCGGTGATGGCTTTGAGTGCACACAGAGGACATCCGCAGGCAGCACGGCTGAAGCTGACAGTTCGAGACCATCCTGCACATTCTGAAGCCGAATTAGGAGCCCATCAAACACCACTTAGTCAGCCAGGGTAGAAGCTGGGTGGAACATATTTAGAACTGTTACTTGTCTTCACTCTATGGAGAAAATGTGACTCTCATCAGTGGGAGGGTAATGCTTTCTGTCAAAGAGAGTCAGGCTACTCTTGCTTCATTGTACTCTGAAAGTCACTGCAAGATGGCAGAGCAAGTGGGCTCAAGGACTTCTCCAGTCATGCAAAGGCACAAGATGTCCAGATCTGATTTCTGGGCAAGTCTTCAGAGAATCAGCTGAACAGTCCATTTTCTGGAAAACTGGAGATGAAACTTTTTAACTGTGCAAAAAGCAATAAACTTAGGCATGTCTACCTGCAGTCACTGGCACAAGATGGGTAAACACCACATATAGTCATCCTTGAACCAGCAGCGGGAAAGTGTCTGCAGGCTTGGAGCAGAGCCTAATCTCAGAGAACCAGGATTTCCATCTTTCCAAACTCATTTATATCCAACTTCCCTTCAGAATCTCTCATCCATACAGAAAAAAACAAAACAAAACAACAAAACACCCACATTATTAGAAGAATGAAATGTTTTACTTTAATACCAGCTGAAGGAAATACTACCACATACTCTGCTTAGCAATATCACGTTGAGCACAGGAAGCAGAACGTCTCGCACTGTGTACAAGAGACAAAGCTACCTGAATAACCTCCCCCCAGTCCTCATCTTGTGATTCTCTCTAAAGCGAGTCATATGGCAGCACTTTTCTCCTTTTATAGGCAAAAAAAAAAAAAAGGAGAAAGGAAGTCTGCACCCTAAGCAGGACTACCTTGACACGTGAATTGAGAAGCTCAGAGCTGTATTACTACTCACTCGTCCCCACCTCAGTGCATTAAGAATACATACCCTTAGAGTTGGATACCATGAATCAACTGGTATTTACTTAATGCAGACATAATTATACGTCACCAAGCGTTTTGCACTGAACTTGTCGCTACAGAATGTATTAAAAACTAAAGGATAGAAGGCATGTAACATATTTGCATTTGCTTATCTACCATCTCCTTTCTTTGTGTGAATGTCCTGTCAATAGCATGAGAACCTCTTCTTTGGGAAACAGCTGTAATGATAGTATGACTCAGAGCAGCAATTAAAATTCTAGTACTTTCTGCCACATATAATTCTACACATGTCCCACACTGCCCCGGTGCCCGCCCCCCCACCCAGCTTGGTCCACCTTCCTTATCTTCAGCAGCTCTACCAGATGGAGTTGGGGAAAGTTACTACTGATCTCAGCAAATTTGGAATTTTTGAGAGAACTGTGGAAATTTTATTAGCCCAACACTAGGGCAAGGTAAATGACATACATAATTCCCCATGTATCAGGGGAAAAAAAAACAACAACAACACAGAATAAAAGCATTGTTGCTCTTTTATCAGTAGAAAGAAAGAAATCATTGTTTCTGCCTCAATAACCGACACTAGAGTTAAAAGCCTATATCATGAGGACTCCTACCCATAAATAGCTAAAGAATTGAAAAATTATAAGGAAAGCCTTTTCCTCTCCATGCACAGGTGATGGGACCAAGGCTTTGTGAACACTCCCACTCAAGCACAGGTGACAGGGTGCATCCCTCAGAGCACCTGCAGGTACCTGCAAACATCTCCTGTGCAACCCAGGTATGTACTCGTCAGCCCCACAGGTACCCACCACTGATCCAGAACCACCTTGCTTTCCCTCAGTTACTTATGCGCAACAATTCTGAGTTTTATTTGAATATTGCAGCTCAATATTCGACTGTTTTGTTTGGGAGTGATCCTGAAAACAACTGAATTCAATTACATGAGCTTGCTTGCTGGGTCACAGCCCACACATCAAAGTTAAAAGACAGATAAGCATTTCCAGGGTCAGAGTCTCTGTCCTCAAAAGCTTTTTTTTTTTTTTTTTTTTTTTTTNTTTTTTCTTAAGGAAGGAAGCAGTCTCCCTGGTTATCAGATCATTATCAGGTCAGATCAGATGGCCAAAACAGCAGAGTTCAGTAAGGAGTTCAAAATAATCCCACCATTTTTTGAAGTCTAATATTGGTCTTACACAGAAAATGGAATCTCTGAAATACATGTGCATATATATTTGTTCTTGTTAAAGATTACCATTTGCTACTTGGAAGTTTAAAGTGCTACCAGTGTGTATTTAATTATCTACAGACAAAATGTTATTTCAGTATAAATATGAAATATTGCTTTAAAAAATAGTGGTTTAACCTGTAGGTGTCCCTTTGCCTTATGAATAAATTAGAAGACACTGAATAACAGCGACCACAAAAGTACAAACACTTTATTGCAATTGTGGTGACTCAGACTGCCAGGATTTGGCAGCCCACAGTGTTCCTCAGCAGCAGAACAAAAGGGGATTTTTTTTTTTTTTTTAGGGACTTACATTTAGTTCAGTAAAGGACAACATGATACTGTCTGTGCCATAATGAATCAAAACCTTAGGCGTAAGTAGTCAGACCCCAATCAGTTTTTGTTTCACAGTGTAAAAACGCACAAGCAGATTATTTATACTTCTAAGGCCTCTAATATGTTTCCCTCTCCCCGCCTTTTGGGAAAATAAATAAATAAAGGTGGTAAGACTATCTAGCTGCAGAAATGTGAATCAGTTCCCAGAATACTTCAGGAAATATTTGCTATTTTCCTCTTGAACACAAGAGACATTGATACAAAACAGTAAGTGGATTTTTTAACACCTTCTCTAATTAAAAACATAAACCCCATAGACCCAAGTATCTCACTCTAACAAAATCTCTCAAGTATTCAGAGCATGAAACACATTTTGAGAGACTCGTTTTCCAGCACCCCCATCATGATCTCATTTGGAACAGCAAACCATCCCCGCAGTAATTGGTATTACAGAGCTCGGCTGCAGCACAGCCGTGGGAGAGGGCGAGGGAAATGTTCCAGTCCTACAGGGCATTTATGCTTTAATAATAAAAACATAGGAAAAACGGTTACAGAATATCAGCTCCCATTTCCTCTGCCACCATCAATTACTAGGGAGATGATTACAGACTTATTTCCAGAAGCTTCCGAAGATGCCAACCTTTGTTATGAAATCTTTATCTGAAGGAGTCACCAACAGTCTACAGATGATCCTTGAAACAAAACACTGTGCAATTACAAAGCAACACAGTACAAGGGCTCAGACTGTGTATATGTGGGTGGGAGAAAGTATAACTGAGACAAAATTAGACAGTTCCTGGAAATAAAACATAACAAATTTAACAATCTAGCCTTCTAAAACCTAAACCCCTTTAAACGACTCTGAAGAATGTTATTACAGAATTTTCCCCTTACCATTGCCTCCCTCCCCCAATATAGCATTAAATGAACCCCTTCTGAAAAATTAGGACCAGCAAAATAATCTGTACCAAATAAAAGCCACTGCACATCTCTCATGGAGGCTGTTTAAACACAATTCTGGAACCAATTTAGCGGAGATAGGATCATATGGATCAGTTACCAGAGAGCATTTTCCTTATTCTCCAAAACCAATTCAGCTCCGTAAGGGGCACCATCACTCAGCATTTCCATACCAGCTAACAACTGACAGTAATGAATTTTTGCCCCACAGCTCCACACCACTATTAATATGCATGAGACAAACCAGAAGACGAACTTTGTGCCCACCTTTCCCAGAAAGCCATTAACTCAGGCTAACCTCCCAGACTTAATCTGGGGTGGCTGCAAAATGAAAATTATAATGATGGGCCCTGGTACCAAATATACTTGCAATAAAGAAAACAAAACAGAAATCAGTCTTTGAAAAACAAGAAAACACCCCCTTCCTCCCGCTTCTCAGTCTAACCACATTCAACCTAGACAACAATAGTCTTCGGACACAACTGGGCTCAGTTGAGCTGCAGAGGCAAATAATATTGAGCTGTGTTAAAATATCACACTTGCCCAGAAGGTGCTACTCCAAGGACGTGGGTCTTCTGGCTGTCTTACATCTGCTGGCCAAGTATAGACACAGAGGATGCTGTAAAGCATCTCAGCAAGGATGAGGTGCCGACGGTGGGCAACTGAACCAAACCAGGCTCAAATTGTGTTCTAACCCCAAAATAAAGACCTTCTCCTGAAGGGAACCTCAGTCTTGCCAATTCTGGATATCACTAAAAAAAAAAATCTACACTTTTCTTAGATTTACTGGTCCATATGAGACTAAAAGCACAAAATGGATTCACAGGAGAATTTTGAACATAGCTACAATAAATATGGGTATATAATGGAAATTAAAATAACTGGGATAGTAAGCAGGAAGCCATCTATCCTAATAAGAAACAAAGTTGTGAAGGCTGTACTTTAAATGTCACCTATCCTGAAAACTCAAGAGCCACCTCTGTTATTAAAAAGGTTTGTAAAACCTTCAGGCCTCCCCAGGAGCAAGACACAAAGTCATCCCTTTCACAGGCTGGTGAGGAAAGGAGTCATGCAATTTTGAAGTTCTGGATGAGCTGGCAAGACCATGCCCCCAAGCACCGTCAAGCAATTTAAGAGCATCAGGAAAGCAACCACAGAGGAAGCACCGTGGGCGGTCAGCTCTTTCCAGGCTAAGACTGGCTCACAACAGCATCTCTGCACGCCAGCCGAGATCCCTAACCCACAGACTATAGTCCGTCCTAGGCTATTCCGGCTTGAAGCTATGAAATGGAAAAATATTTAGTGGCTGAAAGAATGAAACACCCATAGAAACTAGATTTCCCTCAACTCAGCTGAATGCCTTGATCACAGGGAAAGAGTCACTCTCCCTCTGGTCTAAATTATTATTTTATTCCAAGTAACACAGTTGCAGGTGAAATAAAGGACAGCTTATGACATGCAGCTTGTTGCACTCTCCTGGGAAGAGGGACGTGAGCTCGAGTTACTTCAAGCTGAAAAGGGAACAGGGAATGAAGCTTCACACTTCATGAGTAAGGGATGTAACTAATGCACCACTGAACATAAGAAGAGGAAGAGATAAACATCCTTGCAAATGCTTCTTCCTCGAGTTTGAGTAAACAGCTTACACTTACTTGTTTCTTAGCAAAACAAGCTCTTCAAATCCTGAGGGAACATTCCCATCTCCAGGTGCCAAAGGCAGTCAGGCAGGAGGGAGATGCCGCTCTCCCGAACGGTCACGGTGGTAACTGCTCTGGGGGGATGCAGAAATGAAGCTCTGTGCACCTGGTTTTCTTTGCAGTAAAAACTACAGACAACAGCATGCTTTCAGACATGAGTTGTAAGAACACAGGCCTTAACTTTGAGGCATCTAATTGTAAAATAGGCCACCTAAATAATTTATGAATTCAGGCTGTAATACAACAGGGAGAAGGATTTCCCTCCCTCCAAATCCCATAAATTATATATAAAAAAGCTTCTAGCAACTACTTAAAATTTAAGTTAAACCTATGTGTATCGGAGAGCTGTAGGAGAGTACAGAATGGCTGTTACCTAAAATGTCAGTGTGAGTCTACACATCTCCCTAAGAACACCAAGCCACCTCCACAGAGTTATTAAATTGTGCAAACACCAATGCCCAGATATGACTCAGTCATGCAGAGCTCACCACAGACAAACAGGGGACAAAAATCCAAATCCCAGTATGCTCCATGCCATACTCTAGACATGACAAGTCCCTTGCCATACCATAGAATGAAAGAATAATTTTGGTAGGAAAAGACCTTTAAGATCATAGAGTCCAACCGTCAACCCAGCACTTCAACAGGTCTGAGGGATTTACCATCATGAATCACATTTATTAACGTAAGACTTTAACCAAACCAGACTAGTGCTTGTGATAGGCACACATACCACAAGCTGCAGTGCTGCAGGAACCTTCAAATGAACTTTTCCCATTTTACATACTTCACAAAATCCTTACACAGATTTACTCTAAAACAAGCCTCAGACTTCGGCATTAGCTTCACATTCTGCATGGCCATTCATCCAAACCATGATGTTAAAAGTCAACCTGTCCATTTCTACTACAAACAGACCTACAGAAGTATTGTCACAGACAGGAAAAAAAACCCACATAAAATCCACAAAGAAGTCCAATAGCGGACTGGTTATGTAGTCTGTTGACAAGTTCATAAATTAGATAAGAATATTTCAGCTGTTAACATGCAAAAGTATCCATTCCTGAATTAAGGTAAGACTGACTGATATTCAGCTTAATGTAAACATGAAGATACCAACCACGAGATTATTTCTAAACATTTAAAATCCACATGGATAAATAAAAATCTTTCAATCACCTGTGTGTCAGTGCTGTACTAGGACATATCTGTCCTAAAAGGTATTTGTCCTATATCCATTGCTGTTACTTTTCCTGTAGCAGCAAATCCTGCTACCAGTTTAAATCAAGACCTTGTATCAAGAAGTATAAAAAAGACAGAAAATAAGACACGTTTTTCATTTTAATTGGAAATGTGAATTGGAATTATGTGAAAGTAGAAAAATGGTAAATTCAGTACTTCAGAAGAATAAGGACCTGCACATCTCACATCATTGACATTGCTCTCATCATCATTTACACATGAGCGCATAGCAGCTTCTATTACAATTTTAATTTAAACAAAATTCAAATCTATGATTGTGTTTTTCGCAACTCTCAAGCTGCCTCATCTATTAAATATTTTAATTCATGCCTCTCAAACTGTTTTCCCTGATTTAATGTTACTGTTTTGCATTCCTAGATAACACGAGTAGAAGGCACTGCTAAAAAATGATTGATAATACTGAAACAGATCCAAATACATACTGAATTCAGCACAGAGGAAATATTAAGAGGTTTGGCTCCTTCAAATCTGCATATATTGTTAATATGCATATACCCCTGTCCGCTGATGTTATAGGTCACATTGATATGTTCAGTTTGTCTCCAAGGTTTTTATAAGTAGACCTGCATACAGGTTTTGAATACAGAACATCCTTCTGTTTTGATAAAATGTTAACTGAATGTTCAAGTTCATGAGCTATTGCATTCATTACAACACCTAGTGCTAAAGAATGCCACCGATTCTACAAAACTCTTACAATTTCTCTAGAAACTCTAATTAAAATGGTATTTGGAAATACATATAAACATCATAAATTAAAGAGGTCTTATAGTATCTGTACACCAATAAAATATCACTTCTGTTAAAGTACGGGAATTGTTATTCACCTAAAAAACTTCTAGTATTTTTGAGACACATTTTAAGTTCTCATTTTGTATAACACCTAACGTAGAAATCTGCAACACAGTGCACATGCAAATCCTCAATCTTTGTGAGACTACCATACTGCTGAGGACAAGGTATTTCAGCCTGACAAAACAGTGTCAAAAATGATGTCACGAAGACAAGCTAAGCACACTAACAATGAATTATCTTCCCACCACTGCAAAATTCACTAATAGACTCTATTATAGTGAAATGACATCTGCTGACAATAACTATGCAGTAGTATCCACAGCAATCACCATTTTTCCTTTGTGAATTAACCAAGTATTTTTTCTTCTAACTACTGGTGTACATTGTCTTTTTAATCACTTGCAGTTTGTTTATTTTCTGTTTTTAATAAAGAACAGAAGTTCACAGAAAAAATGAAGTGTCACTGCAAAAACAGCACAGGAGGGTAGTAATAAACTACAGAGTAGAATACAATAAAATTTTGGGCAGTCATTAAGAAGCCATATAAATCACCCAGAAAGCCTCACTTACACTTGCTATAGTTTACATTTAAGTGAAACCCTACATAGCAGATAGACTATACTACAGTGGTTCCAACTGAAGTTGAAGAATTTTATTCTTAGCTGCTATTTTATGCTTTTTATGAATTTAAGTCAAACCCCTCATGCTATTCCAAATAATGTGTAAATGAATTTCATTAAAACTTTTTTTTTAAAGTCTACCGTAGGAAAGCTAAATTCTTGAGTAGCAGGGATTTATCATTAGTTTTTAATTCGGGCCTGGTGAGGTGGCAGCGTAGGGGAATTACAGGAGAGTAGAAAGGAGAATCAAGCATGAGAAATTACAAGGTTTATTCCTTAAAAAATAAAGAAGTACATTGCTGATGTATAAGTCTTCCTTGCATGTTACAAAAATGAGCGTAACACAGAAAAGGGAAGTATCAGCTTGGTTCTTCCCTGTGTAATATGAGTTGGGGGATTTTTGTAGCGCAGTGCTGAGCATGTGAAATTCTTTGCCCACAAGGCAATCTCATGTCACAACAGCGTTTCATTCCAGATCTCCCCACCTACGAGTTCACAGCCAAAGTCATTTTCTTCTTTTTCTGACCCTGCAGATGGTCAGAACAGGAGAAGCAAAGCAAAAACATCCCTGTCTCCCTTAACTTACCCTCTCCCCATACACACACACACACACTTGAGGAGCTGATAAACAAAAACAGTGCAAAGACCGGATATATGGCAATGAAAGAGTACCAGGAACAGGCTGGAAACCAACCCACATCACCATCCTTGGCAAGTCATTAGCAACACCACTGAAACCATGCGAAGTTAAGAGTCTTGCTGTGTTGCCAGTGAATTATGGAGCATTCAATTTCACACAGTGGCGTCATGTATTACCAAGACCTTAGCATAACAAAACCCAGATAAATAAAATCAAAGCCAAACGGTCTTCAAATTGAATTAAGGAAGAAATAATAAGAAGAGTAGATGCAAGCATGGTATCTGCTCACTGTAACACAACTCGACATGGACAGATTCAAATGACGAGATGAATGCGGTATTACAGATCGAGTTTTTCATCTCATGCCCAGGTACATTCCTCTGGAAACAACACCTTTACAGCCCCCTGCAGCCAACAACCACCCAACCACCAGCAGCTGGAACAGAAAGTTGTTGGTATAATCAAAGTTGTGAATTTAACCCCCCCTTCTCCCGCACTACAGCAGGGCCGTACTTACTCCAGTAAGGCACTACGACGAGTTTGATGGATATCCCTGGCCAGCGCCAGAGTTAAGCCGGGCTTCCCCGGGCCCGGGTGCAGGCAGAGCCAGGTCCCCGCACCGGCGCTGCCCTCCCTTGCGGCGGCTCCGGCATCCACCGGCCGGCAACCAACACCCGGAGGTTTCCACGCTGCGCCCGGGGCTGGGGCGAGGCCAAGCGGGGAATCTCCGCGGGGGCTCGCACCGCAACCCACGCCTCTCCAAGCGCAGCCGGCAGCCGAGGCGAAGGGAGCTCCCCCAGCGCCCACCGCCCGCTGCCGCGGGCTGGGGCCGGCGCTTTCCCAGGCAACAGTTGGCTGTGGCCCCCGCCGCCCGTTCCCCCGGGCCCCGCCGCCAGGCCCTCCCCGCGGTGCCCAGGGCACGGGAGGGGTGACCCCGCACCGAGGAGGCGGCAGCGAGCGCTCCGCAGAGATGGCAGCGGGGCGAGGGGAGCCCTGCGGCTGGAGAAAGCCCAGGTGCTGCTGCAGAGCCTCGTCCCCGCCCCGCTGCCGGCGGGGCTGATGCGGGGAACGCTGCGGGAACCAGCGGCACAGGCGGCTCAGCCCGCCCGCCCCCGCTTACCTGAGCCGCCCGTCGCCGCTCGCCGCTGCAGGGACCCTCGTCCATCCCCCGCGCCTCCGAGACACCCGGCGGCCCAGCCCGGCCCGGCCCAGCGCGACGCTCACAGGCCCGCCCCGCCGTGGCTGCGTGCGGCTGCCGNACCCGCCTCCCGCCGCCGCGGGCTGGGGTGAGGCGCCCTCCGGCGCCCGCGGAGGCTGGAGAGGGAGGAGGAGGAGGAGCGGTCCCCGGGGCTGTGGGGACTGGGGAAGGGCAGGCGCGGCTGTGACCAAGGGGAACGGGGAGCAGGGGCGGCGGGGCGGGGCTCTCCCACCCCCGCACAGGCCGTACACGGGGACCCTCGGGCTCCTCAGTGCGGTGGGTGGGGGGACCTGGGGGTGTCTGCGCAGAAATAAGGGCAGGGAAGCGTGCCGCGGTCACCCGGGGGCATCGGCCCCGACCCAAATCCGCCCCGTTTCGCCGAGATCCCCGCAGCTGGTGCGCTTTTTTTTTTTTTTTTTTTTTTTTTTTTTTTTTTTTGAGGGGGGAGTCGGGCGTGTGTGTGTAAATGAGTTCAGCGGGACTGCAAATAACATTTTTTGCATTTCTGGCTTTGCAGGAGGCAGCACTTCCTCAAGACGTCAAAACCAGATCTGAGCCCATTCACAGCTCGTGAAAATACTTTGTACTTCCTCTTGCTGTT
Source organism: Pampusana beccarii (assembly GCA_013399365.1). Classification (NCBI taxonomy): domain Eukaryota; kingdom Metazoa; phylum Chordata; class Aves; order Columbiformes; family Columbidae; genus Pampusana; species Pampusana beccarii. Next base: position 170,763 of record VWYH01002717.1, read on the forward strand.
TTGAGGGTTAAATAAGGTTAAAGTTGCAAGAGTGCCTATGAAGCGCTTGGCTTCCCCCTTCCCCAAAAGCTGCTCTATGAGTCATTTACAGGAAGAAAGAAAGAAAAGAGAAGAAAAAAAAAAAAAGAAAAAAGCTTACAAGTAACGGTATTGAAGTACAGCACAGAAATATCTGGTTACTTGTTCGTACCAGGGTTCTGCTTGCTGAGCTGTGTAAATGCGAGAAGCCGTGATGCTGACCACAAAGCCATTACAGCACTGTCCCAGTGAACCGAGAGTTCACAGCTGCCTTCTGCCTGGGGCGGACACGTTGCAGAAAGGGCCTGTGCACACCCAGAGGTGTGATTCTCATGAATAAGGCATGTTTTGAAGCCTGTGAAGCCGAGCGGTTTGGTAGAGCTGCGAGCACGTAGGGTCTGCTGCTGACCTGACCCTCTGGCCTGTCACTCCCACTGAGCAAATGTCCCAGAGCAGCATCATTTGCAGGCTTTAATTTCTTGTCTTTACCCAGGCTATACCCATATGTCTTTGAATTGTTCTTCTTTGGTCTGAAAATTCCAAATTTTCTAGTTGGAAAATAATTCAAATGACATATTTCGTCTATTAAAAGGCTTGGTGTCTGTTACTGTAGCATATATTTAATATAGCTACCCTTACGGCACCCAGCTTAGTAGAACGCTAAGCTGCTGGCTTGCATTTTTTATCCACAAGTCTCAAAGTACCTTTTAAAAGAAGTAAATAGCATTGCTTCACTCTCAAGTGGAACAAACAGTCACATGGAAAACTTGAACCAGGAGAGAGAACTGAACCTCATATCCCCAGCTAGCAGCTTAATGTCCCCTTTTACTTAGTTTTCTGGGGCATGCCTTCTGTCCGCTGTATAATGGACAGGAATTGGATGCTTTTACACAGGAAGAGGCAGCTGTCACCCATCATTTGGAAATATTCTGACTCTATTAGTGCATGTTATGAGTGTTTTCAGATTGGCTGCACTGAATGCCTCAGGGACTTAAGCAAAATAATATTTTGTTGCTGGATATGAATAGTATTCAGGAGTTAGAAAAGTCCAACTTTTATATCCTGCCAAAACAAAGGGACTGTTACATATTGACAAAGTGAACTATAGAACATCTACATAGCTTTAGCGTCACATACTGCCATAAGACTGAAGTTGAACAGGCTGTAGAGGAATGGAGGGTGAGTGATAGATTTCAGATTCTCAGCTTTGGACGATGACGTTAGAGATCAGAAAATAATTGTTTAACCGGCTACTTGCGTATTAGCCAAGCCACAGTAACTGTCTGTGCTAAACTGTTATCCCAGTGCTGGTGTGAGACAAACTCTGTTTGAGGCACATCGATAGGGTTCAAATTCCCCAATAAAGTCATCTCTTACCACTTGCGATCTGTGAGGGATCTCACATAACACCCAGTTTTTGCTTTGCAGAAGTGCAGGATTTCCATAAAGTTCTGTCTCATCTCCACCAGCCCCATCCCTGTACCTCAAACACCCTACATTTTCTCAGATGAAAGGATGTGCTTGTATTTACACAGGTGAATTGCACCTCTAAATTTGGGTATATAGACACCTGCATGTTCTTAGACATTAAGGAAGTGTCTGATCTCCCAGTACGGTCAGTAGTAGGGTCCAGGTCTACTTTCATGTGGTTGTCTCACACATCACAAGAAGCAGGTAGATGTCTACAGTCAGTTCTCTGGTGAGCAATGCAATGGACCAGCCACTTAGAGGCTGTGTTATCATAACTCAAAGCTCCCCAGGCTTGGCTTACCTAGGTCATGATCCATGGGTGGGATAGATTTTTTAGGATGCATTTGGGTATCTTGCCTTGTTTTTTGCTGCACTTCCAGAAGCATCAGATCTCCTGTAGGTCCTGTGACCCACAGAGGTAGGTCAGGTAGCTCAGAATGCCCATTGCTAGACAGGTGAACCTGTCTTCACTGCAGTGGAAACTTAAACACCTAGCTGAAGACACTTGCATACAGACATCCAAAATTTAGGACTCTGAATCTCACACTGAATCCCATCCAAATTGATTTGCAATCTCAAATCTCAGGGGAATTTAACACGTTTTATTTCACAGTTATGACAACATATTCACAACCAGTTGCTGTGGCTCAACGGGAACATAGCAGCGATCTCCCAAATTTTTTAGATGCTGACCTTATAACATCTGTAATTTGAATGGTGACATAATTTTTTTTCAGGAATGATGCATAAAGTAATCTACAATGTTGATTTTTTAAATCTACCTGGAACAGAACAGTGTTGTCTGGTCTTTTGTAAAGTATGGTGCCTTGCAAGGCTTGAAACTCATGGTTTTATGCAGAATTGCACTAACAGTCATCTGGATGCAACCAGCAGTCTCAGAACAGGTGGGAACGTGAGTTTTCAGCTTTTGATGTTTAATTTGCTAAGCAGAACTAATGTATTTATCTAGCAGCTTTCTCAAGGATTACGTGCAGGAGTTGATTTGTAGAATAAAAGGACATCTTTCTTAATGCTTATTTTAGCTCTGTGCAGACTGAAATGAAGAAGGTTAGTACAAAGAGCATTCTCAGGAAAAGAAAGGTTTGGAGAGCCCAGTTCAGAGATTACCAAATTCAAAGGCAAGAGTCTTCAGTGCCAGTGGCCATTGAATTAGCCCCTTAATCATCTACTTAGTCTGGAAGTACTTTATTTTTGTAGTTAACACAGACAAAAAGGATAATGCTAATGTATTCTATGAAGTAAATTATATGAATATTCAGTATGATCCTGTCATCACTTGCATAATTCATGGTACCACTGATATTGTTTGGAATTGTAGCTGTTGATCACTTCTGAAGATGAACCTCAGTGCTATTTTGGAATTTAAGGCATCATTTTCTTCTCAGTTATACCATTGAAAATTAGGAGTAAAGCCAGTAACATTTGTGACCCAATGAATCAAAAGAGGAGAGGAGGGAGTTAATCTATCATTTTAGAACTCTGAATTGTGTCTGAAATTGTTTCCTATGAGAGAAATGTGCTGCTGTGGTTTCCTCAGTATTTTTTTTCTCCTCTCAAAGAGCCAACTACTAGAAAGGGGGCAAGAGAAAACTTCTGTGCCTCAACTGTTGTAGATACATCTTCAGCTTGAAGAGCTTTCTTTCTCGGCACACATCGAGCCTTTATTGCAGTAACCCCCCAGTGTGTTTCTTGTACCAGCTGATGCGTGACGTTGGAAGAAGCAATGGGCAGCCAGCCCTTTCCTGGCAAGGGACCAACCCTGGCAGATCGGAGCAGCCACTCCGCTCACCAGAAATACGGGCGTCTCAACCGAATACGGCTGGAAATCTGACCTGTGTTTATATACCTGTCTGGAAGTCGATATGTAGGAAATATAATCCCTTAAAATACATGTACGCACCTTGAATGGCACACAATGAAAATGTAGTTATTGTATACATTAAGTATTTTCATTAGGCATTCAATGGAGACTCATTGTCATTGTGATTCTTATGCGAATCAAACAACTTTTCTCAGGCAAGTAATATGATTAAGGTTCTGGTACAGGCTTTTAAAGATATCGATATGCATGCATACAGCTTAAAAATAGTAGGGATTTATAAAGTATATTATAAAATAAATTATATTTTTTATCATTTTTTAGCAAGTCAGTATAATATACATCAAATAATGGGACTTTGGCTATATAATTGTGTAGGTATGTGATTAGATCCTCAGACATTTTTTGGGTATGGTTCTCAACTGTAACTACCTTGTCCACATACACATGGACAAAGCATAATAATAGTGTTCCTGTACACTGATAGATGCTTGTTGTTAATGCTGTAGCACTGAAAATAATAAAAACACTTAACAGAAAACTTACCTTTTGAATTCAAAAATTTATCAAGCAGCTGACATGGAATATTTATTAATTCCCTGTGATTCTCCTACAATGAAACTGCAGGATACATTACTGGAATTACATTGTACAAAAAATAGTTCAGATTTGCTTAAAATAATATTCCTAATGTGAAACAAATAGCAATAATTTCAGTAGCTCACTGGGTATGTAATGTTTCATTTATCACTATTAATAAGCAAACGTCTAAGTACCAAACTATTTTAAGATGGTCGGCACAAACCCATTTTCATTTGCATCTAGCAGGATGTATCCTGGCAACCGTATATTTTTGGATATGTAACAATTTATTCTATTCATTTTATGCAAATGAGGTAACCAATACTGCAAGAATAATGAGAATTCTAGATGGATAACTTCCATCGTTCAGAGCTATAGATAGATGAGTAGGATTCTATGTGAGTAATTTTTTTTTTAATAAGCTATCAAACATTTTCTTCAATGTATCTACCCAGCTAAAATGTTTATCTGGCATGATTCACATACTTTTACTCCAAAATGGAAAGCAGTAGCAATGCAAGCTGTGTTCTTTGAAGTAGTGATTGTGCCACTCCACAGCCTTGCTTTTGCTGTGTTCAGTTTTCTGAGTTGAAAATGCTGCGTTTTTTTCCCAAACTCACATAGAACTTCTGGAGGGAGGAGGAAGAGAAGAGGCTCCAAACATTGACCACATCTATGCATGTGGACTTGATAACTTGATAAGCTAACACAGGACCCACAGCAAACACCGGGTTTACGTGATACGTATGAGGTTCCTATAATATTGTGTGCAAATGTCATTGAAAGGATATTTTTCAGAGAGCTGTCTTCTGGTTTTGATGGGTATGTGTGAATGATTTGTTCGCATTTGCTATAGAAGAAGGTTTACAGCAACCTATATATCTTCAGTATATTCTAGTATTATCAAAACCTTTTTTGTTTGTTTTGAGAAGAGGTAAGGAGTTCATCTGGGACAAAGCCATGTTTATAGAAATGTACTGTGTATAATATCATCATAAATGCAGAACATTTATAAAAATAATTACGTCGGTTTTTTTACTTGTGTTCTTCAAGAGTTTTCAGCCTGGATCAAAGTCACTGGACCTGAATACTCTAACAGGCAGGCTTCCATCGTTCCTTCCAAAGCAACAATAATAAATGATGCTTTCTGTAGCTGCAAAGCTGGTGGACTTACCCAGGACCCTCCAGCTGTTCCTCAGGGAACATGATAGCTATTGTTCCACTGTGAGACTGTGATCTTCCACTGCTGACCAGTTGGACCCGGTTATACTCAGAATAAATTCAAATTGGAAAACTGAAATAGTCCTCATTCACTTTTCCTGTCCTTGTATCAGAGTTAGGTGTATGTATAGCAAGAGGGGTTGAACAGTTTCTGAAGCAATTCCTGAGCCACCGAAGTTTTCAGCTGACGTAGGACCCCTTTTTCAGTTTACCTGCATACATCATCTTGACCAACACCACGTGCAGAACATGCTTCATGAGCTAACCGGTAAAGCCTTCCTTGGGTACAACAGGCTCTTGTCAAAGGAGAGGAGGACATAGCTGATCAAAATGGAATTTCCAGCCATCTGATTTTGCCCCATTGCTACAAGGCAGTCAGTGAACTTGACTAAAATCTTTGTTAGAGAGTTAAAAGGTCAGGACTCCAACTTGGTGATGTGTGAAGTGATGAGCAGTTGTTACAGGAAATTACACAAGTATGTTAAAGTGATGGTTAGGTTGCTAAATTAGATTCTTGGCTTTTGTAATAGGAAAAGCCAGGATTTTAGTTGCCCGTACAATCTTGGTGTGAATCCCAATACATATACATTACGGTATTTTTTCAAACTCTGTATATAAGTATGCCTGATGCTTGTAAATGAACACACATAGCCTCTGACTCAGCCAGGAAACAGGGCAGGTGCCCAAGTGGACTACAGAAAAGCTATACTAAAATCTCCATTCTGATATGTCCTAATTATTGAAATCTTAACTCTGCAACTTTAGATACTGTATTTACTACATGTTTTATGTATTTGGCACAATTACTAAAGGAACACAACAGATAAGATCTAATACCCTATCTTGCATGGAGTATTTGGAAAGGATTTCCAGGATCCATTCTCTCCTTTGTAGAAGCACTACCTTATTTTGACTGAACCGTGTTACAATATACTCACTGTGTCAACTATGCGAGAAGACAGAGTAAATATGACAACTTCCATCACAATGTGGAGAGAGACGGGCAGGTTGTTCCTGGAGTGCGTGTCTGCTTGGCGCTCAGCAGACTGAAGGGATTTAAAACTGGGTTCTCTCTTCCACAATTATTTGGCTCTTCTGATAAAGCAAACATCTTAAAGCACGTGCTACAAGTTTTCTTAAAGTCACTTGGATTTATCTGTTGTTTGCTCTGTCAGAACAATTCTCAGGGTAGATAAATATCACTAGGAGTAAATGTAATTATTTTTCCTGCAGGGTTCTTTTTTCTCTTTATCCATGTTTCACAAATTGTGGAAGACCTGGACTACCTGCAAGACAGTAGAAGACTGGCTTGTCTCTGTTTTCTTTACTGTTTTTATTTGAGAACAAGGAGGATAGGTAACTTTAAAATTGTCTTGCATGTTTTAGGCATCTGAGAAAAAAACCCACATTCCATTCATTATTATTTTCACCTAAAATCTGGAAAATAAAGAGAAGTACCTCTTTTAAAAGGAATGGTTTTCTCTTTTAGTCAAATGTCCAAAGAAAATTTAAGTGTAACAGAACTGTTAAAGACTATTTGAAATGGTGCCAACGTGAAAACAATTTAAGTCCTTTACAGTCTAGGCATTCCAAGCTTAGTCTATCATTTCTCTGGTTTGTAATACAAACAGAACAGCAATAGAAGTGCTGGGAGCATTGAGATAACGCCTTCTTCACTTACCAAAAGTGCGTTATTCTTTTTATGTCTTATTAGAGTTAGAACAATCATAGCCCATATACCATCCTTCTGCTAGATGGTGTTAAAACTCCTTAAAAAAAGGTAAATGTCCTTATTAGTAGTAAACTAGTTGGTCCTTTTCTGACATCTATAACTAGGAAAGCTAAACATTCTTCTGAGTTCTCTAAATAACCATTACATCTCTTCTTGCAAGCATTTGGTCTATATGTAAATGAAATATTAGTAATCTGAAGGATAAATACAGCAGTAATTATGAAAAGTCAATAGTCAGCAGTCAAGCAGATGTTTATAAGGAACAGTAATTAATGCAAAGTCAATTATAAGGATAAATGGCGAGTTAATTCATATGGATGAAAAAAGACCTGTTTCCACAATAAACTGAACAATCATCAGATCACAGGATCATAAAATAATTCATGTAGGAAAGGACCTTAGTCAATTTCTAGTCTGACATCCTTCTCAATACAAGGTCAACTGCAAGATCAGATAAACACTGGATCAAAATTCAGTGTTTATGCAGTTGGGTCTTGAAAACCCCCAAGAATGGAAAGTGCACAACCTCTCCGAGCAAACTGTTCTACTGCTGACCATACTCGTGTTGAAAAGGCTTGTCCTTATGTCGAGTCTGACCCTCTCTTTTTCCAGCTGATGTGCATTGTATCATCTCCTCCTGCCGTACATCACTCTGCAGAGCAAGCCTGGCCCTGTCTTCTTGATAACCTTCTCACGGATGTTAGAAAGCTGCTGTTAGTTCCCTCCTAATAGTGATATATGATAGACTGTAAGTCTTTGCCTTCTTTTTGCCATCAACTACAATGAATAGGAAATAAATATCTTATTCCATCTCACTTTCTTCTGTTTACCCAATAATGTCACCTCTCCTAATCCTCTGCCCCCTCCTTGTTCCATCTTTTGGGATTCATTCACCTCAAAGCCCCCAGAGACATCTTACACCACGATGTTGCCTTGAGCTTTTATTATTCTAGGGAGAGGATCTCCTCAATTACCAGTAGTAACCAGAAGTTTCTGGGAGTAAGAAAAAGTGTCTCGCTGCATTGGCACTGCTGCTTGCAACAGTCTTAGTCAGACATCCTGCAGTTCTACCTTGTACAGTTATTTCAGCTTTGTCACTCCACTACAAACCAAAGTATTTCTCCGACAACACGATATGCAAACAGTCTTTTCTAGCTAGGTGGCAACAGAAGGCTATTTCTGCTATGACAAAGATTGTTTTCATTCAGTTGTTAGAAGGATCAACTGAGCATTGAATTGTAGAACAATTAATTTTGCATGAGACAAATGAAACTCATAAAAAGCTTTTTGTCAGCTCCTTATAGATCTTGTAACAGGAGTGAAGTGTATTCTCTGCTTTAAGTGTTTCAGTGCATTTTCTACATTTCTTTGCATATGAGAGGTGGGTGCAGGTATCACTTTTAAAAGGAGCTCTAGGACTGAGCTGAGAGCTGTATCTCAGTGCAGGCTTAATGAGAAGATGACCAGCTGTGCCATAGCTTCCATCAGGGTGAAGGCAGAAGAAAACCATGGATGAAGATGGAAAAAACATTTCCTGGGTAAGACAGCCTCTACGTCTCAGAGATGGCAGAGGAGAAAACAAATTATATACCTTTTCTTGCCATCCTTACTAGATCAAATCATAAGCAGATCTATCTTCATCAAAGAGTTTGAAATTCAGTTAAAATCTGAAAAAAAACCTTAGGTGGATGCTGTTCTTCCTGGTACTGCGTGCGGGGCAGAAAGGAGCTCTGCTTTCTGCTGAGGATCAAGATGAGGGAATGAATTTCTTTTCTATGTGTTTTATTTGTGTGACCCATGATTGCAGATGACATTTCCTTTATCCTGAAAGTTCTGCAGTAATAGGGAAAGTCACACGATGAACAACATGTGATGTGTCGTTAGAGCTTTTCCTTCCCAAGGATTAGTTTATATCACATTTTGTACTGAACTGTACTGACTTCTTCCCACCAAGCAAAGCACAGTATAAAGAAGAGGCTTAATGCAACAGAGTCAGTGAGGTAATTAGTGGTTTATTCAAACAAGCAGGTTCAATTCACACAGTACCAAATAAGCATTTCCAGCTCTCCTTCCCTGGCAATCTTTACTATTAATTGAGCACATTTAGCTTGCAGTTTGCTGAATAGCACAAAGATGACGACATAGCCCATGCTGTTGCACATGTTTTGCAGTCCGTTGATTACCCCTACAGCAAACGGAGAAGAAAGGGAGAAGGTTAAAAGTTGTTTTTTAACCTCTTAATGGCTACGAAACCTACTGACTTCAGGGTCTGGTTCAGGGTTTCAGTGCCTGGCAGCCAGCAATGTTCAGATCTCTCAAGGGCTCCTCTTTCCCGAGGGGAGCTGCCGTGTGGAGCTCAGCAGAAGCAGCACAGATATGCATATTCAGTTCTGGGTACAATAGCTCCATTCTCGCTGTCAGGTCAGCAGTCAAGTTCAGCGTAACTCCTCCTTCTGCTTCTGAATCATGACTTTATGGAAATGCTGAGGATTTTTAATAAAGCAGCTCTGCTGTGAAACAGATCTGCCCTTCGTGACAGCTCTTTGCTAAGCAGCACCAGTGCGGAGCTTATTAAGTCAAAATTTTAAAGTTCAAAGGCAGAATCAGGTTTCCGTAGGCGTCTCTCCTCATCTGCTCTTCACAGCAATTTAATTTGTTGCCACCCATATTTTTATTACACAAGTAACATCTACGTGCTCTTGCTGTTGTAACACCCAGTCTATTTTAGTAACTAGTGAACTATTCACATGTTTTTCCTCAAAAGCTTCAGATTTTAAACTGATTCTCAGCCTTTTTGTACCTAAATTCAGTTGCACCCTGTGATTTCTAATCAGCAGTAATCTCTTCCATAGCCCTAGAAATGGTGATTTTCAGTGATCCATATCACTGTGCAAAATTAAATTCATGCATCACAGAGCAGAGAAGAATATTATTCCGTGACTCCCAGTTCAGTCATTTGTATGAGCTGACTTATGGTCAGATCTTGCTTCACAGAATTTAATTTCTCATGTGAGTAAATCATCCTTTTAAATTTGAGTGTTACAGCCTTTGAAAAAAAAAAAAAAAACAAACCAAAACCAACCAAACAAAAAAACCCACAAAAAAAACCGAACCGCAACAGAAAAAAAACCCACCAACAAAAGCAAAACAACCAAACAAAAAACTGCTGCAGACGGTTATAGTCCTGAGAGAAATCAGCATCCAAAATACTTATTTTTTAAAACAAAAGTGCAAAGCATGCCATTTCTTGCAACATTCGATTTGGTTTGGTTTGGTTTGGTTTTGTTATAGAAAGCCTGAAACCCTAAGAAAAACTTAAAAAAAAAATATCATTGTGCCAACTCATGGTAATTTCTCTTGTTTTTATACTAATTTCTGTGCTTTGAGCTGCAATCACGTGGACCCCAGTTTTTAAGTGCACAAGGCTTGTAGCAGTGTTAAGTGCATGGCAAATGATTTCCTTTAAATGACTCGTTCTTGTGGTGCCTGCCTGTAGGCAAAGTATTGGTCAGCCCCGCAGTTCTCCATCATTGCAAATCCATCCTCTGGCTTGAATGTGATATTTCTAACCCAGTGACTGGGTCTCTGGCCCCATTTTTTGATGATTTATGAATACAAACATACTCCTTTCCTTGTTCATCCCACAGCAATCCTATAGAATTTTTTAATTAAATCAAATAATTCAATACCATCTTCTGGGATTAATTTCATATATGACCAGTGGACTCAATGGGAGCTGGATGGGTGTATCTGATAAAAGGATCTAACTGATATATTTTTTCCAAGCTAAACTCAGCCATATCTTGTTTTGCTATTGTTATTTTTTTGGTCAAAGTTTCCATTTTCTGTGCAGGAAGTTTTCACCGAAAGTGCTTTGGCGTCTGAAATGGTATGCGGTCTATCGTGCAAGGTGACAGTAGAGTAAATAGGATGCCTGTTAACGAAAGTGAATTTCCTTCTACACAGTCATTACTTTTGTCATGTTAACTTTCCATATCCTGTAAATATGAACCTCACTGTGAGCAGGAAACACATGTGCGCACATTCTTGCCATTGAAAAAAATTATAGAAGGCAAAGTTAGCTGGCACTGAACTTTTAGACTGCAATGTTTGTGTAAAGTCACAAACATAGCAAGAAGAGATGTATATCGAAAACGAGAAGCATGAAATTGTCGAGTGAGAGGTGAAAACCAACAGTGATTTTTATTAGATTTTCTTAAATAAACCCGAGCATTCTGGCTTCCTTTCCTTCAGGCTGAAGGCTTTTCTTGTGCATATAACAGAACCTAAAAAACTTTAGTAATGAGAATTCATCTTAGAAGTCTTACAAAGTTTATAATACTGTACCTATGCAGTTCTGTAGCTGTCGAGGGCCAGTTTATGTTAGCATAAGCTGATATAGCTCTAACAAAATTAAAGGAACCGCTTGTGAAGTGCTTGCATGTGTATAGTAACCTGTGTTTGCACATATACAGAAATATTATTGCTATTTTACAGAGCAACAAAACCCCATCACTTCACAAACAATTGTTCTTAAGGGAGACTTTTTATACCTTGCACAGAAAAACATTGCAGAGATTGAGTTTTAATGAAGTTTGGGAGTGCAACTTCAGGGAGCCAAGGGAGAACCTGATGAAGAAAGTCTCTGATAGCTTTTAATTACAGAGAGACTACCTGCACGCAGTAAGGAAAAACGTGATTATTTATCCCTGTGTTCCCATTCACAGCTGGATGCTTTAGGACTGTGCTGCACTATGTGCACTTCAGTGAGGCATAATGGCTGTGGTGGCCTGGATAAGTTGCTAAGAACAGCAGTAACGGGGCCAGGAATATCGACGGCTGTAGCAATGGTACGTGTTATGAAGGAAAGAAAAAGGAGAAATCTTACTATGTATTTGACAAAAATGTAACACAATTATAGAAATTTACCTTTCTATAGCAGCTGTCATCTCAAAACATATAGGTGATGCCTGTAGTGATGAATGCAAGTTGTGGTAATTCAGGCCAAAGCTGAAATTTGATCGCTTAGTCTGGAATGGCAGTTCTCAAAATTCCCGCTTCGCAGGTACTTCATCATTTCATCACTAGTGTTGCCTACAGCTTTGATTTGAACCTTTGCTTAAAATTGCTGCCATTTTAGAGCAAGCATCCATACCCTTATTTCACAAATTAAGCCCATTCTAGGAAGCAGAAATAGTTACTCTGCGTCAATCGTGTGAAAGGCACAAACTGCCAACACATTCCTGGTGCACGACGAGGGGAAGGCAGAAGAGCAGAGCTTCACCCACCGGCCCGGCCACGACTTGTGATGGGAGCTGCCCTCGGAGGTCCCGAGCAAAAGGATGTGGGCTGCTGAGCTTGTCACGTTCTTTTTTTGCAGAAGACACCTTGGGAAGGGCTGGGAATTTCTGCGCTTCAAAGGATGCTCAGGGAGCAGCAGGAGCAGGGGCTGGGCAGGGTGGGGAGAGATGGGGGTGCCCCCAGTGCCAGAGCCTGGGGTGGGGGACAAGGTCAGCTGCGGCCCCGTGAGGTCCAGACCCCCCTACCATGAGGTTTGAAATTATTTTGCAACTCTACCCTAGTAAGAAATTGTATTTTTAATGGAAACGAGGATATAATAGGCTTGAGTGAAATGTTCTCTAAGAAAAGCAAAGCTCTTAAATTCTTTCTTCGCACTGGTTATGTCAGGAAATAGTAATTATTTTTCTTAACAGTTATTTAAAAAGCCAATGACCCTTTTCAGTTCTACATCCTTACCAGAGGCTGGCATTTCTGGCAGTCCAGCAACGTCTGTTGGGGCATTTAATCAGAGATCCATATGTAGCACTGCAGACATTCAGCTGTAACATGGGATCTGTCACAAGTCGAATGTTCGTAGGCAATTGTAAACATACGGGTCAGTTCTTAATCAAGCCTTGTATGGCTTTTCTTCTTTATAGGTACATGCTTTCAATTAGCTTTTGTTTATAAGCATGCTGAAAGAAAAGTAACAAACTGTAGGCCTGGTGTCCCAGCTGTGACTAGAGAGGTCACTTGAGAGAAGGCTTAGCTGTTCAAAGAACTGGCAAATATGGGGCTTGGCAGCTGCTACGTAACCAGTTCTAAAAAGCCCTTACAAAAGATCTAGTGAAATAGGATCTTCTTAAAAAAAAAAAAATAAATTGCTGCACGTACTAAAGTGCTGATTGTAGGAAGCAACACTAGGAACATGAGAGGTTTGTATCGTAGTCAGTGAGTATAGCCCTCAAGAGTCCCCGCACGTCTATAAAATGCCAAAATGTTGCTACTTTTTTCTTTTTTCTTTTTTTTTTTTTTTTTTTTTTTTTTTTTTTATTTTTTTTTTTTTTTTTTTTTTTTTTTTTTTTTTTTTTTTTTTTTTTTTCCTGCCTGTTGGAACGTCTTGTAACAAAGTCAGACCAGTTATGGTAGCAGGCTTAGGCTGCAGGAGGTATTCATTCCAACTGCGACAATATTTGTAAAAGAACATTCCTGGGAAGTCTACTGGCTTATTTCAGGATGATCTTTTTTATAGAGACCATCTTTTTTTTTTTTTTTTTTTATTTTTTTGTAGTTCTTTCTTTTTTTTTTTTTTTTTTTTTTGAATACTTTAGTAGTTCTTGCTTTTTTGTTTGTTTGTTTGTTTGTTCCCTTGTTTTTTCATGGGTGCAAAATTCAAGACAGTTAAAAAATTGCAATGTTCATAACTTTCCCAGAGATCCAATAGTTATAAATGATACAGAATGCATGAAGGTACAACAAAAAAGCCGTATTACAATAATCATTAATGTGCCCTAAAAGCAAAGCCAAAAAGAAGTCCTAAGACACATAAAATCAGTTTTAATAAATATTGACACCTCCCTGACTACTACAAAACACAGGTTATTTTCTCTTTCCCACTTCCTTTCTATGAAACTGCGTTTTCTGGGTCTCTCTGTATCCCATTCATGTGAAAGATCGAGGTGTTAAACTTTGATCCATTCCTATGACATCCAACTGTTACAAGTTCCAGGCCTAGGGGGTGGAGAACAGAACTGGGTCACCCAACTGGGAGCTGCCGAAGAGAGCAGCCTTCTCATTCTGAGCAAAGATAAACAATACTGACATAAAGGCTTATAAAACACAGTTTCAACGTAAATACAGGAACATGTGTATTTATGTAGTATTTAGATTCTAAAGGTTTCTCTCATCCTTCATCTGACCAACTTATAGATGCTTCGCAGTCCTCTGGCTGAGGATATGTATGTACCTCCTTCAATATTAAATCTTCAGGCTGCACAAGAGCTGGTGCTTCTCTGAACGCTGGTACAGTTCTTCAGAACTGCCTTTGAAGGATGTTCAGGTTCAGTCCTCCATGCCTTTTCCTTCTTTATGGATTTCTTGGTCCTCAGTTTCATCAGGAAGATGTTTCAACTTCCCTGTCATTACATGGTTGTTCAGCCTCTTGAGCTTTAGAATCACAATGTGCTTTTGTCATGGCCACTTGTGCAGTTATTAGCTGCCTGGTATTAAACGTGGCATTTTCTTGATACTGAAACCAGCTTGACAGTGAAACCTACTCATCGTCTTCATGCCCATTTGCTATTCCTTCTGCTGCTTGCTGGGCTTTTAGATTATGCCGGTTATTTTTAACTCCCATAATTTGACTGATCTGCTTACAATCCAATTTCACAAGGAATTTTATCTGCAAAACTGCGAATTCGATGAATTGGGATGAAAGTGAAAGGGATTCTTCTATGCTGAACCAAGCATTTAGTACAATATTAATCCCAGCAAGGCCTTATTCAACTCTCAGTCTTTGTTTAGAGGATATGGTAAATTTAGGTTTAGGATTCCTACCACCAGATCAGAACATAATGACATGATAATAACACATAATAATTATTATTATTCTAGTATAAACCAGCTGTATAAGTTCAAGTATCTTCTAATGATTAATTTATGTGAGGCCTGGACCTTGTCGTGGTAGGTTTTATGCACAGTGAGTAATTTTCTGTCTAATCCACTTTATACTGCATCAAATGCTTGCTGTTCTCCCATGATCAGCATAAAGATGGCAGAAAGACATAAAGCCAACATGAATTCTGTGTTTTGTGTTTAAGACTAACTCTGTGAAAGCATGATTATCTACCTGTTCTTAGTCCAAACCAGTTTAAAATTGTTGGGTCATCAAAAACTGCTCAGTCAGGTATTGATAATCATATCCTTATTTTCTCAGTGTGAAACTCTGCGTATGTTGAGACATAAATAATAAGAACATGTGAAATGACAATCATACTTTATATAAATGTGTAAGTGGAATTGATCTCTCTGACTTCTGACAACTCCAGACAGTGTGGTAACAAGTCACTTCAGAAGGAATGTAACTCCTCCCTCCGACTCTGTCCTTGAGGGATACCATACTACGTGATTCATCCGACCTAACTTTAGATGTCTACATCTGAGCTAGCCATACTTTATAGACAATGAAGAGAAATGGGTATGTGATTCATCTGACCTATTTTAGCCACATACGTTAGGATGAGTTTAATTGGCGGTCAAGAAATGTGTCGTAGTCTCTTTGCCTATAAAATTAGTCTATGGAGACCTGATCAGATGAAGATGTCTAAAATAGGTCAGACGAGAACCATTTAAACTATCTGAAAGCAGAGGCCAGACTATGTCAGACATTCCACAAAGGAAGGAAAAAAAAAAAAAAGGATTGGAACTTAAAGCTACTCAGTGCCAGGAAAAATTGAAGGTGTTGGGTGCTTGCTGAGCCATTTTTGTGTTGTAAAGGGATTCATAAACACAAAATATCCTCCATTCACTTGCTCTCACATAACATCTGCTGCTTTTTCGAGATGTCTTTTGTATTTGGAAGAATTGAAGAGGTTTATCAAGTATGACAATGGTGATCCAGGCCATTTCGGAGTGGCAGGTAGGGACCAGGTAAAGCAGTAGGGTGTATCAAACAATCCTAGATGCCAATGTGTGGACAACCACACCAGATCCTTATTCTCCTTGTAGAAAGGTATCTAGGGTGGGATTCAGGTCCAGATGGAGACACCTATTCTTAGGTTTCTACCTGCAGGAATCTGGATATGTGCTTGGTGTCTAAAGATCTTGTTATAGTCAACAAATCTTAAAGCTGGATTTGACCCCGTATACGTAGGTAATGGTGTTTGAGATGCCCCAGAGAATGATACCTGGCCCCAACAACCACCACAAAACCACAAGTCTTCCACAATGACTGAATTGCAATGACTGAATTGAACTGAGGATGTCCAAATCTGGATTTGAATCCCATTTTCATATTGTGCCATGTTCAAATCCGGATTTGAATCCCATTCTCATATTGTGCCACTCAGTAGCTGTAAAGAAGAAACAATATTTTATGAAGTCTAAGCAATCATCTAAAGTAAAATTTATTTTTAGAATTATTTAACAAGACTATAGAGTTCAGAGAAGACTGTCAAAGAAAGACTCTTTATCAAGTGTACTGAACCTTTTCTAGGTTCCTGTCCAACACAACTAGTTTGTATTGTTCTGTATATAGGATCATATATCAATTTTTATCAATTACACATCGACCTCAAATGTTACCAGGTCAGCATATTGTTGCTATACGTATACTTTGGCATGTTTAATGAATAAACAAATCTCCCATGACCAATATTCTTTCTTCAGTAGCATCAACTGTATTATGATGGCCAAATTCATACCTATTTAATGTGGCATTTGACTCATTACTATCCTCTCTTTATTGTTTGTGTCATCACATGCTGGTTTTGTGCTGTAAAATTCGATCATTTATAGTAGCCTTATTCAGTCATTTTGAAACAATTTTAGTGACCTTAAACCAGAATATAAAAATGAAAAAAAATCCAGTTTTTTAATCCCATAAATACACTCTTTTGTTTCTAGTATACAAAACATAGATTTCCTATTTTAAGATATCATGTCATGTTGCCTGTACATTTTACGATGAAAGTCATGAATTACCAGAAAAATTTAAATCTAATTTGTGCCATGTTTTCTAACACCTGTAAGACAGATAGCATACTTAATGTTTGCATGTGGAAATTTAGAAGTCTGCTTCTAATTGAATGGCAAAAGCTTTTTTTTGCCTGATTCAACCCAAGTTTTTTCTAGATATGGTTTATACTCGAGAGTCATGCATTTGTTACTCTTCTGGTTTTTACCTTTAGTGTCATACAGATCACAAGCATTGGAAAAAATGCATATTTTACACAGAAGTGCAACACAGCTGAATACCCATAATCCAGAGTTTTCTACATTCTGCCATCACCTTTCCCTATAGTATATTGAGAGTTGAATATTATAGGTGGAGACCTTGCCCACACAGTAATTCTGAGCATTAATCAGAACTCTAGAAATAATTCCTAGGTATTATTCTCATATGAATGCTGAAAAATAATAAGCTTTATGAGTACCTTAAAGCCATAACAATATTTATTCCTCTACTTACTGTGATAATAAAGCAATCACTAAATAAAGATTCAGATATGGCTTAAAATTTATTCACATTTGGGGCAATTTACTCTTTGTTAGTGCAAGTGCATATTATAGATCTTGTTGCTTAGAGACGTGACAAGACTGGACTATCTGCAGAATAGGAACTCACTATAAACACATATTTCAGGGCTCTGAGCCAATCTTCCAAACACTATGTCTGTTTTCCCGCCCTCCTGTCTCTCCTCCCTTCCCAGCAAATGCATAAAGATATGAGCTGAGAAATCCTTTCCCAAGATTCACCTTCATTATTAATTTCCTGCCTTGAATAGATTAAAATACCCTAAATCCCTACTCCTCTTTTCTTCTGAATTCCTTTTCCATGATTTTTTTTTTTTTTTTCCCTATAGTGGGGATGAGTGGGCCTTTGATCAATGGAGTATTCGTTCTTTTAGACTGACTATCCCAGTGCACTTCACTATAGCACAGAGGTGTCAAACTCGTTTTCATGGGGGGCCACATCAGCCTCATGGTTGCCTTCCAAGGGCCGAATGAAATTTTAGGACTGTATAGGAGTGGTTACGTTTTCACAGTCCTAATTTTACATTCAGCCCTTTGAATGCAACCGCGAGGCTGATGTGGCCCCCCGGGAAAATGAGTTTGATGGCCCTGCCATAGCAGGTGTTAGTGTGGATGTCAATCTCTGTTCCCAAGGAACAAGTGACAAGATGAGAGGAAATGAACCCAAGTTGCGCCCAGGGAGATTTAGATTGGATATTAGGAGAAATTTCTGCACAGAAAGGGTTGTTGGGCATTGGAACAGGCTGCCCAGGGAAGTGGTGGAGTCACCATCCCTGGAGGTGTTTAAAAGATGTGTAGCTGTGATGCTTGGAGACGTGGTTTAGTGATGGACATGGTCGTTTTAGGTTTATGATTGGTCTTCATGGTCTTAAGGGTCCTTTCCACTCTAAATGATCCTCTGATTCTTTAATTCTCTTAAGAAGAGGATGGAAAATGAACAAATTAATACTTTTTAGAAAGCTATCTTGCAATATTTGTCGAGTTTGATGTTTCTTTGTTAACACTGCTGTACATACAATGTTATTTTGTATCCCAACATTTTATTTTCTTGCACGTTTCAGATCAAGAAATAGAGAAAATAATTGTAATAGTTAAATAATTCAAAATGGAACAAATTTCAGAGATTCCTTGAAATTCATCAGGGACTTTCCTATTATGTTTGACTTTATGTGAAGGCACTGATCTACTTGTGATGAGTGGCAACTCAAAACTCAGAGACAAATGTCCTGGGCCTGTCTTTCGAAGATATGCCTAAAACGTTATTGTAGTTAGACATTTTCCCACAAGTAAGAAAACTTTCCCTCACCTTTATTGCTACAAAGACAGGTTGTATATTAATTGTGTGACATGCTCCCCAGCAGGCCTTGTATGTTGAGCTTAAGACTGGCAAGCAGACAGAGGTTGAATGGCCTACATTTTCCTACTGAAGTCAGCGGGAATGGATACCTTCCTCCCTATGCCTTTGGGAACAACCCTGCAGAATGCAGAGAAGGTGTAGGACATGCCCTCTCAGGTAAAACTGATCTTGACATTCATGCAGGAATGTTGAGAGGAGAGCTACTTGAGTTTTATGAAGGAACCCACTAATAGAAGAGCCACAACTTTTTAGGTCTGAATAAGCATCAGCTGTCTTAAGTTTCAACCAGCAATACCAAACTGAGTGTATTGGGTGTGTCTGAGAAGCTCTTTTGATCCTCCTTTCTCCCAACATGAAACAGATTCCTGTTCCCCAGGATCGAAACTTGCTTCTTTGTGTCATGCTGTTGTTCTGGAAAGCTTGGGTAAAATTATTTTTAGGGCTGCCAATAATATTAATACTCATATTCTGCACAGGTGGCCATGCTCTAGAACTCCTTTCTCTTGTAGAATACCTTTTTTCTGACCATAAAAATCAGTGTAGATTAACTTCCAAAGAAAGTAAAAAGGTTGACAAACACTGCAGGGACAGTTAAGTATTATTTCATGAACCTGAAGACTTACAACGAAAATTGAAGTTCTAGGTAATCATATTGATGTGTTCTTGCTTAATCTAAACAAGACCAGCTGTATTTAGTTTTAGTCTCTGTCCATCTCCTAATAACATGTGTCATTGCTGAATAAGTTCTACCCTATTTCTACCTAATCTACTGTTTAGCTAAATTTTAATGTTTCTTGTTCATTTATTACATTTTTTTTTAAGTAAGCATCCTTTACTATTTTTATAATCTCTAGTAACCTACAGTAGGGATATACGTAAGGATATAGTGACCTATTTATTGTTTTAGGACACCACTAATCATAACTCAGGTGGCATAAAACAGTGCCATCTTGTGGCACTCATCAGTTGTACAGATATTTCCTAATTTTTCAGTTGTATTACATTATAAAGTCAACATTTCCAAAGATGTTAATTTTTGTTGCAACATAATTACCACCCCTAATTTTAAGGTCTTCAAGATTATTCTTGAAAGATTGCCCAAGAAAACAATTAAACAAAATTTCCCTGTTCACCCAGGAACACTTTTGAGATCTTTTGTTTGGCTTTTGACAAAATTTTTCATACTGTTAAATAAAACGAAGATACCCTACCTCTTCTAAAAGTCATTTCAGGATTTGAAAGTAAGCAAATTGTCTAATCATGCTATGAAAATATGTTGTTAAAAGGGTAGATTGACAGGTTGCCCTGATAAAAATGGGGTTCATAGGAAACATTATTTTTGAAAAAGGTGAAGAGCGTCCTGAACACCAGTGTACTGTGGTCAAAGCGCTGAACATCTAAATTACTGAAATGGTTTCAAGAATCTGTCTACTGTTATGTTCGTCTATCTAGCTAGGTATTTTTCTCCCTAGAACTGTGGAAGTAACCAATTTTCCCATCTTTTACTCTGTGTTTCTCCTGATGAGAAGATCAGCACCTGGGAAGGAGGGATTCATCATTTGTGAGTATGATATACATCAAAATAAATTAAAGGATTAGAAGGAGTCCTCCTTGTGACTTCTGTTCTTTGCATGACCTTGAGTTAGAAAAGGTAGAGTGAGATTTTCGAAAGTGCTTGGCCTTGACCTAATTCTTCTCTAATTAAATCATTCCTAAAACTCCTACTCAGTAAGAGGTCATTTAGGCCATCACTGCAGACTTTAAAATTAGTTTTGTTGCTTATTTATGCTTCAATTCCTCCCCTCTGCATAATGGATGTAATAATTACCTGCTCTATAGGAGTTCTAGAAAGCTTCATTAGCGTTGGATAAAACTAACTACAGAAGTCCAAAGTGGAGTGTGCTTCCAATGCAGTTACATTTACTGTGTGTCTGCACTCGTGATATTTTGCTGTACAGCTCACAGGAGGGAGTCTCCAGCTGATAGAATTTCATTAAGATATTATCTTAGGAATAAATAACATGACTTACACGATATGATTATTAATTAAATAATAACGGCTGCTAACTACAGTTTTTCACTGAAAATTCACTTACAACCCAACACAACAACATTACGGTTTTGTTACAGCAGCAAAGTTTATGTGCAGCTGATGTGTCTGTATTGCAGTGAAGCTGAAGAACATACTGGACTGTGTTAGCAAGACCACAGCCAGCAGGAAGAAGGACGTGACTACTGCTGTCTATTCAGTCTAGCACTTGTAAGACTCCCTCTGAAGTACTATGTCCATTTTTGTGCTCCTCATTATAAGCAAGACAGTGATTAATTAAGATGAGTATGGCAGAGGGCCATCAAGATGATCGGGGGGCTGGAGTACTTGATATGAGACAGTTGTAGAGAGATGGGTTCATCTAACCTGAGGAAGAGCAGGCAAAGGAGGATGTAATTGCTTTTTTTCAGCTATTCAGTGGATGTTTATGGAGAAAATGGAGCCAGATTCATCTTGGAGGTGCACAGCTTTGAATGGTAGGAGCAATGGGCACAAACTGCAGTTAAAATTACAATTAAGTAGTAGGACAAAGCCAATTGCTATAACAAGAGTGATGAAGCACTGGAACGGGTTGCCCATAGAGGCTATGGAATCTCCATCCCTAAAGAGACACAGAATTTGTCTTGGCAAAGCCCTGAGGAGCCTCATGGTTTCAAAGCTGGATTCAGCTTGCAAATTGGCGCTAGTTTAAGTGGTGAGTTGGACCACACAACTTCCGAAGATCCATTTCAACCTGAATTATTCCATGACACCCTGATTCTATCTCAGTAAACGTGTTTTAATGTTAACAGAAATTACAAGAACATTCTTCTCAGGCAGTAAGAGGATTGACTCCTTCGTATTTCCATAAATCTTAGTATTTTTGTTTCCACTTCTACTGGAGCACAGTGGAAATTGCACTATGCCATCTGGAATACACTAATAACTCTAGTGCTGCTGACTTCATTTTTTGAATATCAGTGGCATAAAATAATTTCCCACTTTTTAAATTCTGCAATGTGTTTCTTTGCTTATAAAAATCCTTAACGTTATCATTCAAAATGCTAGAATAGTCACACTGGGACTAAGAGGAAAAAAAAACACCAGTCAGTTTTTCATTCTAGAAATCAATGCCTCTAAGGAAATTAAAAGGACATTTTAAGATTAAAATATTTGGCATGCATAATGATGTCTCTTGCTCTAGCTTTTGCAGATATATACTATTATCTGGAGTCCTATGTTCTTGATATATTCACAATAAAATCCAAAGTAGAAGGCATTTATTTGTTGTAAGCCTTGTAGACTGTATATTCCATCTGGTCTACATGTTCTTTACTGCCAAAGGAAAAATAAGAAATGGAAATTTTTCTGAGGCGATTTCTGTTTGACACATGTCTTTCATGAAGTAAATGACTTGACTTTTGGGGCATGTGGATAGAACCATTCTCAAATACGGTTCTAGACAGGCTCTATTTTGCTCCCTCCCTCTGCACAAAGTCTTGCCTTTGCCCTAAATGCCCTCAACAATACCTCCATGATGTCTCAGTTTACAGGGAGAAATCAGGGGCTTGTGACTAAAAAAAAAAAAAAACTTCTGGAAGAGAGTCTTTTTCCTCTAACTTATTTCCTCTTCAAGGTATAGCTCTTGGGTACTTTTGTGCTCGAAAACATTCAATACAGTTCTCTTTATAACTGTACTCAGGTGCACACATCATAATTCTATGTTAATGACTTATCACAGATAATAAAAATATATTACCATTTTTCCCCAGTGATTTGCATGAAATACCTGTTATAAAACTAATCTTTACAAGATTCATGTAAAAGAAAAGTAGCAGCTCATAAGGACCAGTGGTAATGCTTCTTTAGTGTCACAGTTTACATGCACATAGGTGGTAAGACATCTAAAGTGGGAGTCTTGGAGATTACAAAATAAGACGAGATTGTGTTTGCCTCGTAAAAGTCTAATGTTCTCTAATGGGGAAGTATCAGAGTCAGTGAAACCAGAACTTTTGGAGAAATTTGGCATTTCCTAAGGAGCCAGGGTATGGCTGCTACATTACAAGGCAGGGTAACAAGCCTAAAACAAATACGGAAAGTTAAAAACCTATTTTTACATCTGTATCTTCTAGCACCAAGTAAATACGAGGCTGATAATTAGGATTAGAGTTTACCCTTCCGTAGGCATATTCTGGCTAGTTTTTTGCCTAGCGGTAAGAGCAGATTAGTGCCTGGTGCACAAACATGCAGCTGTACAACTGACCACTCATATGCTTTAGCATTTCAAGCACAATATGCACATTTGTTGACATATTGAGCGTCCCTCATGCGTTCAAAAATAAACTATAAAACATGTGTCAGTCACCTACGTTTTACGAGGATTAGGAAGATATTTATGTAAAACACTTGTCGTTGTATGTGAGGGCAACACCCACCTCACTGAGCTTATGTGTGAATAACCTGTTCTTCAGTCCGGGGGTGGGTATCGGTGCAAGCTGGCACATTCCAGCAGATGGAGCTCAGCACTAACAAAAAGAAATTAAAAAAAAAAAACCCAAAAAACAAAAAACGCAGGTAAAGCACTTTTTTTGTTGTTTACATTTTCCTGTGACTAACAGCTATTTTGGTGTCAATTTTTGTGTGTTTTGTCGCCCTGTGGCTAATATAGCAATGTCGTTCATAAGTGATTATAATGAGTTTTAGGTGGTGGATAGGTGAGGTGGTGTTGATTAGCTGTTGACAGGTCTTCTGCAAGCTTTTTAATGGCATGCTGTGAGATTCAGGCTGCTTTGAGATTGCTGTAAACCAGACTCCATCATAATGTGAGTAGAAATGACAGTTAATTGCTGTGGAAGAGCACCAGATTTTTAAAGATAAATTCTCTGTATGCTTTAGAGATCTAGTCCTGGTACACACTATTCACTATACTACATGCAATAACATTTGACGTGAGTCACATCTTTTAAATGCTTGAACTCAGTATTAGCAAAAATCTTTAGAATATACTTTGGGATATTGATTAGCAAAAAAAATTAAATATAAGTAAAATATTATCCATATTCACAAGTGACTTGCTTTCCGGCGAAATTACATTATAAAGCAAAGCCAGATAAATCTCAGTTATTTGTTTTGTCTTTGTACAAGAAAAAAGAGCCTTGAGGTCTGTTGTCAATTGCATCTGAGTTAGAAACTGCCTAGCAGATTTTTGGACCTGTCACATCTCCGTGCCTGAGGGACAGTGCAGAGCCCCTGGCAGCCGGGCAGTGCCATGTAGGGGACACAGACGGGCATTTCATTGTCTCTAAAGACACCGTGTTGGAAGTCGTGCCCTTGCTGGCAAACACACTAAAAACTGCTGTTCCCCTGGTGTAGAAATACCAGGACACGTCCTCGGGGATGGTCATTCCCTTTTTAGTGCCCTGCTCGCCTCTCTCATGGAGGATCTAACGTCGTGTTTCATTTTGACCTTTCAAACACATTACTATATTAATAAAACAACAGCTACTGAATCATCTCCTTTCAGAAATAAGGTTAATCTCATATCTCACTGCGTCTAAAATATAAGAAATCTTTATTCTGGTTTATATCCTAATTCAAAGATTGATGTGCAAATAGCAGAAACAGAATTAAAAATGTAGGGTAAAAAAGTGTTTTCTTTATCTTTCTTTCGCTAAATGAAAATCTTCTGAAGTCAGAGAGAGCTATATTGCTCCTCCTGCCTTGTATAGGGCTCAAAGCGAGTGCAGAATCCTTATGACAGCTCCTTGCTTTAAATAATGTTGCTAGTGCCTAGGACCTAACTACCGGATACAGTAGATATATTGCTGTGTTTCAAAGCAATTATACAATGTCGTAAGGTAAATTAACCTGTGTAAACCTCCAAAATCTGTCTATTCTCAGTAATTGCACTGGCGGCGTATAAAACCTGGTAGAAAAATGTACCGTCAAAAGAGTCCATAGAAAATTGGGATTTTGACAAATTTGTCACTGACAATATTATTTTATATGCTAAGCAGTAACTTTTCTCAGTTGTACATATGTAATTTTCAAGCAAAAAGAAATGTTAACATTTTCAGGAATGACATAAACAATTTCTATAATATTGCTCTGAAGTAATTTGCTGTCTCTTAAAGGCCAGTTCTAAGAAATGTTTCACTGGTAGGAGTGGATAATAATTTTTTTTTTTTTTTTTTCTGGGAGGGAGGTGAAGGCGAAGGATTAAGAATAAAGAGTAAGTTAAACTCATTTATTTAACAAAAACCCCATGGTTCTGAGCTAGCTCCCTCTATGACAGACTGCACATGACCATATAGCACAGCACTAGGCCCTGTATCCACGTTTGATGGCCCTGTGGCCCAGAGACAACTTTTCTGTGGAATTTTTCTCCTGTTTCAGAGTGCCTGCAGCACGGCCGGGAGCAGCAGGTACGGGGCAGCCTGGCTTGTGGGTGGGACAGAGGGAACAAACCTAGGGTAGATTTAGTGGTATTGCCTCATGGGTATAAATTGCCCCCAAGCTTGTCCTAGGATTTGTCTTGGAGAGATGTTGTTGGCGATTTCCAGAAAAAGGCAGGGAATTGAACAGTGCTGCCGTGTAGGAAAAGGGTGCGAGTGCTCAGCGTCCCTCCCAGGACTTGCCTTGTTCTGCAGTGCAGATGCGCAGGGACATGGTGGAGGAGGCAGCTGTGGATTCAATATCCCAGGGATGAGAGCCGTCCACCAGAGCTGAGAAGGAGTACAGATGCAGCAGCCTGCGTTATAAAAAACCACAGAGACTGAGAGACAATTTCTCTTTACTCAAACACTGCAGTCTTCTCTTTTCAGGATCATTCGCAGCCCACCAAAACTGCTCTGTCACTCCCCTCTTCAGCTGGACAGGGAAGAGAAAATATAACAAAAGGCTCATGGGTTGAGGTAAGGACAGGCAGAGATCACTCAGCAATTACTGTCATGGGCAAAACAGACTCAACCTAGGAAAATTGCTTTAATTTATTACCAATTTCTCTGCCTCCTCCCCCAAGTGGTGCAGGATGACGGGGAATGGGGGTTTTGGTCAGTTCATCACACCTTGTCTCTGCTGCTCTTTCCTCCTCACACTCTTTCCCTGCTCCAGTGTCTTCCATGAACTGCTCCAGTGTGGGTCCTTTCCATGGGGACACAAGTCCTGCCAGCAAACCTGCTCCAGCCTGGGCTCCTCTCTCCACGGGGCCACAGGTCCTGCAGGGCCCTGCTCCAGCGTGGGCTTCCCACGGTGTCACAGCCTCCTTCGGGCAGCCACCTGCTCTGGTGTGGGGTCCTCCATGGGCTGCAGGTGGATTTCAGCTCCACCGTGGACCTCTATGACTGCAGGGGGACAGCCGGCCTCACCACGGGCTGGTGGGCTCAGTCTTGTCCAGTGGCGGATCCATCTTGGAGCCAGTTGGCATTGGCTCTGTCAGACATGGTAGAAGCTTCTAGCAGCTTCTCACAGCAACCACCCCTGTAGCCACCCCACCACCAAAACCTTGCCACGCAAACCTCTTACCATAAAAAGCTACTTTGGATTAAGGTAGAGGGTGAATCTAATCTGCAATAGTTATTCCTGAATACCAATGTATTTAGAAATCTTTATTAGAGAATTTTATCTCTTATTCACATTAACCCAGAAATCAAATCAACCTAAATGTCGGTAGGCTACTTTTTTTTTTTTTCAAAACAGGAATATTCAGAAGGAGTTGCTGATTTAATTTCATGTGTAGACAAGCTCCCAAGAAGACAGTAAAAAAGCAAAGAGTACCAAACAGTGTTCTGAAAGGAGGGGAAGAAAATGTTAAAGAGAAATACAAATGGAATCTGACAGGAGGTTGAGTCTGAGTATTTATAGGTGACAGGGTGTTAGTGTATTATGCAAAAAGAAACACAAAGCTGGCTTCTTTTTCAAGATATTGTACGAAATACAATCTAGTAGAAGCATACTCTCTCTACAGTTTTGTGTTCCTTCTCCAGCCGAAATGGAGTAGCCTTAAGAAATGAAGTCCAGATCATCTTTATTATCCTGCATAATTCCTCAGGGGGCTGAAGGAAGACTGGTGACTGTAATTCCAGAGAAGAAGAAATCTGCAAGAGCATGATCATTTAATGCTTTGTGCCCTTCTAGTGTTGACTTTTAATGGCCTATCTCCAAAAATCAGTGGACCTTCTTATTAACAAAGATGAGCCTTTCATATGATACCTAAAGGGCTAATGCAAGTGCAGGTAGAACTTTACAGCTACTTGGCAGTAGAGAAGCAGGATGCTGATGTCTAAAATTGTGTGGCCAGTTACTAATGGATCAGACAAACCACTCCATGAGTGAATCTTATGTCCTTCCAACATAAAATTAGGCTATGCATATTGTGGTAAACCACTTAGAAATAAAAAGCTCCAAGTGTGAGTCTACCTGGTCTGTCATGTTCTTCATGTCGTATGAAACATGCTGTAGTCTCATGGTCAGC
The DNA here is from genome assembly GCA_013399365.1 of Pampusana beccarii. Taxonomy (NCBI): domain Eukaryota; kingdom Metazoa; phylum Chordata; class Aves; order Columbiformes; family Columbidae; genus Pampusana; species Pampusana beccarii. Next base: position 198,017 of record VWYH01002717.1, read on the forward strand.
TGTTGCTCTGATTACCACACTGGTTTTAGTTGCCTGGAGAAAGTATTCCTGTCTTTTCTTCAGTCGTCCTTCTCCCTGGTGGCAATTCATGACAAGCATTAGTGCAGCTCTCAGATCTGAGTTCCTCAAGAAAGGACTGCCACAGTGTTTGGTGTGAATCCACAGTCCAGATAGCTTGAAATCAATTTGACCCTGACCTAGAGTTTGGAAAAAACCGTCAGGAAACTACTGCCTGCTAATAGCATACTTTTTTTTTTTTTTAAATCTGATATCCTACAGAGATTTTCTCTTTTGCTAACTTTAAGATGATCATCCTTTTAGCAGGAAATACGGATGTTACAGCTTTTCAGCATGTTTACATCTCGTGATTAATTATGCAAAACCATACTGTAGCATTTAAGAGTGACAAACTCTCATCTATCCCAAGACAGTTTACCCAATTTACAGATTAGACAGTGGCACTTACTCTGCTTGGACCATTAATTACGAGTCCAAGCGTAGTAGCATATAAATGCATTTGTATTACTTCCAAGGGTAACAGCATAACTACTTAGCAAAGCCCATGACAACTGCTTTGTGAGGAACAGACCTGTTATCACAGCAGTGAGCTGTGCTTCTGAAAGCTGGAGTTCTAGAGGTTACAGTGAAAAGACACATGGCTCTATACCATGTCAGCTCTTATCCAGAAGCTTGTATTAATTTTGCCTGAACACGAGCTCTGTAGGAGATGCACTAACTCCTGCAGATCCTCTTGTAGGTGTTATTTCTAGAAAAGAAAATTACAGAAATTTCATCCTACAATGATATACCACACATGGAGTTAGAAGTACAGAAGCAAAGAAACACTGTTTGTAATTTTCAGACTGAACAAAATCATGTTACCTTAACAAGTACTTAGCCTTGAACCAAAATCCTTTCAATGAATGAAGTTTCATGTCTCATAATTCATTTTTTTTAATGCTGTTGTCCTGTTTGGTATCATCATTGTCAGAAATACTTTGTCTTCCAGAAGGGAATATTATTTGCCATTTTCTCCTCATACATATTATTAAATTCTTTTTTTTGTTGGAGTTCCAGCATTAGTTTATAGATAAATTGCAGTTTTCTAAAAACACCATGGCATGCCAGTTCCTTTGAATCTAACCATAACCAACCTAACCATAACCAAAGTATACTGACTGATGTATATTGAACACATATGTAGTTGCTCCCTTCCAAGTGCTGCAGCTTTGAGAAATCATGTGATTACAGGAAACATCCAGCTTCTATAAAAGAGGTAAGCTTTGAGCTTTCTTGTTATTAGAGAATAGGCCTAAAAATAGGCTGAGATGCACCTAAAGGATGCAAAAACTAGACTGTAAATAGAACAAAGAATACTCATACTGCATTTTATGAGGAGTATTACCACCACATATGAATTCTGTAATTTTAAGCTGCTTTTTATGTTGAGGTCACTAGGTTTGTGCTTAGGGTTCTATGTTTGAGAACATGTTCTACACAATGATAGTTTTAAGGCCAAGACAAAAGGACTTGAGTAATGGAAAACTTATTTGTGGTAAGAAGCTTGAAGCCAACCTTACACGCAAAGTGTAAAGCCTGAAGCTGTAGAAAGTTAGCAGCCTCTACATCCTTTGAGTCCTTGAGGTTTATTAGAGTGAATTTCATAGAATTAGTCCTCTAAAATTGCCGTGTCCTTCAGCTGATCTCCTCTTCCAGCTTATTCTTTATTCTTGTGCTTTGGTAATTCTGCTCACAGCGCAGTCTCGTGAAGCATGCAAGAAAACGGCATATAATAAAGCTGTCTTGAGCAGTTGCTTGGTAACTCTATGTATTAAAATGCTTCTAATTTTGAAGAGATACATGGATTACAACAACGAAAATACAGGAATACAGCAGGGAATCACTAGCAGCTGTTAGAGATTTAACACCCACATCCAGGTGCTTGAAAGAAACACATTGTACTAATAAGCAATGGATTATTAGCTGTTTGAGTAACTGCTTTGGATTCAGCAGAATGATCCTCTCAGATACGAACTTTCAAAAATATTTTGCATTTTTTCATGAGTACTCCTTAATATAGGTATGTAACAACAGATTACAGAATTTAAGGTCATGGATTTAAAAATTATTCTCTAACAACAAGGTTTAGGAATCTAGATATAAGAAAGAAATAGCAGCTATTCCTACAGAAATCACAAGAGCTGTTGCCTTGTGTTTGCTTTTCCATACGAAGAACATAGCAAACGTCTGTGCAACAAACATAGGGAAGAAAATGTCTTGAAAAGATATGGTACTTCTATGAATGTGTTTACTTTTTAAAAAATGTGTTTTGTACTGAAATGAACTTTATTTAGTAATGTAAATCAGGATGCATAGGACTTAATGTAGATAGCCAGAATGTTCCTTTCAAAACCAGCAAAAAAGAATATTTGAGTTTCTCTCAAACTACCTAAACAATAAATTATTGTAGCACTTGCCTACAGTGACTGTACTGGAGCCTTGTCTTAGTCTGGTGCTTCTGTGGAAGCCATACACAGTGTGAGATGAGGCATGAGACCAACTCTGAAGGCTGGAGGTCAGGGCAGTCCCCTGAGGAGTCAAACACCGGTGTTCTAATCCATAATGCAAAGAGTATTAAAACACATTTTACAGACCTGAACAGATCGATCAGGAAAGATTAAGAGGATATTTTATCCTAGTGGCTATGACATTACTACGAATTTTTAAAAAATGCTTTAAACTGGATGTAGAAATTAAATTCTAGTTAATTTTCTAACTTTTGAGTTTCTGTAGTAAGAAAAGGGAAGGGAAAGTACCACTACATTTATTGGATGGATGTTGTAAGTGGAATTCAGTTACCCATAGAATTATCTGACTGAAACTATAGAAGGAAAGGCACATGTCTTCTACAGGTCCTGTGTCATATCCTTGTAGATGCCTTATGGTCTCACTAAAACACCTTCAATGCCCTGGACATCTTTTTGTGCACTATTGGATTGAGCTGGACATGTCTGACTTCCTATCACCTTGTGGAGACCTAGAAAAATACTCTCAGTGTAGTACTTCAGCTCTTCTACAGCAAAGCTTTAGGTACCCCAGGGCATCTCAGGTGACATAATGTGCCCATACTACTGGCTTGAGCTCCTCCTGGCTGTGCAGAGAACAGCTCTGTCCTGGCTGTTACTGTATTGTCCTCCGAGCTCCACTGTCTGTACTGACTGCATCTCTACAATGAAAATTCAGCACAAGTGGACATCTAAATTTAGGTGTTTTAAACTCAAACTGAATCCTGACTGATCTGTGCATGTCCACTGGATCAAGCACCTCATGTAGCATTAGGGTCAAATATGTGTCTTGACATTTCAATAATGGTGTCATCAGGAAACAGGTTTCAGGACTTCTGCAATTTTATGTTGTGTTCCACAAGAAAGGAACACATCACCGGAGTTTAGGTTATTTCAGGAAGGATGAAAACTTTAAGTAATACCTTTTGCTGAAACTTCAGTGCCAGTCTTTTACACAAAATAACTTTTTGTATATTTTATTAACCTATTTGCAAAATTGTCCAGTAGACTTTTCTTCCCCAAAGTGCATTATCTTCTGTGTTAGCATATTGTTAATAGTAATAACAATGTAAAAAGTATTCCTGTCCTCTTTTGAAAGACAATCCCATGGATGGTGAGATCTTATGGTTCCTAATTTTTCTCCAATGGCTTTTTTTGTAGTTGAAGATCCAGGTTTTACAATGGGAAGACAGCCTTAACCTCTACTAACACTTTCAGGGAGGGTGGGCATTGGGAGGCTTCTCATTTGGGGTCAGTTTTCAAAGTCCGTATTATGAAATATTACTGGCTGAATAATTTTTTTCCATTTTTGTCTGTTGTGATGAGCACATATTTGATGGCAACCATAGTCATAGAAGTGAACTGAATTAAGTCTCTAGACTCCCTCTACTAAGCACAGAGAAAGGGTTACCTCCTCTCAACGTGTTTTATCGTTGTGAGTTATATGGCTCAAACAAACAGGATGTTTTTTATTCTGAACGTGTGTATATGTGTGGTCTCAATTCAGATGCCTGAACACAGGATGTCCGGCGTCATTTGGGATGTCCTACTCTGTCCAAACATCTGCATGAGGTTGACAAATACAACACACAACTTGGCGGAGACTTGCACCCTTCTGTAGCAGCAGCTGCAGGCTTCTCTAGGCTGTCTCAAATAGACATGAATGGTTCTGTTCAGACAACAGAATTAAGTCTGCTGTCGATCTGTTTTGGATAAAGAGCAAAAGATTCAAGTCAGGCAAAATAAATCTGATCAGAAACATAGAGAAGCAAATGAAACTGACGTGATGGATGACAACGTTGTGCAGATGTGGTAAAAGTTTTGTAACATAGACGAGAACTCTCAATTCTGTCCTGTATATTTTTCCCAGAATTAATTATCTGATTACTTTTGAGTGGTATTATAACTTGTCCTTTATTACGAAATAAATTGTGATAGCACTGCAAGAATTGAATGTTGTGAAGTATAGTAGTTTGAGTTTCCTTCAGAGAAATATAATATCAGTAATACTGGAATGTTTTCTAAATTTCACCTGTATCCTTTTCTGATGTTAATTAAAAATCCTTTCCCTTTTCACTATTATCCTCTGTTGACAAATAGAACGATTGCAATGCCATAGGATGTAACATAGACAACAAGAAATAGAGATCAAGATGGTGTAGCTGAAAGGTAAGGAAAAAGAAAAAATAGCACAGAAATATATACAATGCTTAACTATCACATGTAGCCACCATTTTAGAGGAGAGGTGGAATGCAAATACAGAATACTACAGCAAAAAGAAGTCACCTAGGCTATCTGAACTGCCATAAAGATTAAAATTTAATTTCTCAAGCAAATAAGAAAATAAAGATTTTTTTTTTTGTGTGCATTTATAGAGGCACAAAAATCTAACTTTTTATAGTATTCCTCTGCTCATTAACTGTTAAAATATTCTATTGCTCCCTTTTCCTGCTTCTTGTAATAGAGTCTAATGATATTATGTATACTAGAAGTTATGGACCAGATGATGAGACTGTTGTAACAGTACTGAATTTCTATCTGTAGCTGCTAGAGCTCAAAGCACAAAGATCACAGCACACGGTGAAAGTTGTTTTCTTTTATGGATCAAGTGATGAGATATGCATCCTTGCACAATTCATTTAACAAAATAGATTACTTAGATGACAATCTGTAGAATTGAATATCACAGATGCGACCTTTTATTTGCTGGGCAAAACGAATTCCTGTATTTTATATATTATAGTAATAAGATCAATCATAATACAGTAACAAAAAATAGCTATTTAATACTTTTTTAATTATTAACAAATAAGAAAATTACCTTTTGCAACTTCTAGCAGCCTGTTAGAATTGAGGGATTCATATTATTCTAGCAGTTACCATAGGTGGTTCTACCTAAATCAAATACTTTGAGTGTATTTATAAAGTATTTTCATTATATGACTGCAGAAAATGCAAGGACTATTTATTGATATTATGTTCATTTTTATTTAGGAATAGCTGACAAGTGGAAATTTATTCTGCTTGTGATTGTCTTTTATTGTCATTTTACAAAGTGTTCAGTTGTTTCGGTCTAGTTTTGCAACAGTGTGTGTGTTAGGGAATAGACTGCTTTAGCTTATTGAATTATTTGGTATACTGCTTCTTACAGAACTTGGTTGGAAACTGCTTATATTAGCATAAGTGAGTTTGCTTAGCATAACCTCTGCAAGCTGTGAACCTTTGAACTTTCTGCTTCACTAAATAAAAAAAAGGCCTCAGAATCTCCAAGCTAGAAGATAAGAGGAGCTGTGTCCCTGAAGATAAGTAAAAGAACAGAACGGCATCTAACAGAAGATGAGAAATGGAAGAATATTTTGGCTATTGCCAAGAACTTTTTTCTCCAGCTGCATGTGCAAAATAGCAACTGGAAGTCAGAACTTTGACTGATGGCCCGTCTGATTAAAATGAAGAGATCCAATGAAGAAAGGGGAGATAGAATCATAGAATCATAGAATCATTTTGGCTGGAAGAGAGCCTCAGGATCAT
>VWYH01002717.1:205023-249389 GCA_013399365.1 Pampusana beccarii
GTCAAAGGCTTTACTGAAGTCTAAGTGCACAACACCCACAGCCTTTCCCTCATCCACTAGGTGGGTCACCTTGTTGTAGAAGGAGATCAGGTTGGTCAAACAGGACCTGCCTTTCATAAACCCATGTTGATTGGACCTGATCACTCAATTTTCTTGTATGTGCCATGTGGAGTCACTCAGGATGATCTGCTCCATGACCTTCCCTGGCACCAAGGTCAGACTGGCAGGTCTGTAGTTCCCCAGATACTCCATCTGGCCTGTCTTGTAGATGGAGATCACATTTGCCAAATTCCAGTCAACTAGGACCTCCCCAATTAGCCAAGATTGCTGGTAGATAATCAAAAGTGGCTCAGGGATCACCTCCACCAGCTCCCTCAGCACCCTTGGGTGCATCACATCTGGCCCCCATACACTTGTGGGTGTCCAAGAGATGTAGCAGGTCACTAACCATTTCCACTTGGATTATTGGGGCTTCATTCTGCTCCCCATCCCTGTCTTCTGGCTCAAGGGGCTGGGTACCTGGAGCTCAGCTGTGCTGACTATTAAAGATTGAGGTGAAGAAGGCATTTAGTACCTCAGCCTTTCCCTCATCTTCTGTCACTATGTTTCCTTCTGCATCCATCAGGGGATGGAGATTCNGGAGAAGAGACCAACACCCTCCATGCTACAACCTCCTTTCAGGCAGTTGTAGACAGCAGTAAGGTCTCCCCTCAGCCTCCTTTTCTCCACGCTAAACAGCCCCAGTTCCCTCAACCGCTCCTCATCAGACTTGTGCTCCAGACCCCTCACCAGCTTTGTCACCCTCTAGGGAAAAAAGACTTCCTTAACAGTGTGCCATGTACAGTCATCATTTAAGCTATGGCCTCGTTGTCTGCTATGAATGTAGATAAAGATATTTATATTTGTGTATTTAATCTGATACAGAGAGGTAGATTTTTATACTCATGTATTTAATCTGACACAGAGAAGGTAGATTCAATTAACGGTTCATAAGTCGTATCATATTGCTAATCTGGTGTAGCTGTACCACAAGGCTTTGATCTAATCTGAATTTCTATGTGCACCAAGTCTAGCTTCCTCCTTTTTCCACTAATCACCTGTCGCTGCGGTACTATGACAGATATAATAAATTACATACTTGCAGTAAAAGGCACGGAATAACTTGATTGCTGCTTGGACCTCCACAATTCAACACCTTGATTTTATTCTCAAATTGTTAACAGATTTCACAGAAAGGCTTCATAGCAAGTGGCAGTTGGATGACTCTTGTCTGCAACCCAAGTTGCATATGTATCATCCACAGCAACATGGATATTCCTTCTAGTTTGTGCAGAACAGTTTGTTTGGTACACTTCAAACTGCTGTGGACAGAGAAAGAAAAAAACAAAATATAACCCCAAACACGGTGTTACATTTGTAAGTCCTCCAGGATGTTATTTTTACTTCTGCAGTGGAAGTCAAAGAGTTCATTTGGAATTAATTGGTTAATCTTAATTGTCTTCTCTGCTTCACTAAAAAGCCATGTTCATGCTCTCTTCAATACTCAGCCTGGCTGGGGTCTAAGTAACCATAAGAAATCTTGAACACTGCTTTAAAAAGAACAGAGAATTCTGTAACCAACCTATAGGATTAAATTTGTTCTTCTCAGTCCTGGTTATGTGCATTAATCAGAACATCATCACTATTCATATCAGCACTTTCTTAGAATTAGCTATGCCTGGAAGCTGTCAAAACTGTTAAAAATCAAAACCAGAGATAAGCACAACATTGTGGAAACCTTGACTGCCCCCCCCCCACTTTCCCTCCCTTTCCTGAGGGAACCTCTGGGTAATATCCTATAGCTCTGCAAGAAACATTTCATCTATGGAGGAAACAGAAATCATAAATCTTTCTTCATATATGTCAAGGAAAATAATTTTTTGTTTGTTTGTTTGTTTTGGTTTGTTTTTAATTTCTTCTACCATGGTCTGTATATCCATGATATCTGACACTGAAGCTGTAAGTCATTTATCAAAGGTGGAGAGAGATTATAGAAAAGGAAGTAAGACAACATTCTAGCATTAGAGGGCTAATGGATAGATACTTGTGTCAAATTCAGTGAATAATAAGAGAAATACCACTTCATATTTCCTTGGTTACAAATCTCTCTAGTTCACATTAGAATTTGAAAGTCGACCACAGAGTAAAAACACACAGATTATTATAGCACAGGCTGAAATTCTGGATCTCCTTCCAGAACAGGATAAAATATATTTATGTGCTGAATCCCAGTCAACGAGATCTTCATTCTTCACAAATCAAGGGTCTAAGCATTTTCATTAAGATGAAGGTGTGAGAATATATAAAAGGAGCTGGCAAGGTTTTCTGCCTTTTTGGATGATCTGTATGTTTTCAGATGTTCTTTCCTTGAGATCTCAGAATCACTACTGTTCCAAATGGGTCCAACACATAATATGGTTGTTCCAATATGAACTTCAATCAACTTCTCGCTGTAGCAGAAGTAGATGAAAAGACGATCAAAGCCCTGTCTCAGACAACAGGATAGTTTTGGTGTGATCAAGGAAATAGCCAAATTACAAAAATAACTTGCAGATCATCAAGAAGTGTCCAGAAATGTCCAGAACAAGTAGATCATGAGCACCAACAACAGTGTACCAAGTTAGAATCAAACAGCAGATCAAAACCCAAATGGTCTGATCATCAGCGAGGTGTTCTTCAATCAGTCCTACAGCTAAGGACACCGAAGAGTACAGGGATAACCAAAGGGGGCTGAAAAACCACTGCAGGGAGAGAAGTCCCACAACCGTGCTCCAGGATCTGTACCATCTCCCCAGCCTTGAGAAACCTCACAGCCCTGCACCAGAACTATGCACAGCACAGCAGGAACCACGGAGCTCGCTGCCAAGCCTCTCTGCAGGACTGCACCAGCTCCCGCGTGAAACAAGGATCGTGTAGGAGCCTCTCTGTTAACCCAGCCAGCTCTTCTCCCTCACTGTACCATCTCTACCACAGCACCGGTGTGTACACGTACGCAGGCGCATCGCAGGAAGAGCCAGAGGCCACGAATGCAATTGCGAAGAGCAAGTTTTATTTTGGTTCCCTCTCTACTGGGGGATCTCCGAAGCAGCACCTAAGCTCCCAGGCAGAGGTGACACANTGTGCTTTTTCTACAGACAGGTGCAAGTCACTTTGAGTGTATTTACATTTAACTAAATTCCTCGCCAATCTTGCGCAACATTCCCATACAACCGGGAAGTCTTGTTGTTAATAGAACTGCGTATATCTGTGACTGAAGTGCTTTAGTATGCAAATATATTTACCCTCCACACTGTCATTTGATTTTATATGTGACCTTTGTAGGATGGACTTGCATGGGTAAAGGGGAGTCAGGGGAAGCAGTTGTTACACAGCAGCAACTTTGAGTAAGCTAGCGAAAGAAAACAAATGGTGATGCACTACATTGATCCATTTTGGAGCTGAGCAATATCGAGCAGCACTAAAATCTGCATGAGGAATCTGCAAGTAAAATATGCCGACATTGTGACTCTTTGCACTTTGAGAGGAAGAAAAGACAATTTAGAGAGATCTTTCCACTGTTGTTAGCTGCATTAGTATGATCTGTTCAATATAAACTAAAATTTTCCCACTCTTTTACACAGAAATGATTTTAATTATTTTTTATTTAGATGCAAAAAACTTAATGAAAATGTTTTTCAGATTCTACATGATTTAGACAAAGTATATAATTCAGTGGGGACAAAATGCCAAATGAAATGGAAATTATCAGTGATGTAAAACAATCTGCCTTTCACTTATCTAGCTGACCCTTAGATGTCAGCTGCAGAGTACTAAGCATTATCTTTGGGCCTCCAGCATCTTATTGGCATTTGTGGCCTTGTGCAGAGAGCAGTAATTTGCAGTAAATCTCCTCACACAGGGTTATATTCAGAATGAATTCTTATCTGAATAGTGCAGTGAATACTGATGATAAGATACCGAGCTTTCATGCTTGCCAATAAGAGACCAATGGTTGCATAACTTCCCTGCAAAAGATAAAGTCCAAATTAACAGGTAGGAGAAAATAAAAATAGGAAATATAGCTGAATAATTCGTACCTGGAAGAACTAAAAGAAAAAAAAAACAAAACACCACAACTTCCCACACAAGAGATCATTACTTACAACAAGACAACATCTTTTTGTTCCCTTTATTCCTCTTTTTTCTTACCTGTTTGATGTGGTAAATCAAACATCTAATGACACACGTACCCCTCATACCATTCTGTTTTTTTGGCTTCACATAGACCCAGAAGAGCAAATACCTCTTCTGATCCCACTAACAAGTGGCTCAAATATTGCTTAATACTGGTCAGTCCTTTCAGGCCCCAGTGTGGGAAAGAGGTACAAAAGCAGAAGCTGCTGTGGTGCTGCTATTCAGCTTCCTCTTATAAAAAATTATACTGCTGTTGATGAAATACTTATGAGTCTTGTAACAGAAGTACAATATTTATTTAGTGAATATTACTCTTGTCCAAAGATATTTCCAAGAGCAGGTCTTCCCTCTCTTCTTATTCTCTGTATCTGCACAAATAAAATAGATCAGGCACACTCTTGATTGTGACTCAGTCTGTCCTTGAAGCTGGTTTTCCTTATTCCCACAAAACAGAGGGTTCAAATCCAAACTTTCTGTTGCTTAAGCTCCTGACAGGTGCTAACCCTGAAGCATGCCCAGGCATTGTCTGAGGGAGTATTAATAAGCTGGAGACAAAACCGTGCCATAGACCAGAGCAATTTTAAGAGTATGGACAATTATATGGCAGAGCTCAGGCCTCTTCCCAGTTTACTAGTGTCGACGTAGACATGGAAAAAATTGGGAGTAACAGGGAACCAGATATCTCAGTACACAAAACAGCATGCTTTTTTGCAAAAGCAGTTTTACATAGGTTTTGATACTGCTGAACATCAGGTCCACAGATTTAGATTAAGTGGAATCCTCTTTTATAGGAAGTACCAAAATTTTGAAGTTTTTCTTCTTAAAGAAAAATGTAAAGAATCTAATTTTTTAGGACAAGAAAAATGGAAAGAAAGTGATTCGTATTTGTCAAACATTTAATTCAAAAGAAGTTTGAAATGTCAGAATGGAAAATTCAAGACAAAGCAACAAGGTCAAATGCTTTTCATGTCAGAACGAAACTAGAATTATTTTTATCGCCTTTTCTCTCTAGAAGATGTAACCAAAATAGAAATCTTCATGCGAAAGCTCCTATTTTTCATTGGAAAATGATTTGGCTATGTTTTCCTCCATGATTCCACTGTATCTGTTACAGAAGGAAGGACGGGTCATCCAGCAAATGGGGGTGACATTTAAACTAGTGTCTGAACACTTCTAAGTGAAAGTGTTGCCGTTGCTTCATTGCAGGTTTTTTTTGGTTTTGGGGGATGAAATGACAATTCTAGGTTGTTACTGTGTATGAATACCTTTTTTTTTTTTTTTTTCGGTGTGTGTGTATAGGAAATGCATTGCATTTCACACAAATGCAGTGCCTAAGTCAAAACCACTGACATCCACGTGTGCAATACATTGGCACCATCTCAAACCCATTTTACAGAACAGCTTTTCTCATGGTGCACTGGAATGAGGAATACTCATGGACTGTCTTAACCTACTTTTAGATTTTGAATTAAGGTGTGCCAAGAGATCTGACACAGTCTCCAGAAGACCATCCTACATCTGTACGTGCTGATATACAGACAGCAAATTGTAGTTTTTTTGAAACCGAACCAAATCCTGACATTAACTACTAGTTGACAAATACATACCCAGTGTCTGAAAACAACATTCAATAAATATGAAACTTGAAGACATGAACAATTCAAGCACTGTTAAACACAGATCAATTTAGCTAATGCTTACAAAAAGAAAGTAAAGATGTTTAAGATAATGCACTGATGCTATAAAATATTCATAAAAGCAAAAATTAATACTGATATTTAAAATATGTTATTTTCTTCCGGGATAATATATCAATCTTACTTTTCTTTTACTTTCTTATTGGCTTTTATACTGAGGAGACTAAATTTAATAGGCCATTTCAGTCAGGAATTCAAATGAAACCTTCAAAAACACAACTTTGCCAGTTTAAGCTGTGACTACACTTCAAGCTATGATCTGATTTGTAGGAAGTCTGGCCTAAGGGAAATCACTTCCTGCAAACCAACACTCCTGAAGTCTTCGCTCTGCAAACATCTGAAAATGCAGGGTGTAATCTTGGCTTCTCTAAAAATAACAACCATCTTACTCTTCAGCTTCACACAGTCAAAAATCCACCTGAAATTTCGTGTCAAAGTGAGCTGCTGCCATGAGGTGAACATGTTCTGTAGTAGATAAAATTATGATTTGTCTTGATAGAATTGTAGACAAATTTAGCAGAGCTATATTTAGGACTGCAGAGATTGTCAATGTCCCTCCACTCACGGTGTGGCAAAACTAAGCTGATTTGGGTTGCAAATATCTCTGCTGCATGTAGAGATTCCGCCCTTCACTCTTGCTACTTACCTCGCAGATAAAAGATTGTGTATTTTAAGAGCAGCCATACCTATTCAAGTAGAGCCAATAAAGAATATTCAATATACATCTACCATTACTTGCATCAGTAAATCATACTGTTTGCCATGACCTCATATGTTACATATTTCTGCCATTAATTAGATTCAATATTAGTGAACTCTATTGCTGTTATGTCAAAATAGAATGAATTGAATTTATTAAGAAATAAAAAACAAAGACCAGACGCACGAGTGAAGTTGTTTAAAATATAGTTTTATAATGGCAGAGACATACTGTATGAGCTTTGCAGGTGTAGTAAAGCAACAAGGTAATTAACCTGCTATTTAATTTTAAATCCATGTTTGTATCCACCTACTCCCACAGTTCTGCAATGCTACAATTACATGATTTTATAGCTAATTTAAATTTCCCCATTTGACTGACTGACTTTCTACTGTCTATGGACATAGTGACAAACGAGAGGCAGATTTGTGTCATAACTGGATTGCAAGGACTAAAAACCCAGCCAGGTGTGTCATTTGCATTCACTGCTATACTGGGAAAATTATGAAGAAAACTATATTTGGAAACTCCTTCTAATTCAAAGCACAGCCTTCTAATACTGTATGCTATAATAGCAAGGGATTTCCAGAATTATGCACTCTTGACAGGAAAATACCTTAGAGTTGTCTACCTTAAAAATAAGTATGTAACAAAAGCACAGGGTAACAAGTAGTGAGACTGTAATGCATTTATACTACATTCAGGAAAGCTTTGCATTAGTGGTTGTGTTAGAAACTGCAGAGGCTCCTGCAAATGGCTGGCTGAAATCAATCTGTTAAACTCTTCAGTAAGAAAGAGACTAATTGGGTTGGAAATACTTGGGAATTTAGGTGTTAATTTTGAGGGGTTTGATATTTACAGCTGCTACTCCAGATTATCACACCTGTTAGGACTGAGGTGCACTTGTAAGACAATTTAGAAATTATACTGTAGGAAAACCACCAACTCTTTATAGGGAATGTTGCTTCTGGTGAGTTGCTTCCTATACCATCTGCGATTTCCATGATTATTTTTTATTCAAGTTATTCAGAACTTAGACTTTGTGGGGTTTTTTTTGNTTAATATTTCTTAGAGTTCATAATTAAAGGGTTCTTCAGGTTTAAGAGACCTTCAGCACTCATTCTACCCCATCACTTTTCTTTCCCTCTCTACCCCCACAGGGAGAATATTCATGTCACTGAGATGTTGTAAGATAAATTATAGCTGAGAGATATTTAAACTATATCATTTTCTTGTGCATAGGAGGAGAGTCAAGTTAACATCTGGCAGAGAGAATTACTTGGAAGAATACCATATGCCTTAAACACATACTGGGTAAGATGAAGGTGATTCTGGCTGACGGTAGAGAACATTCTGAGGAATTTGAATAAGAGAAGATGTCCGTCTCTTACTGTAGAGATATTTTTCAACCAGGACACCCACTGTAAATCCAGGCAAGGGAGAACAGAAGTGACTTCTCTCACCTTTTAGTTGCCAGAAGGCTGTAGATATTTTTCCCCACAGATGTAATCTTCCCTGTGGTTAATTTTGCCTACGCTATTCTAAATTTTAACAACTAACAAATCATTCCAAACTGAGTGATGAATGCTACCATTTCATTCCAATAACTTTAGGATTCAGTTACTGTTTTCTGAGAGGGAAAACATGATGAAACCATACTGAAAATCATACTCTGTATCCTAAACTAGCTGCACCTTAATTTCCAGACTAAGTCCAAAGTGAAGGTTATTAAAAAAAATTGCATGAGTTAAGTTATTATTAGGCAGAAATACACTGTTTGCTTCTCCCTTTCAAAGAATGAAATACATGTGAGTCAGAAGCTAAGGAGTGTCAGCAATAGCCTCTTACACAAATACAGCTGCAGTGAGCATATTATAACTGCATGGCAATAAACACCTAAACAACGATGGTTAATTCCTGACAAGTTTCCCAGGTGCTGTGCAGGACTATGCACACCTCTAAATTTAATATTTCTTCTTTTTATAAAAGCATTGTCGTTTATAGATATAAAGAAATTTCTGTGAATATATCCCCAGTTTCAGGACCAAATCAACTACTTAATTGATTTCCTCATGTAAAATTAATTGCCTTTTCATAATAACATGCTTCATGTGCTCATGAAAAAAAAAAAAACAACAAAACAAACAAACAAACAAACAAAAAAAGCACACACACAAAAAAAACCCAAAAACCCAAAAAACCAGAATTCACAAAGGTTCAGAAACTAAACAACTCCAAGATAATGTGCTGGTAAACCTCAGAATAGCAAAAATATTTCATTATTGATAGCAATTCTTGTCCTTGAAATCTCAGCATTTTAGGCTTATTTGCTATAGGAGACAGAAGAAATCGTCAAGTAGTTATTGTACTTTGTTCAGTTTCCATAGCAGCAACAATAACAAGCTGGTGTTTCTTTTTTTCTTTTTTTCATCTTTACAAAGCTCCCTTTTCCTTCCACAGTACTGGAAGATAATATGCTGTCTGCCCCTGAACATACGATTGCTCTGCTCCTGCCTAGGAGGAGCTGTGTTGCAACAAATATTGAGTATTTATAGGCATATGCTTGAGAATTTGTCATTGCATTGTAATAGTCTTGTGTTGTGACATTGTGAAGTTTACCATACAAAATAAAATGATACTACTTGCGAAACTGTCACGATGCAAACATACTTCTCCCAAGCACTAGCTAATGTTCCAGTTCCCTTTTCACCCTCTAATAGGGAAGAAGCATTGTTGTCTGATGATGTATCACAAGAAGTTTGTTGAGACTATACAGCTTTACAGCCATTCCAAAAATACTATCTGATAAATCTCAAATAATAGTGGCAGTGCTCTCAGTCTGACTTCTACAGAGCATGGTCAGCACTGGTCCACACATCCACATCAGTCAGCACTGATCCTGTTCCACATGGAAGTCTGAGGTGAGCCACATCCCGTATCCTGGCTTTAATATTAAAAAAAAACCAAAAATCAGGAATTAAACAGCAATCAAACCCACAATTTGTTTCTTATCTGATCCTGAGTGGGGCAGCTCTGTTTTATCCTCTCCTGGAGTTTACACAAAAACATCCCTGGAGTTTGTATACGTCCTTCTCAGAGTTGTCTCAGGCAGAAGTCAGCTCTTGTTAGATACGGCAACATTCACCTTATTAATTACTGCGTGGAAGAAAAATATGAAGGAAAACTGAGTTAAACTTGAGTTACAATGTTTCACACAGAGACATGGGATGCAAAGGGTAAGGAAAACCCTCCTCTTGAATCATGAGGTTCAGAATGGACATCCTTGCTTTCTAAGCTCCTTATGGAGCCCAGGTGCAGCTAGGTCCAGTCTTAGTCCCAGACTTGGTCAACAGATTATGTCTAAGGGTGAGGAAGAAATACACAGAGTAAGGAAGAGCCTCCCACTGAGTCTTGGCCTTGAGGAGCAACCTTGAGAGGTGTTCCAGCTCAAGGGGAAATCACCACCCTAGAACCACAATGCCTGTCAGGGAGAGCTCAAAGAAGGCTCATCTAGACTGTCATTTTTATGGAAAAAAGTGGCTGGCTTGTAGTCAATCACATGTCACAGGAAAGATATGCAGGAGACTCCTTGTACCCATGACTTTATTTGTTCCTCGATAAATGTGTCTTGGAAAAGCCACCTACCATTCGTATGTTTATCACACGACTGGTGTTCCAAGCTCATATGCATCAGTGCTCACTGTATCACTCTGCTCCTTTGTGGGTAAACAAGAGGAGTTCATGACTCAGCTATGCCTCAGGCCTTCACCTCCTTTGGAGCCTGCAACAAACCACAGCCAGTCTGGTCAAGGGGTCGAGCGCACCCATCACAAGGTTGAGGAAAGTAAAGCTGGAGAACATTTTCTCCAGAAAAGGAGAAATCTCCTTGCTATGGAGGAAAGTAATGGGTGTCACATTTTCTGAGCTCTGCTCAGTGTCAGATATGGAGGAACTGCTCTTTGTATGAACAGGTTAAACACACTGCAAACTCCCAGTGCACTCAGGAGATCCAAGAAACAGGCACTCGATAATGATCACAACTTTCTTTTGGTCTGTTTTATCTGTCTGTCTAAATTTTGACAGTGTCTCATGGAGGTCAGTTGTCTTTTCTTTCCCATAACTTAAATCTCTCTACATGTTTATTTTATTTTATTTTGTTTTCTCTGTATGCATTATGAAATGGAAGTGCTTAACTTCAGTAGCACAGGGACAGCCACCACGATGATTTTTAGGGAGCCAATTCATTGTCAGTAGAAGACCGAGTTTCGTAATTTACAGCAAGAACTGCTGAGGCAAATAGCAATGTTAACTTTCATAGTATCTTTTATCTCTAAGGCAAAGTCACTGGCATTTTTGATAGTATAAACATTCAAACTAAGAAAACACGTTAAAACCCCACATTCTATGTAACAACTTTCTCTTTCATTTGCTTAATGCCATGGTCCAAGGTCCATGAACAACTAATCATGAGAGACTGTGATTTAGATATGTGCGTACTTTTATTTATACATGAATACTGAAATATCACAAACCTTCTCACCGGGTAAGCTCTGTATGCCTTTTTTTAATTTCTTCAGATATTAGCCCTCAGTCTGAGGAAGAACTAGTTAGCTCTGCTGTGCTGGCTGATGTGAAGAAGAGCCTCAACAATCTCTTTAGCAACTTTCTGCCTGGTTTTTAATGGGGAACTGAGGACTCTTTTGTTTTGCTAGAATGAAAATATTATTTTAAAAATCTCTTCAATTACTGAACAATTCTAAAAATGAATTTGGGTAAATGCGTTGTGCTTTTGCTCCATTTTACTGTGAAGCCAGTGTAACAACTTTGGAAGTGCAAACAATCCTTCCTGTAACCTTTTCAGAACAAGATTTGTAAACTCAGGAATCAGAGTGCATTGCACATCAACCCTCAAGAATTTACTTGAGGACTAATAGTACTAACGTCAGTGCTAAGTGATGAGTAGTGCCCCTCAGGGTCTGTACTGGGACCAGTAGTGTTTAATATCTTCATCAGTGACACAGACAGTGGGATCAAGCTCACTCTCAACAAGTTTGCAGATGACACCGACCTGAGTGGTGTGGTTCACACCACATGTCAGGTTTTCTGTGTGAAGAGATAATGCACATCCTAGAAGTAAAAAAGTTATTTAGCTTGCATGTGTTCAAAAGGTCTGTCTTGTGCAGATAAGTGAATTTTCTGTTCTTTCCCATCTACACATGTGAACCACAATGGTACAGCATGAGAATAATGCTGTTCTCAGTCTTCACTTATGTAGTATTTCATGAATAGACATAAAATGGTCCATGCCCAGACCACTATGTCTTGTGTGGCAGTCAGCTCTGCCGGCACAGGGCAGAATGCAATGGAGGAACAAGATTTGTAATAGCTACTCAGATTACAATCCCACTTAGGGTTGACCTGTAAATTAATATAAAAATAATCAAACCAAAGGTAAAAAGGGAATAGGGTGGATGTATCGATATAAATCATCTTTCATTTGCAAGTAAGACAAGTGAATATTTTGCCTTCCTCCAAAACCACTAGAATCAAATAGGCAAATTTTGCTTAAACTGGCTAGTGCTTATCTGCATTAAAGTAGTTAAAAAAATCAACTGCTTGTGGATTAAAGACAAACAATGCTTTGCATAGTTATGGGAGCACAGTCCGTAATTTAAAAAACATACTTCGTATGATTTTGTATCTCTGGTAAATGTGCAAAACTTGAAACAGATTAATAACTATAGCATAACTTTTTGATACCCAGTATGTGTTTTTCTCAAAGTAGCCCTGCAGCTTTGAAGTACTTCAAAACTCAAGTTTAATGTGTGCAGCTTAGGGACTGGTGAGTATCAAGAGGGCTCTTTTAGTGAAGGACAAGCTGCTTATATCTTCCCTTTGAAAACCTCAGTGGAATCCAAAACACATCCCGCTTCAGTAAGTCCCTTGAAGCTAATGGCTTTATTGACAATTGCAACTCCATCAGTTCTCCTGGTTTGTTTGAAATGGCTCATATAAGCCAAATGTATTATGTACACTTAAGCTGGAAACATCCTAGTTGTATTTGTGTAATAGCTTAGCAAATACTCATGTACCCAGTACCCATGGTTTAAAAGGGAACAGAAGAAGGGATTCATCATCACTAGTTTCAAAGGATCGTGCCTTGTGTGAAATTCAAGTGTTGAATGCTTGAAGAAAGAAGGAAAAGCAAAGCTCAGGTCAAATCTCAAACATTATTATTAAATACTGGCAACTCAAGATATTTCCTCTTCATTTGGATGGAAGCTCTCACACAAATAAGAAATAAGTAATGTGAGTAAAAGTTCAAGAGGCTGACCTTTCTCTATTTTCACATAGTTGTTGCAACTGTGTGCTGTAGAAAACAACCAATGCTCTCCCACCATTTGGACAGTCAGACCTATGTAACACATTAACTCAGATGTCTTCTTAACTTTCTATTACAACATGGCTTCACTAAGGACAACTTGTGCCTGACAAATTTGATGGCTTTCTACGATGAGGTTACAGCATTGATGAATAAGGGAAGAGCAACTGACATAATCTGCTTGGACTTTTGCAAAGCATTTTACACTGTCCCACATGACATCCCTGTCTCTAAATTGGAGACACACGGATTTGATGGATCCACCACTTGGTGGATAAGGAATTGGCTGGATGGTCACTCTCAAAGAGTTGCAGTCAACATTTCAATGTACAAGTGGAGACCAGGGAGGAGTGGCAATCCTCAGGGGTTGGTATTGGGACAGGTGCTGTTTAACGTCTTTGTTAGTGACATGGACAGTGGGATTGAGTGCACCCTCAGCAAGTTTGCTGAAGTGACCAAGCTGTGTGGTCTGTTCAACATGTTGGAGGGAAGGGGTGACATCCAGAGAGACATCTTTTTCAATCTGCTAAGAGTCGCATTATTATCATTGGTCATAATGACAATATAAAAAAAAATCTGCAATAAAAAAATCATTTTTTGTCAGATTTCAGTACACGTGGAAATAATTAAATTCAGACAATGACTAGTCAGATTTCCCCAGCTTCCTCCAGCCAGTTGTAATCACGAATCTAAAGATCAAATCCCAGTTTAGATCTCTGACATTCCAGCTCAGGGCTGTGAATTGAGAAGTCACGTCAAATCCCTGACAGTCAAGCCAGGCTCTTGCAAAGTACCGCAAAAACCCTCACCCCAAAACAAAACGTAATATTCTTCACAATGCATCTGAATGGAGATGTATACTCCCTCTGCCTAGTAATGCTCCTGATGAGACACGTATAGCAATAAGAACACTAATCACAACACAAAGAAACAAGCCTTCAAACAGCAACAGATGGCTAGGACTCTGTCCATCACAATCTTTGATTAACGTCACGTTGGCATCTTCTGACTTTTAGGACAATTCTAACTGTACATTTACTGTCCTCAGTCCACAGGCCACTGTGATTTACACCTCGTTTCTGGATGCATTTCATATCCTTGCACGGTCACCCAAAGTACATGCACATGCAAAATTTAGTGCAAGATCCTGAATTTAGTGCCAGATCCTGGATCTGCAGTCCACTTCGGCAATTCTTACACATCCAAATTGGCACATTGAAAGCAGCAATTGTGCCGCTTACATAAACAAAGATTACATGCAATTTCAAGAGATGCAGCCAGAAATTCTCTGAGAGGCTGTGGGCATGTCACTTTTCCTATCTAACTTCTACTTTTCAAAAAACAAACATAGAGGTAAAGCCAGATAAGAAAATTAAGGCATTATGAATGCTCTGAGAGAGTGAAAAATAGAAGAATCTTGCCTTATGAATGAGTGTCTGTAAATTAAGTGCGACTGTCACTTCTAATCACATCCTGGATTCTTTTTTAATCATACTGGAAATCATCCAGTCCATATATTACCTTGAACAAATATTCTCATTGCTCTTTTTCTATTTTTTTTTTCTTTTTAATCTAAATACATAGCTAAGACTACTAAAATTTAGATTTTTTTTCTAGGCGTGGAAGATTTACATTAAAGAAAACAAAAAAATCCAGCAACCACTAAGACATTACTAAGCCACTGAGCTACACTACTATCTAATATGCACCTCTTGAATAAATGTGAGATTTATTTTAAAAAATGAGGCTTCTGTTAAAATTTCTATTTTGCATCATCTAGTTTAGGTCTTATGCAGCAGAGTACTCAAAGCTGGAAGAGTTTGTGCAGCTTTGCTGGGAAGACAATTAGGTAAATTTACATTGCTTTTATTTTTAAAACACCATTGATCTCAAAATATTTGGCAAGTTTCACCAAAAATTAATAAAAGGCTTACAAGGTTCTCACCAGTTTTAGAGGTGAAGAGAAAAGGTATTTTGTGACAGATCAAGCTACACTCATAGAGTGAGTCATAGATACGGTCAGTACTCAGAAAATTTGACTTTATTTCCCCATTTTTTCCATTTCTGCACCAAATGTTACCCACGAGACTTTATAATATTTGCAGATTGGTTTCAGCTAAAAATTAAACAAACTCTTGTGCAATGACACATACACTTGAGGAGAACCTTTGTTTTTAGACAGATCACAAAGAAGAGGGACTGTTTCTTAGAACTACATAATGTTCTATCAGAATAACTTTTTCTTCAAGTCAAATTCCTTTTTGGTATATTGAATGGGGGAAATGAAATGTCAAGCTCATCTAGCCTTCAATATATAGCCTTGTGTTACAGCAATGTGCAGAAAAAGCTGAAGGCTTACTGACAGCAACATAATCTCCCTAATACTGAGATTGATCTAGTCTGCAGTGAAAGCGGTGGCTGTGGTGCATACAAATGAAGAAACAGTGCATTTGGAAAGACTGCAGAGAGTCTGATCTGTCTGACAGCAAAAGAGTGAGGTTGTTCACTAAATATCGTATCCTTCCACTTAAGAAACCATTTAGAGGAGGCAAAAAGAAGATTACATGAAAGATGAATGAAGAGAAGAAGCAACTACGTTCTCTGTGTATGCTCTGATTAAAACACAATAAAGGAAACCATTCAAAGTTCAATGGATAGACAAGAGAGACATGACTGTTAGACAAGGGCACAGTCAAGAAACTTTTTTCCTTCATCCTGATGATGCCAGGAATGTGAGAAGCAGAATGAAACCATAAAATATTAAACTATTTCAAATAAGATTCTTCTTCCTATTCTTGGTGGGAATCCTCACAAAATGCTTCTTGAAGCTATTAAAAAGCCTATCCATTTTTGTGTTTGGCCAAGTGGTAGTAGTCAACTAATTGACAGCAGATTCCAAGGAATTTGTTAGCGTATTTAGAAACTGTTGAAAAGCCTAATTGTTTCTGACTGGTATACGAAATATACTCAGTAGGCACCATACATATCCTATCTTACTCTTTTTTCAGTTACTTCATCACGTCTTTAATAAAGCATGTTTTGTTTTGTTTGTTTGTTTGTTTGTTTGTTTTAGATGCCTTTACCTTTCCTCATCCGAAAAAAATGGAGGAAAAGATGTGCAAGTGCCTATAATGACTGCAAAATCATCTGGTTGTGTCTTTATCCTTCAGTACCCACCAGGCCAGCACTGAAAAAGTGAATTTGATCTCATATGTAAGTCATGCAGCTGAACTTTTGTGCATAGCTTGGAAAACTTCTGTGGATAATAGCCCACTGTTGCAATGTGCTGACCTCACTGTAGCAGGAAAGCTGTAACTCAGAGGATGATTCTGTGGGATTCCTCCACTGCTCTTGTTATGCCTTGGCATGTACCCAATACCAAATTAAAAGCTGAATGACTGATCTGAGTAAAAAACTGTATTTTCCCCTTGAACACTTCTTTAGGTGTTTCTCCCAAACACTCCTTGTCTGCACACAGGGACATGAAGGAAAACAGAAAATAAACAATTAATGCAAAAATATAACATGTTTACCACGTAATTTGTGAACTGAACCAGGCTCCCAGATGTAAAGCATAAATTCACAGGCACCTAAAACGAGACTTGAGTACCATATCAAAGTTATCCAGATCCTTTTATAGAGACAGTTAACCATGCCAGGGACTGGACACAGCTACCAGCCCTGAAGAAGATGTTGAACAGGCAGTTATGTTTGATCTCACAACTGGGGTAGCTCCTGCTATGTGGAGCAGTAGTTCCCAACTTACCATCCTGCTCTTCCCACAGTACCCAATGCAGCAATTTGTCTGGGTCTGAGATCTGCATTTTTGCAGGATAAGAGAACACAGCCAAAGCACTGTAGCAGGCAGCATGATACTGGTGGTATATGACAAATACGCATGATGGACTTAAATATGCATGACATAGGGTGAGGAAGAGAATGCTGAAGCAGGCTTTTCCTCGAACTTGCAAATACAGTGGTGCTGCTCACAGACAACTGTTGTTGCTTGAAAAAGCGGCACTTGGGATCCATTTTCCTTGAAATAAAAATGCTTTCTCTGCTCATCAGATTTTTCATTTTTACTAGACAGAGGTGGGCTGTATTAAGTTTAGAGTTGTGAGCTCTCAAAAGGTCTCCAATGAGAATGAAAAATCCCTGCCACCCAGCACACACAGGATGCTCCATCCTCAGAGCCAGACACTGAACTTTCAGTTCTCACACAGTTAACAGCAAAAGTTTTTAACAGACTATGCAATGCCCTGTCTATAACTGTCTTTCAGCTTATTGATCATGACCCAGAACACATTGATGCAAACCATGATGTAAATCCAACAGTAGAAGTATGGATGACTCCTGCAGTTCCTTGTGGATGGCATCCTTTCTTCACATTGATTTCCTTTTTATTAGGCAAAGGAATTCATGGCTTTAGACAGAAGTGTTTGGAATGACAGGTGGAATCCCAGTAAAAAAGAACAGCAATAATTAGTCTTTATTCTTTATCCCGGCTCTGTCCCTCTTGTCTTCCCCCAGCCACTCAAGTCTTGTGTGTGTGTTTTTAGCATGTTCATGCTTTCTTGGCAGGGACTGACATCCAGCAGAGTTTACATTTGTCATCCCCTTTCCTGGTCTGGTCTCACAGTCTTTCAGGGCCGATTTGCCTCTCACTACCTCTAGAGAAGTGTTTATGAGAGATTGTGGCTTCTGACAGTGCTTTCACTTAAGTTCCTTTTTTTTTTTTTTTTTTTTTTTTTTTTTTTTTTTTTTTTNTTCTTTGTTATTCAAAGTCTTGTATGATAAGCTAATCAAGAAGAAACAGGAACACTTAAACTACAGAGGGACTGATTTTTATTTGGATGTCTTATTTTCAGCAGGCTTTCCACGTATGTCATCATTATACTTCATGAATCACTTCTTTTTTGTTGTATCTTTCTCTTGTCTCTGTACAAACAATAAATTTCTCTGAGTTTATATTGAATCAAGCTAACAAAGAAGTTCACGTTGATGGCTTTAAATTATTGAAATTGTCTTGTTCGACCTTGATTTTTGTGTTTTGTGAGGTTTAAAAATCAGAGCAAGTTTTAAACCATATTACATTCACATTGGTATAAAGACATCTTCCCCCAAAATTGTGAAAGCTGCTCATTCCTGCCTGCTATCATGAATGGCCAACATAAAGTTTCTGAATGTATATATATGCCTTGTTGTTATAGCAGCTCAATACAGTTTATAGTTTAAAAATTGGATTATTAAATCATCAGCAATAAAGGCCAATACGTTTTTAAACCTTTAAAGCTACATACTCATTATAATATACCGATATACATTCAGTCATTTCACATCCATCAGTTTCTAAAGGTTTCACAAACAAGCACAACTAAGCATGAGTGCCAGCAGCTGTGGGTCAAAACCATGACAGGACTGGGTGAAAATTAAGTAGTATGGACAATTGTATGTTACTGCTTGGGTGTGTATCCTTGCTTCATTTAACGTAGATCTAGACTAGAATCCAATCTAGTGTAACACAATTAAAAAAATCACAGTAGTTTCTTGCATGAAGTTCCATCTGAAATGCTTCCATCTCCTCCAGAAAGAGAACTGGGCACATAGCTTCCTCAGTTGTGCATCTGTTTTAGGTACAAAATTTCACATGGATGTGATTCATTTTTATCAGCTTATTCCACGTGCTTCCATGTGGCTGTATTTTAAAGTGTCTAATTGTCCCCAGACCATGTTCAAGGAATGCAGGTATGGTATCATCAGACTTTGTTTTACACTCATGAGGATGCTGGAGTTAAGTGGAAGGATGCTCAGTCTAAGTTTTCTACTTTATCTGGACCTAACGACTCTACAAAATCTTACACAAAACTTCACTGATGAACAATACAGTCCTCTGTCTTCTAGCCAGTCTTCTGGCCTTTGTCACACAAAATGTTTTATCATTTTCAATGAAAATTCATACAGTATATTATTCCTAAAAGGAAGATGCTTCAAATACTTAGAAAGTGAAACTGCTCTTTGCAAAATGTCAAGAAAATGAAAGAGCTGGAAGCAAACTGAAAGTTTCCCAGCCAGGAAAAGCTATACATAAAAACACAGGCCCTGACATGAAATTGCTCATTACCTGATTGCAATCAAAATAGTAATAGCAAAAGTCGTCTATCACAGAAGCACCCCAAAAAGACTCCAAACAAACGTAAGCTTAAACCAACTTCAATTTGGAATTGAAACCAAAACTAAACTACAAACCCAAACCAAACAACAGAAATCAATGCAAGGGGCAGGGCAGGGGGAGGTGGGGAAGGTCAGGTAATCCAAAATCAATCAGCATTCTAGCAGCATTCAATAGACTGCAGGTTAGATATACCCATTTGGAATATTATTACCCTATGAACACACAAGAATAATGGTTCACAGTGTGTGCACACTCATGAAAAGAAGAGGTCTCTCTCGTTCAAGGGTACCCAGAAGAAATAATCACTTACACGGGGGGTGGAAGCAAGAGCTCACTCAAGGATATATCCAGAAGAAATAATCACTCACCAAGGAGAAGATGAGGGCTCTCAATCCCAAGAAGTCTCTTTAGATAAGGTCCTGCACTAAGGATAGGGCTCCTATCACAGTCCCCCTGCTCTGAGAAGAGCACTCAAAGGGGATCTTTGGCAGGGGCCCCATTTTATAGTGTGGTGAGATCTGGCTGTGGTTATTGTGAGCATGGTCCAGAAGCTTCCTTAAGCCTGGAGTGCCTTGTTGGCTGAGGGCCCTGTCTGTTGGCTGAGGGCCCCGTCTATTGACTGAGTGTCTCACCCCTCATGTTCCCTCAACTGAGGGGGTCTATGTGACTGGAGTCGCCATGCCCTCGTGGGGAGGGGGACATGAAAATCAGCATCAACCAAGGTGCATAGGTGACGACAGCCACAGTGGGTCACAAAAAGTCCTAAGGAGCCATGAACGGTTGTACTGAAAGCTCTGGACTTTGTCATCCAGAGCTTTGCCCAGCTGGGTTCTACAGCATGCTATCTTCTGATCAGACCTAAGGATGGCTGCAATTATATTTATTTTAGCTGTAATCTCAGGAAGATGCCCCCATCAGTGAGCACATAGGACCACTAGTGAGTTGCAGATACTTTTTGCATTGAGTCTTGAGTAAACCTTAGAAAAACCCTTTGGCTCTTTGAAGACTTTAAGAAAGTTATTAAGCAGGGTCATTATTGCTGAAGGTGAACTGTATGGCTCTGAATATTGGAAATTATAGTTGTTGTGTTTTTTTTTTTTCACAGCTTAGATGGATTTTTTTAATAACTGCAGAAATCAAAAGGACTGATGTTAAGAAAGTGGTAAAAGTTTGGTTGTCATAACAACTGAACTCACTGAGTGGCGAAGCCAGAACAACCTAATTAATTTTTCCCAATGTGCAAAACCTTTAGGGTTTGTTCAACAGTTGAGTAACATTGAATCAATACCTAAAAAAGAAACAAAACAAAATAACAGAGAAGATAAATATATATCTTAAATCAAATATCCTAATTTCTAACTCAAACTAAACTCCTTTTGATTTTTGATCTCACTGAAGTATGTTGGATTTTAAGAAATTTATTCTGAGAGCCTATGCCAAATTATTTTGGAGACAAATAACAGAAAAACCTGATATTGTTGGCCTGAGGTTTTGTTAAAGATTTGTGATTTGGTTTTGTGATTCCGTGATTCTGTGAAGAATCGGGTGCTGCCTCCACTGAAATCTTGTATTGTTTTACCCGGACAAAGGGTCTTGAACTTAGTGTTGGTTAAGGGTGTTGTCCTGAGACCAGGTAAATTACCTTGACTATATGGACTTCACTGTCACCATGCAAATTTACCCCCACAGAAACTGAGCCATGACCTACAAATCTACTTAATCTTGTAC
Source organism: Pampusana beccarii (assembly GCA_013399365.1). NCBI lineage: Eukaryota > Metazoa > Chordata > Aves > Columbiformes > Columbidae > Pampusana > Pampusana beccarii. Next base: position 225,915 of record VWYH01002717.1, read on the forward strand.
CAAATCTTTGTTCAAAGGACAATAACAAAAACATTTACATTAAACATTAATCATTAATTTCCTAGAATAAAAGGCTGCAGATATGCCTACAGTTTTCATGTAACTTGTTTTTCTCTGTGACTTTGTCCCCAATGAAAATCAGTCTAAATTCAGCCACTGAACTCCATGCCAACATCTCAGTTAACCAATAATTCACCTTTAATGAGAAAAGAAACACTGTCCTCACTTTTTTTTTTTTCAGTAGACAATTCAGTAGTACATTAAACTGGTTTATAACATGCACCATAAATTGTCCTGTTTGCTGTATTTTGTTTGCTCCCTGCTACAAGTTGTCACCATTTGTGTTTGTGACTCTGCTGTCCTGTGTAGAGCAAAGTGGATTTACAAGAGGGCAGCTTTCACTGCTCTGATACTGTTGGCCAACTTGCACCTCATGCTATGTGACACAAAGCAGCTGAGCTCTCTACAACAATTTTGTCACCAACATGGGAACCCCAAGGCACCCGAATATTGCATTATACACCTAGGCTTTCAGTCACTCATTACTTTTCCAGATGGCAAGCACACAGGCTGAATTTAGTCTGTCTCAGGCAGAATTCTGCTGGGGATTTAGTTACTTTTCTTACATAATCTACTTCTTTTCAATATGTCTTTCTGTGATTGCAGTGGTAGTTAACAATACATAGTGACTCAATGTGACACCACACAGATAACTCATCAGATCTGCTGGGGCACCTGCCAGTCCATCAAGGTAATGTTTTGTCATTACCTTTTGTCATCCCATGTAAATAAATATAAAACATTCCCTTAATTTTTCATCCCCTGAATTTGTTTCTGTAAGTCCCTCAATCACAACAACAGAGGATGCAGTAAATCTCTTTTATTCTCAATTACTGAAAATGAATCTTTATCGTCAAAGATATAGTTACTACTTAAAATCACAGTATCTCCCACTATGTGATCACTCATGCACCATCTCACTTCATTTCATGGTGGGGAAAGAAATTTCTAAGGAAATAAATGCCAACAGTTATCTGTAGGGGAAAAAAAAAAAGTCTGGTGTAGGTGTATTGTATATACCTACATGAAATTCAGATACATTTGCAGTATAAACTTTCTTCTCTAAGTTTAACACAGATGGCAAGGAAATAGCGTGTTCTTTGGTCTTTCCTGGGGGAACATCAGAAAAGTGAACAGTCACACACAAGGAAGCCTGTCAGAACTACAAACTAACAGGAATGATCACTGAAATATTTCTTATTTTCAGGTGATCTTGTCAAGACAGCACATACCTTGAGTTTTTATCACCTTCTGGACAACTGCCTGAGCTGGGTGGATTCTCAGGCTTTTGGAATTTGTGACAGAAAAACACATTTACAGAGTAAAAGTAAACTTTAAAGATAGAGTTTAAGTAAAAAAAAAATAAAAAGGTTCACTTAGTAGCTGCCAAAATGTGCTAGCAGAGGAAAGGTAGTCACAGTTCATTTCAGAGCTTCTAGGAACGTAAGTAGAAACTTTATTTAATGCTGAGCAGTGCTCTCACACAAATACAAGAAAAAGCACAGCACTTATTCACAAACAAAAAATCGAAGTTATTCCCATTACTTCCTGAGACATCTCAAGCTTTTCTGGCATGCAGCAGAGAGAAACAGCAGCATTTTGAGGGAAGAAGCAGGTGCTGTCTTCCTCTGTTGTTTGGTGGGGTCCAGCAAGCACTGAGAACACCTACGAGAGCTAGCACTCTAGCAGGTTACTCACGGCAAACACCTCTGCACATCAGGCTGGGACGAATTTTGCTTCAGAGTACTGACCCTTACCAGAAGCTAGGTCATACTCCTTGGGGCACCTAGAGCTTCGGTAGCTATGATGACATCTGATTTTGAGAGAGTAATAAGAAATTCAGACCATCAATCGCATATGGTTGAGAGGTCCTTTCTTTCAGTAGGAGTAAGTCCTGATGCTGAAGTAGCCATCTCGAAGATAGGCGTCCAGTTTAAGTTAGACTCTTCCAGTCAGTGTAAGGAGAGAAGTGTTTCTTACATCTTGTTAAGGCAGGTGACTTGTTCGTTGTAGATGTCTATCTTCTTTCATTGACTAGAGAGAAATACTAGATGACTGGTTTAAATGTTAAATTTGTAGTTGGCTAAATTTTGGTGTGGTAATTCCTGTTCTAATCTTGTTGAAAAATTTGCACCTTACTCCTTTTCTGTATTTCAAGGATTAATGTGAATTATCATTTTTAATTGGTTTACTCGTGGATATTTTATAAAAATAGAATTAATTCATGTCCCCTTTAGAATACAACAGTTTTGCCGTTGCCTTCAGCAGAGACAGATTTTTATGTGTGTCTTTGACTCACTTTCAGTAAGGGAAATACTATTTTTGCAGTACCAAAGCTAACATGCCTCTCACCTTTTCTCTTATTACCTACTCAGTGTATGGCTTCTGTCATTACAGTATTTGTCATTTACAAAACATTTTAGAAGTGTCCTAAATTAACATTTACTATGTTATACCTATTATTCTGTTTACGCACAATTGAGGATACTAATAGGTGAATTGGCACTATAAAACAGCTGTCACTGGGGAATTTAGATGACGGTTTGTATATATTCAGTGCTACAACAAGGTTGGAGGACATCTTACATAAATGCCCATTCGTCTGTGCAGTTGCTAATATAATAAACCAAGGGCTGCATTAATTATTTTTCCAATCTAATTAGGGAACACAAATACTTACTTTGTCAAAGAAATGACAGGATAACTCAAAGCAGCACAGATAGATTGAAAACACTGTAGAATTAATTTATTTGGCTTCGGAAGGGCATCTGGGTCAATATGCTACAAACAAACCAACCCACTGCGTAGCCGATGTTGGTGATTATTATTGAACTTGTTATAGAACAGACTCGGTGCTGTACTACAACATTATTCCACAGAGAAGCAGGCACATAAAGTCTTAAATGGTGAATACAAAAAGAAACTGGTCTCTGTCAGAGAACTTGCAGTTGGGTTTGATTACTGAGAGGACAGATGAGCGCTGGTTGGTGCTACAGTCTCAGCTCTGCCATCCACCAGTGTCATTCCACTACCGAAGGAACCAGCTCCATAGCAAACACTCATGTCGGTATGCGCCTGTATGAATTAGGATTTATACACAAAAACGTGTCTTGAAGGACTGGGTTATGGTCTGCAAGTCGTTTCTTATTAATATTTTGTTAAGAGAGATTATAAACTGTTAGATTTTCCCATTTTACTTTAGCAATTTAAAAGCCAGAAGTTGAATTTAAGCTCATCATCAATGCTGTTTTCACAGTCAACCAGGGACAAGTGCTTCTAGAAACTCAATATACATGCCAACCTGAATTCGAGACTTCGCTGGGAAAAAACACTCGCTGGAGGCACATATATCTTATCACTGAGTGTTGAGGGAGCTTATTTGACTTGCTTAGACTAGATGCCTAAACATTTGAGAGCTGGTGGTGGGTAAATTGAATCCCTCTCTAAATTGAGAAACATGGAGGGCTAAAAGACAGAGGCTCTTTTCAGTATTTTTTAAGGCAAATTTCTATTGATATTAAATAGCAAAACCTTACAGCTGAGGTTATCTAAAGACCGAAAGGATTTTTCACTGTAAGAAACCATTTTCAACTGTTTCTAACTTTGTCCACCTTAATGATGTAAGATGAAACTTTCCATTAATATTTTTGAAGTTTCAACCAAAACAAGATTGACATGGTAAAAAAAGAAGAAAAAAAGAAAAAAAAAAAGTCTGTCAAGACATTTTTAACAAGTGCTCATTGCCTTCTTTAGGAAAAGCTACATAGTATTCCACCGTGTTGGTTAGCATTAGGTATGTGTCATTGACTGCTAACCCAAAAATATAGCTGGATTTGCCCAATTTATAAATCTCTATGCTGGCAAACTGAGTTTTGACATTTTGTAACATTGAGCGCCTGCATATGTAACTATGTTATTTTATTAATGGAGTTTTTGCTACCCTATCAATCAAAATATTCATGACAGTTTTTATTACATAAATTATAAAACAATGTACGTACTAGTGGCTGGTTCTTAGCTTTCTTAAGGCAGAACACTGATGAATGTCAGTTTCAGGCATTTAATTTCAATGGGATCTACATTGTAGACTTTTGAAAGACATTCAGTCTTCATTTAAAACTACAACAAATGGTGTAGGTCTAGTTTTCACAGTTAATTATCCTTGATTCAACTTTTATGTTTCAACATTAATCTGAATTCCTTCAACTTCATTTTTCAAACATTAGATTTCATTATAGCTTCTTCCACTGAAATATTAACCATTATTATAAACCTCTCCTGGTTGAGGTACGATGTTATCCAGTTCATTCGACATTTATTTTCAGTTTGCAAAGTATAGAACTTGAAAATGCGATGTAGCAAAAGCTGCCCATCTTTCTGAAGATCCAACACACACCTCAAGGTATGCTGCTCCAGCAGACTTTTTCATTTGTTACTCTTAGTCCTCTCATAAAACTGGTCTTTATTGTCTATTTAAACTTCCTTTTCCATAATCTTTAGTGTAGATAGCAAATTAGTCATTTTGAGTATTATTTGTCTTTCAAGATCAGTGTTTATGTCTACGTTTTTAACTATTTTCAGTTAACTACTGAAGTACATTGTATTTTCAAAAATGCAAACAGCCTACAAATCATAAATTATTATTGACAAGAGAACATAAAGCAGCACAATAGCAAGACTTTACTTGCCAAAGTATCAGTGCAGATTGCCAACTAAACATGGAAGAAGAGCCTATATACAAATCAGAAAGTACCTAGACAAAATTAAAAGAGCCAGTGATTCTTTATTCACATGTGAGTGTGAGATCAGCATCCAACAGGAGATAGAGTGGCTGTCCATCTAGTAGGGATTCATCTACCTCTGTATTTAACTCTGTTTAGTGTATTTTATTATATGTGTTTGCTCATAGTCACTATTTTCACCTGATTTTGTTTATAAATTTTGTACTATTTGGTATCTCTCATTTTCAGAGGAAAATAGAGTAAATGACTCTGGATTTTGATGTTGCTGATGCCTTGACGTACAGATGATATAATCCATTTTGTAATTGTGGCCTGGGTCTGGTGACTGAGCCTACAAAATAAGTCTCTAGACATAGCATTATACAGAGATGTTTCATGAAGCACAGTATTTATTTCATTTTGAAGCGATGGGACGCTAAGTCTTATCAATACACCTGAATATATTGATGTAAAACAGGTTGAATTAAGGATTGAAAAAGAACTGTTCTTGTTCTATTGTCAGCATGTCTAGTGATCCTCCACACACACAGCAGCCAACTGTGACCTGACCGTTTCCTTTTAGATGTGATTTTACTTGACAGTTAGTAATACTGACCTCTGCAGCAATAAGGGTTCCTCTTTAATTAGATGGGGTTTTGTTCTCATCAAAACTTGTGACAGTAGGCTTTGACATTTTTCTTTCTTACCTTCAGATTTGATAAGACAACTGTATCATTACTGCTATTTCACTTACTGGGAAAGAAAAAAAAAAGGTATTTTAACTACAGGTTCATATCTATCAGACTCAGTACTTGTAAGTGCAGTCCCAGTCCTTCCTGACTGTGCAACACATACAACTTCACAGCAAGAAGCATGGAAAGCAGCAAGCAGCAAATGGCTAAAAGCCCAGAAATTCAGAAAAACCTAAATTGGCAGAGATTTTGACACTCGTTGCCTATCTATTTTATAAATATCCATTGGGCAGCTGATACATTCTCCAGACATTAAACTATCTGCTATTTGATTTTATATTTATGTCTAAATGACACTTAAATCCATTCGGGTTATGGTGCTATCAAAAATAACCCGAATGAGAGTGCCATCTCTGTTACTGAAAAGGTTGCTATTTTTTACCTGTTTGCCCTGTGTGAAAATACTCTGAATGACTCGTCATAGATGCTAGCAATAGGGAACTATTTTTATCAAAATAGAAGGGCTGTGAAAGCGCGTAATATTGAAGAAGATTTAAAAAATCAACTTTTTATCTGTGGCACTGTAATTTCTCCTAGTCTAAGGTAAAAAAAATGGTATTCTTTTTATACCACTGCTTAGAATGAAATATGTCTATATTGCACAATGCTGTGTTGCTCCAACAAGATCAAACCAGCCACACTTTGATATCCACACAGTGCCATGGTGCTGGAAATAGCTTTTACAAATTTTCCTTGATTCTAACACCATACTAATATAGCTGCTTTGTTTCCATTCCCCAGATCCACCTCTACTGAAACTCTCCTGAAATCTCTGGACTACACAAATTTCAGTGGTGTCTGCAGCTGCGATGACACGATGACGGGTGTCCTGGCAGTGACTGCTGAATTCTGAAGATAACAGTGAAAGCCTGACACACAGTTTTTAGATAGGTTGTTACCCCTTTTAAAGACTGGAGTGTCTTCAGTGTTTAATGTAAGACCACGCTTTTTTCCAAGATTTTTCCAGGTAAACGCTAAAATTGGTTGAAATTGAAAGCAAGACTAAGTCCAGAAGAAAACAGAAAGGCAGAATGTGAAATGTTTAATGGGTTTTGTTACTATTTTCTGGCAAGCTGGACACATGTATTGTGCTTTATCCTTCAATATTCTGTGAAAAGAACCTCAAACAAAGGTACCGTGTACTCTAACAGGTCAGTGCTGCCACACAACAGTTATTGCCCTTGCAGGCTGAGTTCAACCTGTTTACAGAGCCCATCCTTTCCTGTGGCAGAAGAGAGAAGGCCATTCGGTGAAGGAAGCTGCACAGCTTCTGTCTGCCTGGCTTTGGTGGCATGATATCACTGCAAGGGAAATGTTTTCTTAGAAGTACGTGAGCCAGCTACTTCCCAAATACCTGGAAAGCCAAACATGTTGAATGTAAACATGTCCACGACTGCAATGTAAAGCACAGGGCAAACCAAATCAGCCCCAGCTGAGTCCCTACATATGAATGCAAAAGTAGGTTTGATATACTGCAAAGATGCCAGCAATATGGATTGTTATCTAAATATGGCTCTGTGTTTTACTTGAAGGCGGCTTTTCTATGTGCATTATGCTAAACAAAACATCATCACTCATAAATATTAAAAGCAGACATCATCTGAATTTTTGCTTCCCATTGTTTGCTCAAAACTACGATGGGAAATAGCATATGAGATTCAGTCAGAGCTGAAAAAGGGCACAGGAGAATTATGTCAACTGAAGAATGATGAATAGCATGGTCAGTGTCAATAACATTTGCTTGTTTAATTCCAGTAAGACAGTATTGACATAGATGTTGTTCAGCATCTGTGGCATAGGAGATACTCTACTGCATGCCTGTATATCAAAAGAATTAATGCAGAAACATGTTCCTCCAAGTTTTACAGGAGGAGAAGCAGAAGTGAAGTGACGTGGCATGGCCATACTACATTAGGTCAGATTCAGAATTATCATCTGAGTTCTCAAGTACAAGTGTCGTACAGATGCCAGGGGAATCTTACTCTTTTTCACAAATCAAATCATGGTGCAATGCTAAAGAACATAAGAGAGAAGTCATGTAGTTTAACTGGAGTGTGTCAGTATTCCCCAGAGTTAATGTAAAACTTCTGTAAAGAAAGGCAAAAGAATGTGCAGCAGATGCACAAGAAGAGAAAGTCCTTTTTGCTGTGTCTCAACAGCAGTCTCAGAAACTCCCTAGTACTGGTGATTCTGCACAAAATTCAGGTGACAAGTGATAAACTGGCTGAGTAAGCAGAGGAGATGGCAGTGGATTAGCAATACAAAAAGCCCAACAAGCACAAAGGCAGATTAAAAGGCAACGCTGAGGTGTGCACGAAGAGCAATCCTACAGCCCCAGTGACAATTAGAAAGTACGCCAAAGCTCCTTGCTTCATCAGGGTGGAAATATAGCTGTACTAGACATCTTTACAGGGTCCCCTATACTTCAGAATTTTCGATGATTTAAACTCTTCTACACTGAATTATATCATATACATGATCTTTTGGATCCATTTGTTTGAATAATGTCCTGGCATAGATGACAGCCTTTCTTTTTAACAGGGGATGGCATCAGGGTTGTGTTGTTCTGCAAAATGATGGCAATGCAAATAGACCATTCGTGTCCTTTTCTAGTGAAATTTCTTCTTTCATTCAGAGTATAGTGCTGAAGGATGAAGCATGATGTAAAGGTATAGAAGAGACATGACGTCTGTTTCTATCTCTGTCACAATCTCTCTGCACTACCCAGAGAGACTGCATATTAAAATTCTCAAAAACAACATATCATAATTTATGGTCCTCTTTGCTGTTTCCAGAACTGGAACAGGGTATCTCGAGATCTGAAGTTGAATTTATGCTTTAAAGACACACAGGAATTCAGTTCTGTGTGTCTGTTTTTCCCCATTTGAAAATGGGAGATGTTACTTTTTCAAAGGCGGTAACTGATTAAATGCTTAAACGTTAAGGATCAGAAATGACAAGTAACAAAATACAACAACTTTTTTTCTAATTTACGTGCTTCTATACAATTAATACCTCTAATGCTTTGTATATCAAATGCAGTCTGGTAGATGTCTTCCGTGTATTGATTGTTAATTATTATTATGATCTGAAAAAAACGTGCATTGATGTAAACATAATTCAAAGATCCCTGCTATGAAATTCCCCAGAATTAACATGTCTAAACGGTATTACTCTACTAACTCTGCCCTATTTAGTATCAGAATCTTGCATGAAAAATGTGAAGTAAAAATTCTTGAGTCTGATCTAATGGCTACTTTTCTACAGTAAAATTATTCCTCTTTCAGAGCCTATTTAGGCCTTTTTTCTAGAAATAAATCTGAACAGGAACACTTGTGAAGCACCACAGAAAATCTCAGCTATATTTAATGAAAAAGAGCCCGTTTGTTTTGGAATGAAACACCTGGGACTTAAACTGATAATTCATATTTAAACACTCTAAATATTATAACACCTACAGCAGTGTCTCCTTAGCTGACATTTCTGTCAAGATGGTCCAGTTTCACTGATCTTTTTACTTTCAGGGTGTGAGTTGGCAGAAATAATACTTACCTACCAACTGGAAAGACTATGCATAACTTTGGTTATAACTTTTACTCGATTTGTTGTGTTACAGCTTTGGAGACTTGTAACTCAGAATAAGAATGGAGAAAAACTAGAAAATATGTCTGACATTACACTATTTAGAAAAGTTGGTGTAGAGTATTTGCCAAAGTACTGGTTGGTTTTGTATAGTCTTTTTAAAGGTCAAAAAAACATGCAATGTACTGAAAATAATTAAAAAAAATATTGCAGTCTGCTAATTTAACTTAATTTCAATACTTATCAGCATAGTTATTTCACAGCTTCTTTAATTTCACATTCTGCTTTGTATTAATTTGTCAGGTGAATATAGTTCTCTCAGCTACCATTTGTGCTAGTTATTAAATTAGAGCATACTGTTTCACATGCAGATTTTCTCAGTGCCAGTAAATATTTTCAAATCTAGTTCTATGTTTCGGAGTTTTTAACAATGTTGCCAGGGCCCTACATAGAGTATTTAATCACTGGGTTCTCTGTTGAGCTGCTACTAGCATTAGTGTTCCTGAGCTGAAAGGAGATGCTATGGGACATATTTTCACAGTGAGCTAGATGGCATTTTAATCTTGCAGTCACACTGAGTATAATTGGAGACAGGTGGCTAAAGCTCCACATTCTACTTCAAAAATGTAATGTTCTCTCCATTCAGATATGCCTAACAAATTCTTAAATTTGTCTTGCTGTATTTTGCCAGCTGAACTTTGCAAAATTGAAGGTAACATATACTGTAAAGCCTGTGTATTCATTTAGCTAAGCCCATATGGATTTCAGGTAGTTTAGGATCATAGAGTGCATGCTTACGTTATTGTGTATCATAGATTTTAAGCCAGAAAACATCAGAGTGGCCATCCATTCTGACCCTGAGCTTTACACTGGCCATAGCATTTCAGGCAGTCATTTTTACAGTGGAGAGGTGATTACTACATCTTGCAGATGAAAAGCTGGTTCTGGGGAGGATGCTGTTTTGCCCAGAGACTTTTGGCTTATGTTTTATAAGGTGGATAGTTACCGATCTGATTACTGATCTGATCCAGTGAGGAGATTCTTATGTCCTTAACTACAAAGTGCCTTTAAACCAGACATCTGGGTGAAGAATGTTTCATGTCCTGTGGAACAATTTTAAGAAACATTTTGAGACAATGTTTGCCACTCTTTGGATTATGTTATTGGAATCTTTGAAGTGACTGATCAAGGGAGGCCATGTCCTGTTCGTTAGTGTTAAACTGATGCCATCTGTTTCTCATAGAAGCAATCAGAGGTATAAAACCAGACTCAAATAATTTAAATCTCAGACATGTGGAAAGCTATTTGCATTTTAAACTCCAGCATATTCATCTTCAGACTTGCTTTCAGTAATCCAGCTTCCTGGTCTAGACATGTCTAGTAACTAGGCATTTATTTACCCAAGTCTGCTGAGACCTTTTCTACAGTGAGATTGTAGAAAATTTTAGCAAACTTCCATATGATTAAGCTGGCTGCAGAACACACTGCAGGGATCTAATTTTAAAGCAATATAAATATACTTCTCCAACCTTTTGTATCATAAACTATGATTTAAAGCACTTATTCTGAAGAAAAAGAGACCGTTTGAATTCCCCCTTCAGCCTTGAAAGGATTCAAACCCAGAACACTTCAATCAGTGGTAACAGTCCTAACCAAAATTCTACCATTTGGGTCAGGTGAGGATGCCGGCAGAACCTTTTAGACAGGATTATAACCTAAGCCTGATGAACAAGGTGTGCAACAAGGTACAAGGTGTGCTTGGAGTTTCCCATTCTGGCTTTAGAAGGTCTGCAGTATGAGCAAGTTGTAAGGCTGTATTCAAGAAGAGTTGGTTTGTTCACCATAGTCCTATCACAATCTTAATGCCCCACTGTGCAGCAACAGTTTTTTTTTTGCTCTGTCACACATATGAGTAATTCTTTTTGCTGTACAACTGACCATTTTTAGTGGGAGGGAGACAGGATAACCCTTTCTGGTTATTCCAGAGTGACCTGATGGAAGCTTACCCTTTAAAAGACGCAGAGCTCTATATTTCAGTTTTCTCAGGATTAATGAAGGTATTGCACTCACCATTTTTCTTTTCAAGCAAGTGCACTGAGAAATAATTGGTATATCTTCAAAAAAGACAGCCAACATTTCTTAAAACGGCAAGGACATTCTAGTCCTTATGCCTAATTACTATATGACAGAAGAGAACAGATTTCAGTGTCTCATCAGTTCCCAGCTTTTTTTTAATGGCTGGAATATCTTGGGCAGCATTTTTGAAGGCACCTCAGTCTTTATGAAAAGGGAGGCCACATCTGTATTTGGAACACAAAATATACTACTGAATTCCTAGCAGAGTCCATGGCACAGCTGTGGCTTATCTGAACTCATGTGCTTCCAGGCAATGCTTTGTCACAGCTCAAGGGTCAGGAGGAACCAAGGAGGATCCAAAAGAAGCAGACTGGATCCAGCCACCCCGTTTTGATAAAGGTGGAGTCAGCAGAGCTGCCTGAACACCAGCCATGCTGTGCCAGTAAGACAAAGGGATCGAGGTGCTCCTTGTCCTGTTTTCTTGCTTTACAAATGCAGGCAGGTGCCTACTCTTGGGCAACACCTTTCTTTCAAGGTGGCCAAGACGCAGAATTCCAGGTATGCAATTTTAATTAGTCTATTTCCTTTGGTTCATTTAGCACAAGTTAAGCCCAGTGAACAGGTAGGTTCCACAGCCAAGGATGAGCCTGCATTGTGCCTGTAAGGCCTGTGCCTTCACATGTTGTGCTGTTGACAAAAATCCCTGCTCAAGTCCTTTTATGCTGAGAAATGATGATTAGCACTAATTATCTGAAATTGGTGGATTCATGTACTGACTAAAGCACTGCTCAGTATATCTCTAATGAAAGTCTGCTTCAGCAAATTGACCCAAGCAATCTTTTTAGACTTCCTAAGGATTTACAATGGAACAAACGAAAACGAATTAGTTCTAACCCTCACTGGAACTCTTCTATCTGAAAACTCACTTACTGGCAGCAAGTAATCTATATAGTAATAAACATGTAGATAGTTCCTTACTAAACTTATTTTGTGGCTGTTTGTATATACACGATTTATCGGTTTCATAAGGACTCAAGAGTTTCCTAATATATGCACACAAATAATTTCTAAGGAAGATATAGGATTTTTTGTATTCAGAGAGGCCAAGGTCAAGCCTTGCTAACGTGTTTTTAATGAAAAAAAAATATATATATTTAATTTGGAAATTAAAGAGAACAATTAAAACTTGCTTTGATATGGAAAAACTCCCTATGCATTTTATCTCCTAGACACAGTAAACATGACCCTGACAATCTTTGGAGCTCTGGGATAAACAGAGCAGCAGCAATTTGTAGCTAATCTTCCAGCCATCAACTACTTCACACAGAGGTGGCGGAAGGTCTGCCTGCATATTCCTGTGCTACCTGTGGGATGGGCACTGGTGTCTCGCACTTGGTAAAAACCTACAGAGAATAAGATGGGTCCCACAGCTGAGAATGACTCTCAAGATCTCCTTTAGAAAAAGTCACTGCTCCCACTGATATGTATTGTTTATTTAGATAGTGTATTTTGACTTGACAATTTTGAATTAAAATTTACATCACCGAGATATATAAATAGTATATTTTCTATAAAAACAAATCAGGATGTCATTTTGTCATCTCAAAAAGCCACAGACATGGGAATTCAAAGCTAAACAAGGGAGGAAAATTTGTTAGTTTTGTTTTCTTGTCAAATGTTGAAATAAACATATTCCATCAAAACACATGACCATTTTAAATCTGGCAGGACTGTATTTTGATTTATTTGCACCAAATTAATGCTCATTTAGATCTCAGCATCTAGCTCATTTAAATTTTCAGATCTAGTTGAAATTGTAGTGGTATTAAACTGCCATCTGCCTTCAATTACATCAACTATAAAATACAACCAAGCTATGTCGCATTAAGAATAGAAAGTTTATAGAAAGTTGATTTTTCTTCATATTTTCTATGAAGATCAGGAAGAACATATTATTTCATTTTGGAAAAATAAAGACAATGTTTACAGCTGAAAGCTTATGCTTAATTTAGGAAAACTACTTTCACAATATTGATATACAGCAGCAAATACAGTGAAAAAACCCTCCAGGTTCTGAACTTTTTTGAACTATATTTCAAAATTCTAAAACCCTGATGTTGTCTTCAACCTAACTATTCAAGTGAGAACATAAATCTGCAATAAAATCCTTTTGTGAACCTAGGTCCTAAATTCCTATTCTTCCCTCAGGATGTAGATAAGTTCCTACTCACAAAATACGTGCATAATCATAGAATCATGGAATGTTTTGGGTTGGAATGGACCTTAAAGGTCATCTAGTTCCAACCACCCTGCAATGGGCAGGGACACCTTCCACTAGAGCAGATTGCTCAAAGGCTCATCCAACCTGTCCTTGAACACTTCCAGGGATGGGGCACCCACAGCTTCTCTGGGCAGCCTGTTCCAGTGCCTCACCACCCTCATGGTGAAGAATTTCTTCCTTATATCTAATCTAAATCTGCCCATTTTCAGTTTAAAGCCATTACCCCTTGTCCCATCACTACATGCTCTTGTAAAAAGTCCCTCTCCAGCTTTCTTGTAAGCCCCATTTAGGTACTGGAGGGCTGCTATGAAGTGTCCCTGGAGACTTCTTCAGACTGAACAACCCCAACTTTCTCATCTTCATAGCAGAGGTGTTCCAGCCCTCTGATCGTCTTCGTGGCCCTCCTCTGGACTTGCTCCAATAGGTCAGTAAGGTCCATGTCCTTATGTTGGCAGACCTAGAGCTGGACACAGTACTCCAGATGGGGTCTCTCAAGAGTGGAACAGATGTGGAGAATCACCTCCCTCAACATGCTGGTCATGCTTCTTGTGATGCAGCTCAGGATGTGGTTGGCTTTCTGGGCTGCAAGTGCACATTGCTGGCTTGTGTTGAGCTTGACCACTGTCCTTATAATGACTTTAGTATCTCCCTTTTTAGGTTCTTAAGAAATTCAATTATCACTGGTCCACACATCCTAAATTTGTAGTGATATAGGATGCATAGAATGCAATAGCACTAGTACCCCCCCCACACACACCTGAAATTAGGAAACTAACATATAGAGAACATACTATAGGTTTGGCTCACAGAATTCAGAGTTAGTGATTTTCAGTTATGGGTTTAAAATCAGAAATAAGTTCTCATTCAATAAGGTTCAAGTTCCAGTTCAGTTTTGGTAAAGAAACTATTAACCCAATTATATTTTGTGATCCTAACAGACTTTATAACAGGCTAAGTGAACAATCTTTTCCTCTACTAATGTTCCTGATATTCATGCTATTCACCTAAGACATTGTGGTTGACGCTTTCAGGAATTATGCCATTTACAGAGGTTTTCTTATGTTTATACTTATTAGAAATTTGTAGTCAGTGATGCTATTTTAAGAGGCTTGATTATGTTTCTATTAATCAGAATTTCACAAAATTAGGTCTTCTCCAGTTGCTAACAATTTACAACTGGCCCTTCAGTCATGACATACATTGTAACTTGTGATGATCCCATATCACAGGAGGAACATCCCTTCTCCCACACTGGTCAAAGAAGTGAATGAAAATTAAAAGTCAAAGCTCTAAATTAGTTATTAAAATGTCCAATAATAGATTTCTTTGGGGTGTGTCTATTGCAATAGAATGTCAAACTCATACTGAGTAATACTCATGATGAATTATTCAACAGACTTCAGCCAAATGCGTGGTCAGAAGGTCAACTGATGTCAAAGGGCTCACAGAATGTTTAGGCTGAGTTCTCAGAAATTAGGTTATTTACACAAAAGTCACAAAAAATTATAGCTTATGTATTTAGTATACAAGCTATAAATTTAGTGTCATAGTCTGCCCAGAGAGCCTTTTTCTTTACAATGTGAACAATTCTCTTCAAGGTGCAATAAATGCAGAAACTAATGCTAAAAAGAAATATATATTTTTAACATCAAAGAAAGAGTTCCAGTCAACGAAATTCAGAGAAAGTAAATTGATCAGAACTAGTTATACAGTCTCTGAGCGAAGTACAATTCACCCTAAATTACCCACAATAACTTCTGGAGTGACTTCAATACAATCTATACTCCCTAGGCATTTAGTTCTAGTTTTCTCTAATTAAAACAATGCATTTTCTTAATTATATTTCATATAACTACTTGAAAGAGTATAGCTTTTACATTGTGACACAAACTACACATTTGATGTAAGCCTATATAGCCCGTGCTAACAAAAAGTTCAAGTGTTAAAACAAAACCAAATTAGTAAAATTTGACCCAAAGTGAAAAAAATATATTGCCTTCTTACTGAAAATGTTAATAATGTCTACACAATAATATAATTTACTTCCAAAAAAACATAATTTAGCCACATCTGTATTTGAGTTGCATTTTTTATATATAAAGGCATATTGCTAAAACAATATATAAAGGAGTAAAGCTAGAAAAAGAGACCAACAACAATTAAATCAGAGTTTCACTGCCTGCCTTCATAGGAAGTTACAGAGATTCCCATATAGGTCTTTTCATTTACACAACTGGAAAAACCTGTCTCCGAGAGTCCTCACCAGAAGTTTTAAATCAAATTGATAAATTACCAGCACCTGCTCATCAAGAAATTTTAATTGAAATAGCAGCTCCTGTATGAGATTGTTTGCTTGAACCAACCACCCTGGGACCCCACCCTACCAAAGCCTGTTCCTCATGTCAGACCCCAGGGCCATAAGGCCCTGACCTAGGAACACCACACCAGGGCCCATCCCCAGCTCCCCACAGGGCTGCCCTGACCAGCCATGGGCCCCACTGAGCCAGGTCTACCTGCAGGCCCGTGGCCCAGCCCAGCCTCAGCCTGTCCTCAATGCCCAGGGCCAGGGCTACAGCAGCTTCAAACAAATTTCAGACAAATACCTTATTATTTTCCCTTTCCTCCCCACCTCCCTGATTTTGCTGCCTACTACTGTTTGCACAGCTGCTGAGCCAAGTACGGTGCCAGTACAGTCTTGTTGACATATGTTCAATCTGCTCTTAACACGTTGCTCTTTTTTGACATAGACTGAGCTCTCAAGTGTGATCATATCGCCCTGTCCCAGCCAGGTCTGTGTGTGAAAGTCAGAACAGCCTCTCTCAAAGAGCAAGAAATACTGAGATCCTGCATCTCTCACGACCTGGCACTAATGTATTCAAACAAAAAAGTTCCTAAGGAGAGCTATGAGAAGGTCTGGGTTTAAAAGATTGTCAGAGGTTGATGCAAAAGGTGGAGATGGTAGTTCAGAGCCAATCCTCCCTAAAAAATAAGATATAATTTTGGAAAATATCTCTTCACAGCTTGAGGTGCCATCCTGCCAGCTGTGGCTGGGTATGTGTTTACTTCTTTATGAATCTATATCCAGTTTTTAAGAGAAAATCAATCTCTTCAGACATCTTCCAAGCATAAAACAGAAAAAACTGAAAAACACAGTAGGTCAAAAGTGTAGAGAATACAAAGGAAAATTAAGAAACTAGGATTAGTGAAAATTTAGATCTGCTGATGGGATGAAATGCAGCCTGATTAAAGATAGAAATAAGAAGAAAGACTATTTGCCATTTTCGTTAACGGGCTAGATCAAATAGAGTCTTAATGGAACGGAGATGAATTTGTTTCCACAGACCAATCTGATACCAGGAGAAATCAGATAGTGGGAAATACTCATGGCAGTTTTCTTCACTCATTTGAGCAGAACATAGCAGATGTGTTATCAAATTTATCATCTGGCGACTTATAATGTATTCAGGTTTCTGAAGCAAGTGTGTACCTCTCAATCACATTAATTTAAATTCTGTGTTTGCTTGATCGTAATTTCGTGAAGGTCAGTGGGTGAGATAATTAAAGGTGGTTTTGGTTGCCACATTTATTTTTGAGGGAAGAAAATTGTATAAATCTAGCAGCACAGGACATAGTTTTGGACTTCCATTTAATGAAAACAACAACCTTTAGCTCTACATGCCTCTTGAGTAGGAAGTAGAGGTAACTGATTAATATTAATTTATGCAGCTTTGGTTAGCTGCAGAAAAACTGCTTAGTGCAAGACTATTGATTACATTTGCAATGACAGGATGGAGCAGGGGTTTAGAGGTGGCTACTTCTCCGAAGACTAAACTCATGGGGTTGCAACTGTGCTGCCATCAGAAACTGCAAACTCCAGCCTTCCTCTGCTAATTGCTGTTGCCCTCTCCTCCTCCTCACTGCCCACTTTGCCTCCTGTTGCTACTTCTGCTGACCTGAGAGCTGAACTCTTTGTATCAGCATGCGTTCAAGTGCTTCTGTCAGAAAAGGCTTAACAAATAAACAGATCTTTGCTAGCTCAGCTTATTTTGACCACAGCAGTGTAGGAACCACCCACAGGATCAGAGGGAGGTGACTTCCACAGGGTCTGGCTGAGGTCAGTAACTTGTCAAACTGCTGGGGTTAACTGGGGGTCTTCCCCTGGCAGACATTCTCATGGACTGACCTCTCTAAGAGCTTTTATTTCCCTCCCCCCCTTATTTTATTTATTTATGTATTTATTTATTTTTTTACACAGAGAGACAACGTTTAAAAAATAGTTTGGTTTTGCCCAGAAAAAAATATTTATTCATTGCAAATTACCTGTGTGAAAACATGCAATGTCCATCAGCTCTGCTTTTGTAAATCAGGATTATTTTCTATATGGAATGTGGATGCCTCCATAACTAAATCCTGGATAATATAATAAAGCTGGCGCTAAGCATAATGCTGTAGAGCAGGGAGGTCAAACTCATTTTCACCGGGGGCCACACCAGCCTCGTGGTTGCTATCAGAGGGCTGAATGTAATTTTAGAACTGTATAAATGTAGAGGCAGTTACATTTATACAGTCCTAAAATTACATTTGAAGGTAAACACAAGGTTGATATGGCCCACTGTAAAAATGAGTTTGACAACCTTGTGTATCAGAGTTCTCTTAAATGAGATTTTATGTTAGCAATATATTTGATCCTAAAATCTATGGGAAAAATATGTACTAATTTTTACTAAAGCATTAAAAAATTCTGAGAATACACAAGATTTTATTTTTCTTGAATGTTGCTATACTAGATGTTACCAAATTATTAGGAAGGAATTAGTACAACCATATAAACTAAATAGTAGTAACTTGAGTGACATGACTCTTCAGGGGTTCACAGAGCTGCCAGAGAAAAGATACAGTTATGGAAGTGCAATTTTTATTTCTTCCACATAAATCAAACAGGACTGATTTCATCCCTGCCACCTTGTAACTGGCTTGGGAGAAATTACATACCATTCAAACACAGAAGAATAGGAGAAACTTGAACCAAGTTAACAGACTTTGTATGATGCAGGCAAATAGAGAAGCAGGAAAGAAACAAAAACAGTAGACACAAATATATGTTTTATGACATATAGGAGTGAAAAGGAAAATATGGAAGAAAGGAGTGGGAGAAAGATTTCTTACATGGCTGATTGATAAAGATGTATTTCAGTGTAATCCCCTCACTCTGCTCATGCAGGAGACAAGAGATACCCTTCTAAACACATTGTGTTCTGTAAATAATTCCCTGATGCACACTGATTTCATTCTTTCTACAAATCACATTTAATCTAGAAAAAAATAGTCTCAAAATAAGCTGTCTTTAGTTTGATGAACTTCAGTATGTATTCAGGCCTCTGACTCAAATCACATCCTTCAATGATTTCTTGATTAGGAGTATTACCTGGACAGAGCCCTGGTGAGCCCTTCATCTTTCTCAGTCAGGCATGGGTGGCTGTTGTGTGCTGGACTCTTTTCCCCAAATGGTGTGTCAGCACATCCCTTCGGGCTGTTTTGCTGTTGGAAAGATCTTGTGTCTGCCTACGGACCCTCCGCATTAACAAAATATTGAAGGGAAGCACACAGGGTCATTTATGCAAGATGTTTTGCAGGGAGTCTTAGAGGATGACAATTATCTATCCAAATTAAGGCTCTATAATGCGGACATCTTCAGCCAGCTGAGGAAAGATGATTATTTCAGGGGCAGGAATCACCTTTTAGAGAGGACTTCCTCACCTGTAGTCATCGATACTGCAGGGTCTCAAATTGCATGGCAAAGGTCCGGGAATGAGCTGACTCCCATCTAACCTCAGACATTTGCTGGATTAGATGAATTACCATCACAAATGTCTGTTTCCCTCCATTGACTTTAAGGGTAAATCTGTTTGGACTTCAATATGCAATAGCAGATGTTTATTTGTTCACAGAACCTTTATTGATACTTACGGGTTAAACGGTGATTTGAGGATTGAAAAGGATAACTGAGTTAAACAGAAAAAATGAACAAACAAACAAAACCAAAAAACTAAACCAAAACGACAAACAAAACCCCCCAGTACTGCTGGACAACTGATTTGAGTGACTTATCATTCAGGACTCTCTCCTTTACTCTTTGCTCTCAAATATGCACATGTACTTTAAATAAAACCTTTAAAATATAGAACTTAAAAAAAAACCCAAACAAAATGGGGGTCCTGCTTTCAAGTGTAGTAGCTGGCAAGGGGGGAGAGGAGGCAAATGGACATTTTTAGTTGTTCCGTTTTTCTCTATATTTACAACACCCTGAAATTGCAAAGATTAATCTTAAAATTTTCAAAATTTTTGTTTTTCCAAAGGCAAAATGAAACATTTAAATGCATATTTGGAATAAATAGCCTGCAGATGTACTGTGGACCTTATAAGTGATTTGTTTTGCTGGAGTTCAAAACACCATCTTTCAGTTTATTGAAATGCTAATGAAATTTTTATTATAATATAAAATATCATTTTTTCATCTAAAACATTATTAATGCCATTTCAGAGATTAATGTTGCAACCAGAATGCTTCATTTTTCATTAATCTACCAGTTCACTACTGAATTAACTTATAAATTTCCCCCTTCATCCAGTTTATATCTTATTGCTCCAGTGAGTTTAAATTCTATCTAAAATTTTATGACAGCAGAAGTATGTTGCTACAATTAAAATATCAATAAAACAGCCCATAGCACCATTTTTACTATCATTTATGTCACACTGGCAAGATACAGGAATTAAAGTGAGCATGGGCCCTTTTATGATTTAACTGTGCATGGGGAGAATCCAATCACAGTGTCAGAATAGAAAGATTTGAGAACATTAATCAACACAATGAGACCAAATCCAAAAAGGATACTGAATCCCATTAATCATGAAATTAATTTTCACTAATGCAGTACCCTTTTTCCCCATTGCTGTCACTGGTGGGCCATGTACTGATGATGAGTTTTGTTGCTGTATCTGCATTGCCCCTTGTTCTGCAGTCACTATCATAGCATCTGAGCTCCTGCCAGCAGTTCTTCAAGCAACCTAACTACCATTCATCACACATTTTTCTCTCACACTGTCACTAGGCAGAAGAAATGTAGCTGGCAGTGTGCTTTATTCTAGAAAACTGAACTTTTCAGCAAAGGAAGATTATATTCTTCCCTGTGCTTGGTGCTTAATTTTGATGCAGATTTTAGCTTTCAGAATTCTTACCAGCTATAAATCCTACCTTAGAGTTTGCAAAGTCAGAACAGATTGATAGAGGTTTTAACTGTCTTGCATATCCTCACAGTGGGCTTGGGAAAAACGCTTTACATTTTGTTAGATCTGTTCCAGCGTTTGCTTCACTTTATTGGGGTCTGACTTCTCACTGTCTCTTACTGTAGCAAAAGCTGTTTGAAAACCCAGGTGATCTATGTGGGAGCCAAGAGCTGGTTACCAAGATTCAAGCGTATCAGCGCAATGATTCAACAGATTTCTTGATTTCTTGTTCTGTGGATGGAGTGTCTTTTAACAGCTATTAATACTTCATCGTTCCTCACTCCGCCTTCCTGATCAAGACCTAATTTGAGATATATACATGCACACAACTGAATGTCCTGATGAGTTCGATCTGTTCTAGATTTAGTAACTTCACTATAATGTCAGTGAAACCTGGGTAGTGAAATACAGGGTGTATTTTTATAAAATGTAAAGCAGTTTTGCAGTACCTAGTGTAACCACAATGTGCCTCAGATACTGAATTTAAGATTTTCCTGTATGTATTAATGGATAGGTAAATATGACCCTGATATTACTCAATTTGAAGTCAGTAGATGAATGCGTCTGTGGGATGCATTGGGCAAGTAAAGGATATTTGATGGAGTGATATTTTTTGTGTGTCTTCCAAGTCAGAAAACGGAAAAGTTTATACTAATTTTAGTTTGTAATAGTAAAGAATTAAGATAATATGGTTTTTTTATTGCATTAAGTCTGATATTCTACTTTTTAAATTCCTGGTAGATAGGGCTCTTCATCCAATCCTGGTAATTTACAATTAATGATAATTCAAAATTCTAACAGGATTTGTGTTACAGCAACAGAGTAATTTTTAACTAACTTTAGTCTAATTTCTTTGTTCGAAGCTTTTTCTTTATACCAACCAATAAATGGTCCCATTGATGCACTAAATTTGTCCTTCATGAACTTTCAAGGTTCTGATTTAGTTTATGCAAAAGTGTTGAAACTCCCACTACTCTGAGAGAATAACAAGTCATTTTGCTGCTAACAACTGTAGGAAATAATTTATGTTGCTATTATCTGGGAGAGAAAGCGTATTGCCAAGGTTAAATGCTGATGCATGGACTTATTTGAGACAGCATTGCCAACTTGCTTTTTGAATGTAAATCTTTCATCTGAGCAGAGTGAATTACTGTGCAGCTTTTAATTTTATTTTATTTTAAAATACCTTCATTGTATATAAGCATTCTGTGGTGTTTTTCCTTCATCTTCCCCTTCTGTTCCTCATTCTTAGGTGACTGGGCTGTGCTGTATTCTCAAACATGACATCTGCTGGCTTCCAAAAAACTATTATTCAGCAATTTTTCATTTCATAGAAATGCTTGAATATCTGAAACTGACCACACAGATTTTCATGTTAACAGCCCAAATAACCAATGGATACATGAGAACGAAAGAAAGAGGAGTCTTGCCTAGGTCCACAGTGTAGTAGTGGACCTGCTTCATATATGTACTTGCAGCATACCGCGCCTTGCAGCTGCTTTGTGCTCCATGAACAGAGATGAGGGCAATCAAGTAACTGTGACCCTTCTTGCACATTACTCCATCAACCTTTACAGCCTCTCTATTCCGTGACCATATTCAGACAACAAACCTATCCTCTATCAGTGGTGTTTCCTGCACATACACAACATTCCTGATTCTATAAAATACACATATTCCTTTCCATCAAATTTTGCTTAGTCCTGTCCCAAAGCATTGTCCTAAGGGCAAGTAATGTGAGCTACTGAGATTTTCACCGTGCTAATTTGATCCTAGAGAATATGTAGCTATGTCTCTTGAATTAACCTCTATAATTTTGGTATACTGATAGCTACACCAATCTTGAAAACAGAGAAGAAAACCACAGATAAAGACAACTTAGGAAAGAAAACAGATAAATGGAAAAATCAGGCTGAGTTATCAGAGGCTTGTTATCATAATTTTAAAGAGTTTTGAAATATTAATTTCATGAAGCCAGGAAAGGGGCTATGAAAGAATCTGATGAAGTGTTGAAGTTTGAGGAAAAAAAAATCTCGTAGATGTTTAATAACCCATCCTAAAATCTGCTTACTCAGAGTGATCAACAGTGATAGTTTTGCACGAGATGAATTTAAACTCAGGGTAAAACAAAGAGCAAATGAATTTTGAGGGGAAAACCAGAAAATAAGTTCATGTGACCTTTGCTTTTGAGTGATGAAGGAGAAGAAATTCACAACCAGCTCAGCATCTCCTCCCAAACCGCAGAAATGCACACGAGTAGTTAAGTAGATCATAGGGTCCTTTTAAGCTGCTAAGTATATACACTAGAAAGCTACATAGAGTTCTTCTCTCAATTAAAGCTGAAGTAGTAGACTGTCAGCAGCACATCACTTTCTGACATATTGCTGTTAGTGTTTTTACTGGATAGATATCTGTCAATAAGTTAACTCCAAGAGCACTTTCCACAATGTCTCTAGCAGGAGTGTCAGTTTTCTGTCAACAGTGTTAAATGCAAAAATGGTGCACATTGTTAATTCTGGCAGTACTGCACATGGTGGGAATATCTGAAACACATGATCCCATCTGGTCCCCTCAGTTTAGCAGGAATGGGATAAGACAATACTTTGATGACAGACTTTGATAAAGAATTTAGAGTCTTCAATGCAGTGGTGTGAGATACTTAGGTGATATTCTCTTTCTGGAGTAAATAACGGACATGCAATGAAATCACAGAATC
>VWYH01002718.1:5645-90001 GCA_013399365.1 Pampusana beccarii
TGGGTCTCTTTAGTTTGGAGAAGAGGAGACTGAGGGGTGACCTTATTAGTGTTTATAAATATATAATGTGGAAGTGTCACGAGGATGGAGCCAGGCTCTTTTTGGTGGCAAACAATGATAGGACAAGGGGTAATGGGTTCAAGCTGGAACACAAGAGGTTCCACTTAAATTTGAGAAGAAACTTCTTCTCAGTGAGGGTGACATAACACTGGAACAGGCTGTCTAGGGAGGTTGTGGAGTCTCCTTCTCTGATCTACTGTAACCCAGTTTACTAATTTTGCATGATGGTTATTGTAATGCTGTATTAAGAACATAGCATGTGTTCCTTTGTTGGTGGCAAAGACATTCAATGGAGAAAAAGAAAGGCATTATTATGCTGTATATGGCCAGGGAAACTGTGCTTCTCTTGAACTGAAAGCTATAGCCCTCAGGAGTTCAGCCAGGTGCAAAAGAATTTCAGGACAGAAAAGGCACAAAGGGGAGTAGGGAGAGTATGGTGAGTGAATCCCTAGCAATGTGGTTCCATCAGCCCAACCCTTCACAGCCATATGGGGACATGCATCTGAGGCTGCAGGAGCATTTGCAGAACAGATGTTGGTAGAAGATTTATGACGCCAGTGGAGCTCCATGCCCACAGTTCAGCCTCTGTTCTGGGACGGGGGTTTACTCTATCATGTTTCAGTACTTTGTGGAACTAAAACAGACTGTGTGCTTGTCTCCTGGTATCCACACTGAAATTCCCTTGGCTTCCTCTGCTGGCATTCTCGCCAAAAGGGGATCAGTCTCAGGCCCTGAGAGCATTCAGAGTTCCTGAAAAGAACATCAAAACAGTCGCTTCTGCATAAGGTCATCCTGGGAGTTAGACTTGTTTTTGTTTCTGTACTCCATGATCTGTTCCATACAGAAACTATGTTCAATATTCCAGTGCTGATACTCCTGGAAGAGACTTCCCAGCATAATTAGCTGCTTGTCGCACCTAGCTCCCCTTCATGTATTTGGAAATCCACCATTCAATTTGCAGCTGCAGAGTAGCTTGTTTACTAAAAAATGCAGATAAATTTGCAAAGGGTTTTTCTCTCAAAAACCTGTTTAAAATAGTGTGATGTACAGCATACATAACTGTGCTATATGAAGTGAAGCAAAAGTACATTTTCTGAATGCGTCCACATATTTCTCAACTTGAGAAAAGGTGTAAAAAGTGATCTGAATGCTCCCCATCCTGAAATTTTCTGGCACATGGCTGAGGAAGTGCTGTGATGATTTAGCTGTGCTTTAGTTCAGATTTAACTGTGGTATACTTGTGATGATTTAATATTGCTGTGATAGTTTAATCACCTGATCTCTATCAGACAGATTATGTCTAAATTTTCAACGCAATGATACATACCATCATATCTCTTTTTTTTAAATGGCAGACATACAGCACTAATCAAAGTGTGTTAAATCATACTGTATCATAAACCATATACTGGGACAAAGCCATGGCCTTTGCCCCATACCACTTCACTGCTGAGACAGCTAATCATAGACCCACAGACTAGACAGAAAGCTAAGTATGAGTTGCTAACAGCGACTCAAACTGCCAGTGATCCAGCGAAGGGTCACTGGAGCTTGGGAAAATACCTTTGCCACCTGCCACACCTCGTTAGGCATATCTTTGGGAATTGTATAGGAGTTCTCTTTTGTAATCAAAGCCCACCTTTACAGTTAAACCCTTCAGAGATCAGAATGAGTATAGTCACTCTCTCCTGGTAAAATAACAAAGAGAGATCAAAGCCAATCAGGCCTAGGTTCTAATTACAAAAAAACAGAAAAACAAGTTGTGACTTCCATTATAATGCCCATAAGGAAGACATCTTTGCATATATATTGGGCAAAGTTACCTTTCAGCAGCACAACTACTGCATCCTTCAAGCTTTCCGTAAGAAAAGCTGAACTGTGCATATCTGCAGAGGTAGATTGCCATTCCGAAATAACTCTCCATATCTGCATACATATGTCTCCATGGCCATAGAGTGATTATATATTGCTGTACTAAAATGACAGATCATATATGGTTTGGTAATTAGAGCAATGCCACAGACAGAGTTTAGGTCATGTTTAGAAATACAATTAACAATTATATGGCATCTGGGGAACTGACCATGCAGTAAGCAAATACTTAGCATTTTAAACTGTATTTTAAATTTATACAGCAGAGGGCACTAGTGTTATTGAGTTGACGGTAGATATTTTGGTACTAGAAAAACAAAGGGAAAAAAGAAGATTGCTTAGAAGGCAAAGAGCTGTCAACAGAGACTAAAGAAGCTGGTTGGTAGCCTGTGTTCCATGC
The DNA here is from genome assembly GCA_013399365.1 of Pampusana beccarii. NCBI lineage: Eukaryota > Metazoa > Chordata > Aves > Columbiformes > Columbidae > Pampusana > Pampusana beccarii. Next base: position 7,978 of record VWYH01002718.1, read on the forward strand.
GTGGATTTATAAAGCTAAACCTTCATGTGTGTCTAGCATAACAGACAGATGTTGAATAGCAAATTACTCTAGTACAGAGTTCCAAATAGGTCTTTATCTAAAGCCCAATAAAGTATTTCCATAATGTTCCTCAAGACTTCAAAAGGATTTTCCATTGCGGTTTTGTGTTGGCTAATTTTTTTTCCAGGGTATTTCTAGGGTATTTATGATTTAAATTTACCCTAATGTGAAATGACTGCACAAAGACTTCCTGAACACTTAAGCTATGAGCTGCGGAAAACCACCAGCATAAAAGGAAGTACCTTTTTAGTACATTCCTACTGCCACTAGGAATCTGACTGCAGTTTGTTAGCCTGATAGAAAGCTCACTGCTTGGAAGTGAGGACTTGCAGAGCATTGCCTAGCATAGTTTCTGCTGGTCATGGTGGCTTTTTTGAATCATCAGCTCCTCTGTAGTTTAGGAACACCAAGCCCAGTTAATGTCATCTCATGCTAAATACTTAATTTTTCTTACTGTATTACCAAAGAAGAGGAAAAAAAGTTTAGTAATATAAATAAATCCAAACTTAAATAAAATGGTGGCTACAAGTGCTAGGATTTGCTCTCAGTGTCTCCCAGAAAACATTCCAGAGGAATGGCAATATAGATTTCTGCACTTATAAACTAAACAAGATACAGTTTAGGCACAGAAAAATCAAACACACTGACGCATTTGAAAACATATTTAGAACTTTCCATCCCCATCTCACAAAATGGTGATCCTGTCTTCAAAATTATACCCTCAGAGCAGCTAATAGTCAGTGACCAATCTTATATTTGAAATTACAGAGATCTGAATTTTGCAGAAGCCTGAGGGTTGCAGAATTCCCTAAGGGTCTTTGATAGAGGCATATGTTTCATTGAGACATTCCTAGCACAGGACAGGGGAAAAAAGTAAACATAAAAGCCACAGGTAATTTTGGCTTTCAGCACAAGGAAATAGCTCTTCTTTGTGACTAATTCTTTGTATGAGTCAATTACCAAAAATGGGAGGAATATAGGAAATTTATTTTAAGAAGATAAAGCAAAATATTTTTTTTTAAAAAAATCTTTTTGCAACAGAGACATGGAAACATTTTGGTTTGGTTTGAACAAATTTGGTAATCAGTCACATAACTGGATAATTTGTTGTAATTAAGTGCTGTATTCAAGTACTTTTTTTAATTATTTCTTTTTTTTACCCATGGATCGTATGTGTAGTAATGGAAAGGGAAGATTTGCTGGATAAAGGAGTAAATGAAGGGAATGGTGGGAGATACCACCGGCACAAGAAGTCAGAACAGAAGGAAAGTGCCTTGGAGTGTTCGCTGCACGGTTTGGCATCATCAGCTTTATGGGGGCTGACAAGCTACTGAAGGGAGTTTATGTGTACGGTGGCTGATGTTGAGGGCACTTGCTCCCTCATGACTTTTGTTGTTTTTCCTACCCTTTCTTGTTCCACAAATCCCAGTGTTTTCCTGCTCCTCAGGCTGTCCAGGATACAGGAGGGAAAGCAGAAAGTAGCAAAAATAAAGGTAGATATGGCATCCTGCAAAGCTGGCTTTTAATATTATAGTGAATGGGTCTGAGATAAAACACAGGAGATTCCTGTATCTCTACAAGCCACATGTGCTCCTGGTGCCACACCAGCCATACAACTGTAACTGGCAGCTGTGAAGCTGGATGTAGTGGGCTGAGGTCTCATCTCAGTTCCAGTGAAGACAATAACATTGCACCAGTGCAATGGTAAAATAATGGGTTTCATGTGTTTCTCTATCTTTTTTATTACTTGTCAATTGAATTCATTATTCAGTCCAACTCCTCAGGGCATAAATTTTAGAAGAATTTTTTTTTTAAATGTGAAAGACAAGATAAATCCACTGAATTAAAAAAAAAAACAACCAGTGACAAACAGAAATAGTAATACAATCACATTAACTACCAAAGATGGTTAATTACTATTCAACAGTGAAATTCATGGCTCACAGATCTTAACTAAGGAGCCTGAAATTGATATTAGACAAATTGATGTAATTCTTTTGACCACAATGGGCAGATTCTTCTTCATGACACTGTAAGAAAGGCGGGAACCAGGTCCTTTTTACCCGCTCTTTGCAGATAGTTTTGCTACCGTTGGATTTTTAATGTTAAAGAACTTGAATTTTAGTGATTAGTTTGTGTCACAGAGGCACCCTAAAAGTCATTAGGTGGGCAAGAAGCTCCAGAGAAAAGAGAACAAGAGGCCTCTCCTTTCACTCAGCAGTACCCAGCAGAAAATAATCGCTTGCCCAGGGTGGGCAAAGGCTCACTCAAGGATATATCCAGCAGGGAAATCACTCACCAAAGAGGAGGCGAGGGCACTCAGTCCCACAAAGTCTCCTTAGACAGCATCCCAATTTAAGTGGAGGTCTCTGCTTACATACCTGCTCCTCCGAAAAGACCACTCAAAAGGGATCTTCATCAGAGGTCCCATTTTATAGCCTGGTCAGATCTCTTTGTGGTCATTATGAGCACAGTTGAGAAGCTTCTCAGCTTCTCTGGGTACCCCCTTAGTTGCAGACCCTGTCTATTGATAGGGGGTCCTACCCCTCCTGCCCCACAGCGGGGAGAGGTGAACGTGAGGAGCCACCATTGTTCTGGGGTTAGGGAAGATGTGACTGTCAGCACCTTGACACCACCCTAGGTGTGTGAAGACAGGCACAGTGGGGCACAAAAGGTGCTAAAGAGCCATCAACTGCCATTTTGAAGGCTCCAGATCTCATGGGGGGACATGCAACTGCCACAGTTTGAGAGTGTTTCTCCCTATATTGTGTTCAGCAACTCTGAAGAGATAATGACCTGCAGTAAAAAGGAAGATGTGTACAGCAGCCACTCCTCATCTAGTCTAGTACATTACCCTAAACTCATGAAGTAGATGTTCAAGAACAGGGAAGAGACAGAGAGCAGTAAAATCTAGCACAGGGTTCTCCAGAGTCATATGATAGAAGTGTAAGCCACAGAGAAGTTAACTTGCTCAATGTTGCAAAACACATTAGTTTCATGAATCTTTCATAACAAGAATGATGTTTTATAAATAGCACCTAGAGAGCAGATCAAACAAACAGATACAGCCCAGACTTTCCAGTACTCATTCACAGGTTTTTAACCATTATATTGGCCTTCTCTGCAGTAAATTGTTAAAAGTGAGAGAACACTTGCTAGTTCTGAACCATTATAACAAGTTTTTTAAAAATGCAGAGATTAATTCTCAAAACCACTGTCTGAATACATAATTAGGAAAAAAATATTTCATTAAACGAATTGCTGTGAGATGCAAGTTAATATATTTTTTCCTGTATTATTTTAAATAAAGATAGTGTGGGGTTTTGGGGTTTGTTTTTGGGGGTTTTTTTGTGTGTTTGTTTGTTTTTTAATACAAAATGAAACCGTTCAGAGCCTGGAGTAGAAAACCATTGCCTTATAATATTTTGTTTTACTGAATACATGTATTATGCATCGGATTGCTCTAGGTTATAAATATGCTTTAAGCTTACTGTAATTTAGAAAACTTCACTTTTGGCTGATATATAGGGAATTTCACTAATCCCTACAGTAGAGGGACCTTACACTGAGCAGCAGATTGAAAATGAACTGAGGGCTGGGGCCTCAGTTCACAAAGTACCTCAGTTCACAAAACTACCACAAAAGAATCAGTACTAAAATTCTTAAAATGGTAATGATAATTTCTAGTGTAAAGGTCATTTTTTTTTCCCTTACAATAAGATCTACAGGTTTTTTTAAAAGGTGCCAATGGAGCTGCCAACCTTGAAGCTACAGAGATATTTTTCAGCGTTTAAATGGCTATTCTTATTTCTGTGTTCAGCATACGTTTACTAATGAGTGTTTCTCTGTTGCTTGTGCCAAACAAAAGAATTGTGGAGGAAATATCGTGAAATTGGATGGTGCCATTTAATAGTAGGGAAGAAATTATGCTCAGCATGTTTCTTTTGTATTTTATTTTTTCAGTCTGAAATAGGAAAGATCTTGCCCTGACATTTATATGACCTGCTACATTCAGTCTTAAAGGCTGTTAAAGTCTGATGCAGGAATCGTGGTTGTATAGATAAAGATTTTCACCTATACAAAACAGGAATCTCCACTTGCTCTTTGTATTAACTTTTGTCTCATAGTGTGTCAAGAAGGTTAATGCCTTGAATATTCTGATGATTCCTATATTACTCATTTTTGTCTTTTTAGGCCCGTATCTCTTCTTTCAATTCTTCCCATGAGTTAGAACATTTGGTTTAGGTATCCACTGTGGTTGAACTTGTTATCTGCCATCCAGCTACATGTGTCATACGTTGGAAGGAGCAGGAAAAGCAAGTGCCTGGCTTTTTTCTTCTCTCGTTGCCAATTACAGCTGACATACACAGCTGTACAGGAAACAAAATATTAGAATTTCTATAGCTATTTTTGCTGCAGAGTTTCATGAAATTGGTAGAGTCGTCTGAAAGGACTTGAGAAGTCTTTGTTTAGAGAGCTCACTTAAATATTTGAAATTAATTTAATGTTCTCCTTCTCCTTCCTTTTTTTTTTTTTTTTTTTTTTTTTTTTTTTTTTTTTCTTTTTTTTTTTTTTTTTTTTCAGGCTATTCAAACTCCAGAAGGACCAACACCAAATAAACTATGAATGTTGAACAAGATGACCTTACATCCACAGCAGATAATGATAGGTCCTAGGTTTAACAGGGCCCTATTTGACCCCCTGCTTGTGGTGCTGTTGGCTCTTCAGCTTCTTGTGGTGGCTGGCCTAGTGAGGGCTCAAACTTGCCCTTCTGTCTGCTCCTGCAGCAACCAGTTCAGTAAAGTGATTTGTGTACGGAAAAATCTGAGAGACGTGCCAGACGGCATCTCTACCAACACCCGGTTACTCAATCTCCATGAGAACCAGATCCAAATCATTAAAGTTAATAGCTTCAAACATCTGAGGCACCTAGAAATCCTGCAGCTCAGTAGGAATCACATCAGAACAATTGAAATAGGGGCTTTCAATGGTCTAGCCAACCTCAACACTTTGGAGCTCTTTGACAATCGTCTGACCACTATCCCAAATGGGGCTTTTGTATACCTGTCAAAACTGAAGGAACTGTGGTTGAGAAACAACCCCATTGAGAGCATCCCTTCTTATGCTTTTAACAGAATCCCTTCTCTCCGGAGGTTGGATCTGGGGGAACTGAAAAGGCTTTCATACATCTCAGAAGGTGCCTTTGAAGGTCTGTCCAACTTGAGGTATTTGAACCTTGCCATGTGCAATCTTCGAGAGATTCCAAACCTCACCCCACTTGTAAAACTGGATGAGTTAGATCTTTCTGGGAATCACCTGACTGCCATACGGCCAGGTTCTTTCCAAGGGTTAATGCATCTTCAGAAATTGTGGATGATACAGTCCCAGATCCAAGTGATAGAAAGGAATGCTTTTGATAACCTTCAGTCACTTGTAGAGATCAATCTGGCACACAACAATCTAACACTACTGCCTCATGACCTGTTCACACCACTCCGCCTAGAAAGGATCCACTTGCATCACAATCCTTGGAACTGCAACTGTGATATCCTTTGGCTCAGCTGGTGGATTAAAGACAAGGCACCCTCCAACACTGCATGCTGTGCCCGTTGCCACACACCTCCCAGTTTAAAGGGAAGGTACATTGGTGAGCTGGACCTGAATTACTTCACGTGTTATGCTCCAGTCATAGTGGAGCCACCAGCAGACCTCAACGTCACAGAAGGCATGGCAGCAGAGATGAAATGCCGAGCATCAACCTCCTTGACCTCTGTGTCTTGGATTACTCCAAATGGATCTGTTATGACACATGGAGCATACAGAGTTCGAATTGCTGTGCTCAGTGATGGCACATTAAATTTTACAAAGGTAACTGTGCAAGACACAGGTTTGTATACATGCATGGTGAGTAACTCTGTTGGGAATACCACAGCTTCTGCCACACTCAATGTGACTGCCCTGGATAACCCTGGTTACACGTATTTTTCAACTGTCACAGTAGAGACTGTGGAACCTTCTCAGGATGAGGCACAGACCACAGAGCAGGTTGGGCCCACACCAGTTACCAACTGGGAGACCACTAACACGACAACCTCACTCACTCCACAGAGCACAAGATCAACAGAAAAAACATTCACCATTCCTGTGACGGACGCAAATAATGGGATCCCAGGAATAGATGAGGTTATGAAGACTACCAAAATCATAATTGGTTGTTTTGTGGCTATCACTCTCATGGCTGCTGTGATGCTGGTAATTTTCTACAAAATGAGGAAACAGCATCACCGGCAGAACCATCATGCTCCAACACGAACTGTAGAGATCATTAATGTGGATGATGAGCTTACAGGTGACACACCTTTAGAGAGTCACTTGCCCATGCCAGCAATAGAGCATGAGCACCTAAATCACTACAACTCTTATAAGTCTCCTTTCAACCACACAACAACAGTTAACACAATAAATTCAATACACAGTTCAGTGCATGAACCGTTATTGATCCGAATGAACTCAAAAGACAATGTACAAGAGACTCAAATCTAAAACATTTATGACATTATGGGGTGGGGGTGGGGACAACAAAAGATGGTTTATAAAACAAATGATACAAATGACTGGGCTAAATCTACTGTTTCAAAAACATGTCTTTACAAAGAAAAAGAAATTTATTTATTAAAAATTCTATTGTGATCTAAAGCAGACAAAATTATGTGTATTCCTCAACCTGGTTTTGTTGCACTTATTTAACCTCCTTGTTCCATTTTTCTTCCCCAACCCACCCTGATTCCCATTTGCCATATTTTTCATAGGAGATCTTCATTCTCTAAAAGAACTGGTCTAGGAAATTTTGTAAGAGTTCTGTTACACTTTGGGAATTTTTATGGTGAATTCTAGAGGTGAGAGTTGGTCTATATTGTCACTTTTTCTCTTTTTTTTTTCTTTTGTTTTCTCATGCCTNAAAAAAAAAGCAAAACTTTTTTCCCATGTAATGATTTGCCCTGTATTTATCGAAAGCACTGTTCTGTGAAAAAAATTGAAGGATTTTTTTTTTTTAAAATGGCAAAACCCAAACAAAACAAAAAAATAATTTACTTGTGAAAACCTATAAATCCCATATCTTTTAAACAATTCTAGAACCAGAATTTGTAGTTCAAACATTAAACGAAGATTATAAATAAAATGTTGGGGTTTTTTTCTGTACTTGGATATAGCTCATTTTTAGTGTGGCTTTCAACATCAGAAGTTTGTTAAAATTCTTATGATATTCTGTGGTGATGGTCCAAACCACAATCACTTTAAAAAGAATAATTAAGCAATTATGGATCATTACGGAAGAATAGAATAGTTTTCATTATATTTTATGTAAGCAGCATACTAGTAAAAAAAGGGTGTTTTTAATTTTAATGCAAATTTAACATCATTTCTTCTAATGCTGTTTCTAATTATGTCTATTATATTGCAAGATGTATTTCACAATGCAGAAAAAATTTTGCAAGGAGTTTCAGTTATCACTGAACTTATTAGAAAAAGCTGAAAAGTTTGTTATGTTCTTTTTTGTTTGTTTGCTTGTTTTGTTTTTTATAACTGTCATTAAGAAAATGCATCTTTATTTCAAAGCTAGTGGTTTCCAGTTCAGTTGTTCTGGTGCTCCTAGACATAAATATGAAATATATTTAGCTATCTGTAATATCTATAATCAGAGCTGTATCACTATGCTCAAAATGAAATCAAACTACTGTTAACAGAGTAACTCACAGGAAGAAGTCTGAGGATTTTGGTTTAAAAAAATAGAAACATCAAAATCAGATAAATCAGAGGTTATTATAATTTGTATGACAATTAGAGTCCCTGTAGAGTAACCAGTTATATTAGTTTAAACTCAAAGTCATTTACCGACAGGAAATGTACACCCTTTTCCTTTCTGTTTATTTATGTTCTCTGCATTTAACATATTGGTATAGTGGTGTATACCTTGTAGGCTGAAAGCTAGAAGGAAGGCTTTGCATAAGAAAATCAGCTTCAGGACACTGTGCTCTTCCAAGTAGAAGTTCTGCCAAGGTAAACTACTTTGTACATTGGCAACTGAAGAGAAACATTTTAAGACAATTTAGGTTTGGAAAAAAGAATCATATATATATAATCTCAGAATGTCTTTTCGCCCATTTTATTTCTTAACTGCCTTTACTGTGAGTTTTCAGGGTCCTGTGCCAGGTAAATAACGCTCTTAGTTCTTATCAAAATCTCTTCGAAACTTTCCAGTATACAATAGCACACAGGATGAAGAACCTACTGAACAGTATGCTTCTATTTTGTAAATTTAAGAGGCAATTTATGCTAGGTTGAGGGGATAGATATCTCTTGTTGTATCACAAGTAGAATGCACCTCAAGAGAGAGAAGCAGCAACGTGTTTTATTGGAGTAAAATAATAATTTGACAGAGCTCAATAAATTGGGCGGAAATTAACAAAGTTTAACAGTGGTTTACCAAGGTTCAATAAGCTTGATGGCAAGGTTCACCTGATTAATTACTGCACGGAATATACAAAGGAAAGCTGAGTTAAAATCAAGTTATTATAGAATGATTCATACAGAAACCAGAGATGCAAAAGGGGAAAGAAGACCCTGCTGTTGAGCCATGAGGTTCAGAGTGGACCCCCTTGCTTTCTAAACTCTTACAGAGCCTAGATGCAGCTAGGTCCAAACTTAGACTCATGTAGCTTTTTGTGTCTAATGATTTAAAGGTTATGAAATCACATATTAAAGTTACCGTACTACAGGGTTATGCATGATACTGGTCGCTTATCAAAGATCTGCCATTGGTAAAAGATCTCTCTGCCTTGAGGAGGAACCTTGAGAGGTATCCCAGCTCAAGGGGAGATCACCTCCATGCAGCCAACGCTGCCAAGCAGGGAGAGCTCAAGAGTAGCTCACTTAGGCTGTTGTATTTATGGAATAAAATGGTTGGCTCATAGTCAAATCACATCTTACGGAAAGGTAGGCATGAGGCTCCTAGCATCCACAATTTTCTTTGTTCCTTGATAAATGAGTCTTGGAAACTCCACCCACGATTCATGTGATAATTGCATGATCGATCCATATGCATTGATGCTGACTGTGTCCCTTTGCTCCTTTGTGGGTTTGCAGGGAACAAGGAGTTGTTGGCCTGGCTACAGCTCAGACCTCTCCTTCCTTTGCAGCCTGTACTAAACTACTGCTAGTGCGGTTAAGGATCGACTGCACCTGTCACATGTAGGACGCACAGTTCTCAAGGTTGCAAGTTAATATTGTAGTAAGAAGCCCTGATTTGAAAGAGAATGCAGTGGAGATAGATGATGATGAATCACACTCTGCAAAGAGTCTGATAAGTATAATACAGAATAAACCCAAAGCTCTGTAATAATCTCAAAGAAACCTTTGGCAAGACATTACCCTTTGATGTACTACATGAAAAATAATACCTACGCTAAGGGAATTTTAATAGAGAACAAAGATGGACCTGAATGTAAAATGTTAAAGTTGTGATTCCTAGCTTTGCCTATTTCTTCAAAGTGCATTAAAGCATTTTATTGTTGATTTCTTTCAAGCACTGTGGTAGAGTCTGTATAGAAACACCACAATTACACATTCCTACTTGTACTTCTCACATCCGGCTAGTAACATTGGGTTCATGACTAATGCTTATCTGAAAACTGAAAAAAAATTTTCCTGGAAAACTAAATCTGGGCCATCTGTAATCAACAGGTTTATGTTAAAAATTATAGCAACTCTCTAACCAGTATTTGTGAAAGCACTTATGATCATCATGCTTTTATAAACAGGCACTCTTTTCTTACTGCTAAAGGTTGTATGTAGGCAGCCTTTAAGGCAAAAAAAAGATATAGCTATTGCCAAGTGGGACATCGGGTAAGTGACAAGCTTTACTCCTCTTTGGAGTAATTCAAAATAATATCAGTTATTGTTTTAAACAATATATACATTCTTACTGAGTGTTAATCTGGTTTTGTTGGCTAATCAAAAAAAATAGATATACCTGCTTGCTCATAATAAGGGTAAAGAAAAAATGTTTTGGTGTGTTTGGTTGTGTGCATATATATGTGTTATGTGGAAACCATACTAGTTACCATCTGCCCAACATCTACCGTATCCGTCTTGGAACCACAGAAATTGTTTCTGACTCCTTCCTGCTCCTATAAAACACCCAGTACTTTTGCCGATTAATTAAATACCAGACTTAGAGAACATCACAGTTTAAATTACACACTGATCTCTGCAATAAAATGGGAGAAGTGCTGTGATCTCTTGTTTTGGTGCTCAAATCACGTGCTAAGGCAGCCTATTACTAGTCCAGAGACTACAATGTTAAGAATGAAGCCTGGGTCTCCTATATGACAGAGCATAACTGATAGACAGTTCTAATGAAATGTATTTCTCTTGCAGATGACCGCATTGTAGATGTTGTGTGATATTTAAAAAAAAAAAAAAAATTATTATTGGCTATCACGTTCTAGTGGGCTCATGAGAAAGGATGAATTATTTTTCAGGTCATTTGATAGAGTTTGAAGATGTTTGCCAGTTATTCTATTCAAATACAAAGTGCAAATCATTTTCTTTCTAGAATTGTCATCAAATCATACAAATCTTGGCCATATGCAGAAATAACATGTGAAAGCAAAGTGAGTTCCATTCAATTCACCACACAAGACAGACGTTTTCTTTTACTTTGAAAGGGGCTAAATGTCTGAAAATTATTACAGTAATTGTATTTTTTGCAAAAATATTCTAATGCATTAAAAATTCTATGTAATGGTTTCAAGATTCTCTGTCATCACTGATGGCATTATAGGTTAATCACAGCATTAGAGAAAAGATAACTAAATTAACGTTGTACTTTGTTGTACTAGCTTAATAGTTTTGTGAAAATATTTCATAATAACCGTTATCAGGTTTTATATGTCAGATATGACCATTGCTGCAGTCTTTTCAATGATGAGAATGTAAAATCTTTTCAACCCATTTACTCCTCCCTGAAGTTTATATTCCAGTTTTTACATCAGCTATGTATAGCATATTTTTAATTTTCACTTTTTTTCCAAGTCTAGGCACTGAAGGTCAAGGAAACGTTAGGAGCTACCTTGCAGTTTCATACCAAAAGAACTAAATGAGGAAATAATTTATCCTTATCTTCAAGATAAAATAAGAAGATTTGGAGTTCAGTGTCTCGGTTTCTGTTTTTCTCAGTAGAACTATTTAATGCTTCATTTTCTCATTTGTGTAGATATTGCAGAAAAACCCCTAATTTCGAACTTACATTTGAAATTCAATCCACAGTTAGTCTGAAGGTAGTGGTGGACATTTTGTTATGGAGGTGTTATTATGAAGGACAAGGTTCAATGGTTGGAGTCGATGATCTTAAAGGTCTTTTCCAATCAAAATTATTCTATAATTCTGTATATTAGTATTGTAATAGGCTATTACCCACAGTCATCACTACCAAAACAGCAAGAATTCATGAGCTGAGGATGATGGGCTTGAGGAAACTCTGCAAAATCTACTCAGTAAACCTGCAATTTCTGTTGGCCCTGCAGCCTCACTGGGCAGTGGTGCCCCGTGGAAACACTGTGTTTGTGCGTAGTTTGCGACTGGAAGAGCATGGCAGGGCAGAAGAGCTTTGGGTTGAGAATTACTTCAGTGGCTGCTCCTGGTTTAAGAGCACAGACGCAGAAATAATCAGGGTGTAATAGCTCAGCTTCAGGCATGCAAGAAACCTTATTAAAACATAGAAGAAATTAGAACACTATTGAACTTGAAAGTAACAGCAAGATGTAATAAGCAAGAAGTGGCAGTCATGTATGCCAGATGATCTTTCCTAACAACACAATTCGCAAACTTAAAAATTTGAGTTACTTTTCAATATGTCATTTGGCTTGTGAAAGGATTCTGGCTGCCCTATCCATAGTTTTCTGTTTTCTTCTTAATTTTTGCAGTACATATATGATGTAATCTGGTATTTCAGCTCTGGAACAGTTTCCCAAGCAAAGCATGAAAGGGAATTCTCTTCTAAGCCATCCAAACTCCACCCAGTGGAGGTTCATGTTAATTCTCTCTGGGTTTTTTTTCAATCTAATTGAAATGCCTTCTGCAGTGAAAGATTCCTGAATTTCTTTTATCATCTACTACAATAGCAATATATGATTAATATCCTGGTTTGGAGAAGGTGGTTCTGCATGGATTATATTTTCATCAAGTTTAAAATATAAACTGCAATGGTATTTTCTTTTAGTAAAAATAATGAAGTTCTATTGACTTGAAAAGTACTTCTGTTCTTTTCACAGTAGCTCAGTTAAATGCATCAAGTTACGGAAAAAAAAAAAAAGAAGAGAAACTACATCTTGGAATGCTATGCATGCAGATGTGTCTGTCAATGTGTATTATTTAAAAACTGGTTCTACAGGTGAGATTAATGGAATAAAAGAAGAAATGTATAAAAAAGAGAAAAATGGAATAAGTGAGCTGAGAGAGAATCTAGTAAAATGGAAATAGACTTAGTGGACCACAGAATTAATCAAACCGCTATGAATAATTTAATTCTGTAACATGTAATTCAATATGATTTAATTTAAAAGGACTGTTAGTAGTCTAAGCAAGGAGGTGGAAGACTGTGTTCTTGTTTTGACAGTACTAGCATGATACGAGGCTGGTCTTCCTTTTCCCTGTCCTCTTTCGCTTGTCATTTCTGTCTAGTTGTTTAACTGTCATTTTCTGAAACTGTATTCTGGAGGCACCCATATCTCCAGCCTGCCTCGGGACATAATTCCAATAAGCAACGGGACAGAAGACAGCTCCATGTTATGTTAATAAGCAGAACCTCTGCAGATCTGGGTACTAGGTGTTTTAAATCCATTAACTCCTAAAAATCTAGTTCCTATTTGATACTGCAAGGCAGCTTTTTTTCTTTTTTTCTTAATATTGTATAGAATATTAGGGTTGTTGATCCCCTATGATGTGTTAGTTAACGATCTTTCAGGTTGAAATACTATTTTTGTCTTTTTTGTTGTTTTGTTTTTCTTTTCCTGTTGCAACATTTTTTTCTTTATGATGAATTACTTGATCAAATTTTAAAGATTTGGAGAAAAAAATTTCAGTGTCTTTGGACATTCAGACTATAAGAGGATTCCAAATTGTATAAAACTACAGTTTTCAAAACCAGACAATGCTACCAGATTCTTAGAAAGCAAATGCCTAAACAAACTGTGTTTCCTCCTATTTTTTTCTTTTGTTTAAAAACAGTTTATCTGTTTGACTTGGAAAAGTTAAGACCTTATCAGACTAAATAAAGCAGAGGCACTGACAAGTTACATGGCTATTGCTAGGACTTCCATGACAGAGATTCTTTCGTTCTACTATATTTTTTTAAAACAAATTCTACTGCCTGTGTCAGCAGTGTTTCCATCAGGATGGATATGAGTCATTTTTGTTGGAAATATTGTCATCTTTTCTTTCTGCCTGGAGAAACATTGGCTCTGGGTGTTTATCTTTTCAATTCATTGATGATTTCTGACACACCTGTTGAGAACCAATCAATTCTGTATTGAAAGGGAAGCTTTGGCCCACCTAACACAACAATGAAATAATAAAAGGGCTGAACCAGGCAAGGAAGAATAAAATATAAAATAAAATAAAATAAAATAAAATAAAATAAAATAAAATAAAATAAAATAAAGCATTAATGTAGAGAGAAGAGTCCTGAGAAGATAACTGAGCATTACAGGAGGAGGAAAAAAAAATTACGAAGAAGAAGGAAGTTGAAAAGGAGTGAGAAGCTATTCTTTCCTTTCTTTCTCTTCTTCTCATTTAATGCATTTTGTTTCCTGGTATATGTGCTGGTTTAACTGAAAATGGGTTTATTTTCCTCATGCAGTTAGAAACTTTTTTTTTCATAACTAGCATGCTCATTATTTGGGCTTAGTTTGAGAACAAGCAGATAACACCCCAGCACAGAACTAATGTTTTTAATTGCTCTGCTCTGAGGGCCAAGGACACTCTGAGCGCTCTGCCCACAGGTTTGAGGCATCCAGGAAGGGGGGCAGAGATGGGCTAGAGCTTGACTGATATCCAGGTTGATCAATAAGAGCATTCCATCCCATTAGCATGAGGCTAATTATTTAAGGAGAGTTGGGACCTTCTGATTGGCTCTTCTGCTATTTCTTCTCTTTGCTCTTTTTTGTCAGAGCTGGGGGAGTTTTTGGTGCAGGATGTTTATTTCAGATTTTTTAGCTTTTTGCAGGGGCCTCTGAGCCTTTCTGCCTTTTTCCTCTTTTCTCTCTCTGGGATCAGCTTTGAGACCAGGTGTAGCTTGCTGGGACTGTTTGCTTAGTGTGGACAGAGTTTCATGAGGAATTGCCTTGAGTATCTTTTATTTCTATTTTTTATTTCTCTTTTATATATATGTTTACTAGTAGTGTATTAGTATTCTGTTATTTTATTAAACTGTGTTTATCTCAATCTAAGTTTGTCCCTTCCCTTTTGATTCTCTCCCCTATTGGGGGGGTGGGGTGGGGGAGGGGGCGAGTGAGTGGCTATTGTGGTTGTATCGCTAGCTCAGGTTAAACCACCATAGCATAGCTGGATAATAGTTGGACAGACTGATGAATGCATTGTAAATAAATCACATCAGAAACTGCTGAGGGATTATTTTAAATGTCGTAAAAGAAACAGTCTCTAGGCTTGTGTGTGTCAAACTAGTCTCAGAGGACTGTTTAAGATGTTTAGATATTGTACTAAGACACTAAGAGATTACTGTAGCAAGAGATTTAAGCTGGAATTCTGAAAAATATACTCATACTTTACAAGTAGAAAATAGCTTCCCAAGAGAAAAGTAAAAAATTTGCATGCTGGAAACAGCCAATTGGCAATTTCTGCATGTAAATATAATTTTATCATTAATCTCTGCTTATTTTAAAGTTTGTCCCTTAAAATTAATCTGAAATAAGCACTAAAATGCATCAAATGGACAAGGATGGCAGTAATGAATTGTCTAATCTAGTAGAACTTTCCATTTCTATCCACTAGGATTATTTTCAGTAATACACTATTTCTAAATTAGGAACTAAGAAGAAGATTAGTTGTGCATTTTCTCCTGCTTTCTCCCTTCAAGTGGGGTTAATATTTCTGGCTGGCTAATACAACTGGCATTAGAATTTAGAAAAAAATAAAGATAACTTGTGAAACACGGAGTAATTTTCTATGGCTTTTATTGTGTTTCAGATTGGAAGCTTTTTTCCTCATTTCTGTTTACAACTTCAGGTGTTTTTCTGTACCTTCCGTTTTCACTAAACATATTTTCTCAAAAGCTGAGTCTTTTTCAGTTACATATTTTCTCCATGATACATAGTTGATGGACCTAAGTCTGCATTCCCCTGCTATATATCTTCCCTAACTTCATGGCAGTATCTGCTCCCATTCATTACCCTCATAGCAATATTTGATTATATCACTCTTTGTGTCTAATTGAGAGTCAGTCTGTAAAATCATTTGGAATTTTTGCTCCACACAAACACAAAGTTTTGCTATTAAATGCAAATGTGGAAGAGTATGACTGTCCAGCACTTGTTTCAATGCTTGAGAGCAAAACACTGTGAACTCAAACTTTTCAGGCTTCTGTGGCAATCAGCGGAACAGCCAGACTGGTGTGAGGTAAATGATCTCTTGTGTGTATCTTAACATGGGGAGACATTATCTCTGAACAGGAGAAGAATACTCTGTATCATCTAAAGTTCATTTGATAACCTTAGCAAAAAGGAAGCTGATTTTTTTAGTAAACTGTTTTATTATTTAAAATTTCCGAAACATATTGGTGGTTTAGGTTCTACAACTGTATTTCATGCACAGCTGATGGGTTGCCACAAGACTGGCATTCAGTCAACATCACTGAAGGATTGGATTAGCCTGTTCTTAAATGGATTTTCTTTCTGCTAACCACAGTTCATCTTGAAACCTTGTTTAAATGACTGCTAAGTACCGATAACACAGTTACGGAAACACATTACTAGGAATGCCGCCAAAATTTTACAGCTGTGCAAATTCATGGCATCTGATGCATCAGTAGGCATCTGTTGCTTTAGTTTAATTTTGAAGTTGTGATCTGACATATGCTGCTGTAATGGTTCAGTATGGGAAATTATCGTGTTCTTTTGAAATGTTATTTAAGTTCTAAGAGAATTGTTGGGCTGAGAACTGAGTTCTTCACATTGCTTTACTGCAAGTGTTGCCAGTTTGACTTTAAGGACGCACCGGATGTGTATGAGAAGTGTTTAGTTTCCATATCTGCTCTCTTGCAAACCAGTCTTCTGTGAAAAATGCTAGTTCTGTACAAGAACATTTACTCTAGGATACAAAATGTATCAGACACATTGCAATAGAACACAGGATATTCATCATGGGGATATCATCATCATAGCTCTTCCTCCAGAGTTTGGCCTTGTCGTTAGCTTTCTGTATCTTCATTCAAGGTTCCATCAAGTGCTCTATTTTAGTGCAGCTGCAAAGTGTTTGAGAGCTAAGAGCCTGTCTTTGGTGTGTAAGTTATGGAAAAGTAAATGAGTTGCCACTATATTTCTGTTGGTCAGATACAAACTGCTGTCTGTCCATCCCTCACAGAAACTTCCAATCATCATATTTCTCTGCAATCTTAACGGATAAGATTAATTCTTTTTATTCAGTTTATTTTTGTTTGTTTGTTTGTTTATAAGGAATGGCAGAAGTAATGGTAAGAAGAAAGAAGTTGGTGATTTTTCTTCCAAGACATACAGGAATTCAGATAATGTTTGTGTAAAGAGCCCATGAAAAAAGATATTAGAAGAAATAGATGTCAAGACACAAAAGATTAAAAACAAGTATAAATTCCATTCTTTCCTCTATTGTGTACATACGCACATATAGATATATATGTGTAGATACATCCATAGACTGACTGGTGGCTCTGATGCTTTTCAGCAGGTCTGCTCTGGAGAGCAGTTGAGATTCAGTGCACGTCTTGTTGGGTAGCCAGCCACTCACTGGCAGTAGGGGAAAGTTAGACACGAAAAACTTTCATAAAAGGGAAAAGTTCTGGTGTGGATGGGGCCTAGCTGTCCCTGAGGTAAGAGTTGACCCTATGCATACAGCGCAGTGAGTCTGGAGGATCTGGTGGTGTACAGCAGGAAACTATGTTTCCTTATGTATCAATGGGTGAAAGGTAAGGTTCTCCAACAGGCAATTCAGTGTTCTGTTTTCAGGAATATTGATTCAGCTAAAGGACAGAAAGCCCATATGGAAAGGAAACAACACATTAAAGAATTAGGACTTAACTGTAAACAGGTTGGATATTGTTGCTGGTAGGGGTAAGGAGAAATTGTTGTCTTTTACTGCTTCACCAAATCTTTATATCAGGGTCTTTCAGGCAGTTTACAAGCATTTATTCACAATCCTGCTCTTCATCATCTGTTAGAGGAGGGAAGTTACAATAAGAGGTGGCTGAGTTTTTTCTTCCTAAAGCAGGAGTGTGATGAGTGCCTGGGGCAGAGCGAGTTTCCACCACCAGGGCAAAGGTTCATCTCCAGGAAGCAGCTGGGCATGTTCAAGGAGGGAAGGCTCTTGCAGCCTGTGGATGAAAAGAGCCCAATGAGACCCTGCAGGGATGTAGGTAGCACTGAGCTTCACTCTTCTGTGATGGCAAAATAAATTTGCCAGTAACTCAGACATGCTGCAAAGTTTGCAGCCAGCAGGGAGTTGATTGAAGGGTACAGTGAACAAGGAGGAGATTGGTTTATAAGTAATTCTAGTTGCAATTCTGTTTGCTTTCATCTGTTCAGAAAACTGATTATTTTGATGTATATACATATGTCTAAAAGTCTCAGGCCTTTGTGTTTAAAAGAATTTTTTATCATCTTTGATCTCAGTGTGGAGAGTGGTCTCACATTCAGCTCAAAGTTCAGGCTGCCTTTGGTTCCTGTTAGTGAAGCATGAAATCTGTTTTATAATGGAGCAGTCTGGGACAATTACATTGTGTCATAGGTAGAAAGTAATCATTCTTTTCTCCTTTACTGTGTGATTGCTGTTCTTACTTCCTTCTGGGTGCTAATATGTATGATATGTGTCCAACAATGTATGATTATTGTTGTATTAACATCAAATTTTTTTTCTAAGAAATAGTTGGGAGGCTTAATATCCAAGCCTGTGTCTTTATTCTTGTCACTAAATCTCCAAGATCTTGTAATTTATGAATCATGTGATCAAAAATGTAGTTTTACTGTTTATTTATTATTCTATTTTACTTTTCAAGGCTGAATATAATTTTTTGAAAACCTACTCTCTAACTCCTTTAATCGAGGTTGAATATATTTCTATAATAAATAACAGCAGTATGCTGTAGAAACAGTATTTTTAAAATTCAGTGATGTTTTGCCAATTAATACAGAATACAGAAGCAAACCAAATATTTCCTAACTCTAACATTCAAATGCAAAGATGTACTCTTTCACTAAATTTAGCAATCCAGACATGGCTGCATTCTTCCGCTTTATGAGAACTGCAGAGCAGAGCTAACAAGAAACTATGATTTTTTTACAATGTGGAATGGTTAAGAATAAATAAGCAGCGTAGACACTGAAGAGTATGTGTGATTATGAAGAGTATAAGTATTTAAAAATCTTTAAAATGTTTCATTTCATAAAAAAATAATTATTAGGATGTAGAGTCACTGAGCAAATCTCATATAACCAGCATAGCTGAAGTCTTCAAATGTATTTCTTTGCTTGGCATTTAACCTTGTCACATGGCTACTACTAGCAAATAGTTCTAATGTCAAGGAAGCATAATGAGGCAAACTTAAGTATGAAAAGAATAGAATATGTAATTATTTCTCCCTAATTTATTATAAAAATCTGATGTGGATACCACTGGATAATTTGACTTTTTGTCTTCTAATATTGGCACAGTTGTTCGTTTCCTGGGGAAAACAAACAAACAAACCGAGGGATAGTGATGTTCTCTGAGGTGCCACAAGTTTTTCTCAAAATCATTTTCCCAAGTCAAAGTATAAATGTTTCAGCACAATCTCATCATAGAGAAATACTTTTGAAACAGATTAAAAGTCGCTATCAAAGTATTTGCATCAGTGTTCTGACTCTTAAATCAGGAGAAATGGATTGTATGACTAAAAAATACTTCAACCCACTCCCCAGTAATACTCTAGAAAAACAACAAAAAACCCACAAACAAATACAAACAAACAAACAAAAACCATAAAAGCAAGTATGGTTTTGTTGTCATTGTCTGTGTGAGTTAAGACAGAAATTATAATGATGAAGTTCTGTGGGGAAGAACAGGACTTACATTCACACTGTTTCTTTTTAAGGAGAAATGAAAAATTCCCTGTGGTTTTATGAAGTGTATGACAGAACTTTATTTCCATTATCGTTATGCATCTGGGGGACTTGGGGGAGGTTGCTGACTTAGAGTATTCTGATATAATTATTTTTTTAATGAACAAAGCCTTTAAATGAAAAAAAAATCCCAGTCTGTGAGGGAGACTAAGCAGTTGTCAGAGGTCTATGGTTACTGAACTGCTAGAAAAGGGGCCTTCATTACAACTGTAAAATGTGAGGAGAGAGCCTTAGCTTGGAGCCAGCTACACAGACTAGATCATAAAAGAGTTTGAGAGCAAGTCATGTGGTTAGTACGATACAAAGGAGAGAGTTGTCACTGTGCTACAGGCAGTGGGCATACTAGGATAGGCGATCTCATTAAGCAACAGTCTGTTGTAAGCATCCTGATTATGCTGATTTATTGCTTGGTGCTGGTCAGTGTATTTGTACTTTAACAGAATCACAGTTTTGATGTACATGATATCTAACAATACCAAAGCTATTCAGTGCCTGTTTGGAATCCTGTTCTTTTCCTTCAGTGGCTGTTGCCCAGTCCTGCGATGCAGGGTCACATTGGTTTTGCCTTCTGTCCATTTCTCTCATCAGAATTGGGGTCCCCTGACCAAGGCTCCTAGTACTGGCAATGATGACTAGGTGGATGTGAAGACAGACAGAGAGATAAACTGAGAGATGAACAGACAGGTAGATGGTGATTTGATTTTCCTTTTCTTCGTGCTTAGAGCCATAGGTGGTGTTCATGAGGTCAAAGAGAGAAACCATGCCAGGTGGGGAGTGTTGAGGGGACAGATCCTCTGGCTAAGAGAGAAAGGAGAGGAAGGTCCTGGAGTGGAAGGCACATCTTAGAAAGCTAGAAAATATGGTTCTCCACAGAGTGAAGGCCTACAAGAGAACAGATTTGATGGTCCAAAGGATATTAGTGAAGGAGGAGATCTTCACCTTCCTGCTTTCTCTTATGGGTCCTATGTTCTGAGGAACTCAATAGAATTGTGCTACCTGATATTATAGTGATACTTCATTTAAAAGAGTCCAGATTCAAATTTTGTCAGCTGTTACTGCCACAGATGGCTCTGGCTTAAATACTTTTGAGAAGACTAGGTCAAGTCTGAGCCAAATAACCTTAAATACATAGTAGAAGAAGATGCAGATTTTAACTTGATGGCTGGTATATGTGACATAAATCAATTTCATTTGGACTTGAGACCTCAGGCCTGGCCATGAAGTCTGCATAAATAAGTTTTATGCTATGAAGAACAGCATGTTCTTCATATAACTATTATCCAGCCTTCTCCAACTGCTTTCTTGTCTGTAAGGTTTTTTAACTGCTTCTTGTACTTTCACAGTATCATAGTAAATTAACAAAAAAGTCTACAGCTTGAGGTCTTATATTTAGAACAACAACAAAAAGAGGTTGTGTATGTGTAATGGAGACAGAAAAGTGGGGTGGGTGGGGGAGAAGACAGAAGCAAAACTCTGAAGTTTCCTAAAATTCCTAGAGTTTCCTTTAGGATTTTTTTCCTGCTATTATATTCGGAGAGCATACAAGACGCTTGCAACAAAAATCAGTGCTGTATACCTTCCCCTCTCACCCTCATCTCCAAGTAATATTTGTTTTGCAAGATGCTTTTGCCTTAAAAAGCTATACTTACTCAGGGTTATGCTGTTAGGTCTTTTGAAATCAGAATGTGGCTGCTCAGGCAACCGTGACCACATTTTAAATTGTTTGATTATTCTTCTGTGGGAGATGACCATTTTATTGCCTGAAATAACACAATTATGTTGCATTCCTCAATGCAATGGCTGTCACAAAGAGTAGATAAAGAAATAGATTGAGCTTGTTTTAAATACATTTTGGTTTATAATTATTTAAGGATAAAAACAGGAATTGTGAGGCAGTACCTAAGAGACTTCAAATCTCACTTCTGAATAAATAGTCATCACTTAGAATGCATTCAGTCTTCTAAGATTATTAACCCTCTTTTATGCTCTAGGCCATATATTCTAGAAGCGATTAAATTGCACCCATTTGCCAATGAATCAAACTAGTTGCAATGTAGAAGGAAGAGCGTAGTTCACCCATCAGAGAATGTTTGTAACAAAAAGGAGTTGAATTGTGCTGTGAAGAGCTGCATTCACCTCTGATTGAAATCCAGTAAATTAACTCTGTACATTTACTAGAATACACAATCACGCTATACCTTCTCTTTTGTAAAGGCTGTATAATGACTTCCCGTAATAAAGCCAGGGTGACTTTGTTGTCCAGAGAGCAAGATGTAAGAACTGTATTAGCTTGGATATTGAAAGTGTGTCTCCCTAATCTTTGTGAGAGTGTTGAATTTACTTTTCCTCCCGGTGCTTCAAGGAGTTTGCAATTAGAGTTTGAAGGGGAGTAGTACCAGACTACGTCTGCGATGAAGTGTCTTAGGCAATTCCACAGCTGTTGCTTAGTCTAGAAGGAGGGTTTCAAATGTTCAACTTGGCAGGGGGATGCTACCTCCAAAGAATTAAAAGAATTGATCTTAATGGCATATAATAAATTTTACTGGGGGATGTGGGGGTGCATTTTTCAAAACTAAAAATTTAAATTTCTAGCCTTCGCAGAAAATAGGGTGTAGCTTGGTTTCCAATACTTCGCTTTATTAATTTTAAAATATTCCCTACTAATAAGGAATTACAGAAGAGAAAGAGTGTGGTTCCATGCAGCATACACCTTTGATCCGCAACAAAGCTTTCGGTTTCTTTCAGTTGTTGACTTCTTTTTTTCCCCTGCATCCCACACTGTTTATACATATATGTATACATCATGTCTGTTTATACATATATATATATTGATATGTTTATTTTTGCCCCTATACATATTTAGTTTACTGAAACTAACATAGCTTGAAAAGTTTATGATTAAGTTGCCCAAATTAGAAAGTTCACTGCAGAACACAGTTTCTAATATGTACACGTGAACATATAAGGATATGATATATTTAATAGGAAAGCAACGTAACATTGAGAAGTAGCAACCAAACGCAACAGGAAACAACCAAACAGAACAAAGACCTGCTAGGACTGCTGCATTCAGATGGTTAGTATGGGCAGACCTAACTTTGAAAAGGGGCTAGGATGGAAAAATGCTCAAGCAAAAACTGAATTCCTAAATGGTATCCAGTTTCTTAACTCCATTGTCTGAAGTATGAAGTTATGATCTGGGAGATGATAGGCAGAATCGTAGAGAAGGTGATGAGACCCAACAACATGAAATCATGTCAGTGGTCCCACTTCTTCCAAGCAGTAAGCAACCAAAACATGGAGAGACATAAAAGGTACACAGAAGTCAAGGATCTCCAGAGAAGAGAGGTACCTTGTATATAGCTCATTAAAACTGGAACAGTGCATCTAAAAATATTAATTTTTGTTTATTATAATGTATTAGATAACTTATTAGGAAGTTTGGCTTCATAATGAAGATAAATTAAGAGGTGATTTTAATTGGCAATGTAAATTTGCTTCTCAGAACACTGAACTTTACAGATTTTTCTTTAAAAGTGTTTGTTTTCAGTTGTCAGTTTGTGAGTAAAATTGTTAATATTAGAGCCTTCTAATGAAGAGCACTACCATGAAGACCAGTCACACAGATTAAGTTTATTGTCATATGTGGTTTTTTGATTTGAGATTGATGATTGAGCCTTTTGAGGAAGGGGCTGAGTCTGAGTATGTAGATGTGTGTGAGAAATTTCATTCGTAACAGTCTTCAGTGAAACAGAATACAGTCTTATCAACATTGGTCTCTCTTATATATAGCATGTGTACTGGGGAACAGTTTCTACTTAATAAGCTTCTAAACCTCATGGGCAAATCGATAGGCCTTTATCACTGAGCTCAAACTTTGAATTGTAAATGAAAAAAAAAAAAAACAACCACAAACAAAACAAAACAAAACAAACAAACGAACATCCCCCCCAAAAAACCAAAACCAAAACAACAACAAAAACCAACAACAAAACAAACAAACAAACAAAACCAAAAAAAACTACTGTTTGGGCTTATTTATTTTTATTTTTTAAAAGCGTACTCTTGGGAGATAGCAAGTATCTTCAAATATCATTAGAGAAGCAATGAAATAGATGTAGTATTTATACATCTTAACGGCTTTATGAGAGAGCTGAATCATGCTGAGGGATGTGCTAACACTTACATGTATCATAAAGGAAGACATTAAGCCATGCGAGATTCATCCCATCTTGACTCTTTTAGAGCTTATCAGGAATTTTTAGTGTTATACTTGTTTTGCTTATTTTTCATTTATTTTGGTTTAATTTCTTTGTTGTCAATGGAATTTAATTTTTCTTACAGGCATATGAAAGGCATATGAAATTGTCTTCTCAGGGTATTTACTTTTGGTGGCAAATTCTGCTACTATTTAAAGGCATTTCCACTGAGCTCCAAATAACTATCCAACTTCGAGCAATCCACTGAACTGTTTTCAAGTTTTTCCTATCAGAAGCCATTAAATCAAATCCTACTATTTTCTTCTACACAAATCTATTACTAAATGGCTTCAGTTTAAGGGAACATGTTATTCAGACTTAATCCTTAATGTGAAATGGAAAACACTGTCTCTCACATAAATATATTTTCAGAAATCACATAAATATATTTTCAGAAATGTAGCTGATTAGGTACCTCATTTAGCTATGGCAGGTACAGTTTTCTGTTGACTATTGTAGGCTCTGACCATTTTGTAGGTTTTGTAATATTTTAAATACCATGCCAATAAAATGCCTCTCTCTCTTACTCTTGGAGGCAATTTCTGTTCTCTAAAAATTATATTATCATTTAAGAGCCATGACTTTCATCAGTATTTTATAAGAAACTTACCCTTTAACTATCTTACAGTATATAATGGTGAATTTTGCCTCTAGAATACATCTAAGTACATAGACATATCAATGTTCATGCATCACATGTGATGGATGGTTTAAGTACAATAATTACTACTTTCACTCCAGGAATCTTTTAAGGGGAATAACATAGGGATGGTGGTCAAAGAGATGCAGGCTTTTTTTTTTTTTTTCTTTTTTTTCAGCTGATCCAAATGAGAAACTGTGTAATATTCAGTGTCTTTCTCATAATATGTTTTGGAAGAACCTGGGCTGGGGCTTACATTCATTTGCATTACTTCATGGATCTTCTGGAAACAAGAGTCAGTGACATATTATTTGGATCAGTTTTTCTTCAATTAAAGGAAAAGCTTCAACGGAAACTCAAAGTATGATGAAGTCACCATCTTGACACAGTGCTTTTCAAAACTTCTTGACAGGTTTCTGAAATGTCTGCACTGGAGTTAGAAACACCTGTGCTGGTGTGAGTCCCAAACACCAGAGCACTGTGTGGCCTAAATAAATAATACTTTCCATAATTACATTGCTTTTCACATTGCCACTTGGGCATAACCTTCCACTGGGGATCGCTGAAGTTTTGTATGGTACTTGGTGGTTTGTCTGTGCTGAAGCCAGACAGACAGTACCAGATGATGATCTAATTTGCATACAAAGAAGCAGCAGGCACTTACATTTCAGCACAATACTTTTCTAAATGTTATATTGTTGCTCTCTTATATTTTACAGGTGATAAAGATTTCTGTGTGCAAAATGTCTGAGCTGAATATGTCTACTGACCTCACAGGAGCTACACTACTTGAGGATCTAATCCAAATATATTATATGTGATGCTAGATAAGTTACCATCCATTCTTTGTCCGCTGTAAATTTTCGTTTTAAATTTTGCTCTGTTTTTCTTTTTCTGTGAAATAATGAAGCAGATAATGGAGTACCATCAAAAGCTGGATAGGCATTCTACAGTTATACACCTCCAAAGCAAGAGAGTTCTGCATCATGATCCCCTTGGCAACTGCAATCATCCAGACAGTGCATAGTTTATATCATTCCCAGACCAGAATCTGCTACTCAGGGTCATATCTGAAGCACAGAGAAACAATTTGAATGACAGTCAGGGATAGGAGATACCAGAAAGTATAAAGGGTTTTGTTTGTTTTCTTAGGTAAATGAAGAATTCTGTTCCTGATTTTAATTTAAAGACATTGCAGACATGCTGTGCCATTTGTAAAATACAGTAAGTTGATTATTGGGTTCATCTGCTAAATTATGTGTGATCAGATTTCTGGGGTTTGAAAATGTTTGCTGCTGTCAGTTGTGCAGGAATTTACCTTATTTTAGCGGCTTCAACAGCTAGAAGGCAAACATATAATTCTGAACACGGGACTTAAATAGCACTTACAAATTGTTTGGCAACAGTACTATCTCTGTGGTACAAACAGTATAGAGGACTCAGAAGGAGCATATTCACATTCTCTCTCTTTTTTTTTTTTTTTTCTTTCCCCTGGTTCCTGATTCTGCCACCTTTTGAGTCCAGGTTTGTGGATTGGAAGAACTGTGTTACTGTTGGTCTTCGCAGCGAGCAGAGAAAAAATTATAATGGAGTCAAAGGAAATTTCTTATAAAGGGGTGTGATGATTTAGTGATGAAGTGATGAGATGTAATGAAAGCCAGGTGACTAAGTGTACAGTGTGATGTTAGCACGCCTCTTAAAAATTCTGGGATTTGCAGACAGCTGTCTAATTTGCACCATCATATAATTTGTTAATGTATCTCTGGGATAGAGCAAGGGGTAACCTTGGACTATAAGTCTTTTAGAAAATGTATCTTTTTAAGGAAATGCCTGAAGAAGAGCATGGAAAACTGGGACAGAGACAAGAGTCTCCAGGCTCTCAAATGCTGCAAATCAGAAAGTTCATGGAAAGTGCTTTAGTAAGAAAGTCATACATCAGTTTTGAAGAAAGTACTTCTTTGCAAAGGAAGATGGTGATCAACATACTGCATATCTAGTTTTTCCAGTGAGTAATTTAAGTGGTATAAAACATCCCTCTCTAGAACTATGGAAAGGGTGGTAGACAGATTAATAAACTTTGACATTGACATTGTAACCCTTTGTGGCTGTATCATGAAGGCAAAAATTCGCTGCATGATATTGTCCTTAAACACATGTATATATTTTCTCTTTCTTTTCTGAAAGGTGCCGTTGAATCCTTCTAGAAGTGAAAAAATACATACACATACATTATTTCTGTATTGTCACAATACTTTGAGGTATTCTTAAATGAAGTATAATGAACGTATATACACAAACATCTGTACTTACCTGTGTTCTGTTACTACCTCTGAAGTTTTAAAGCATGTTTGATGTATCAGCTATTGAAGAGCACACTGTTCATAGTGACCTCTTGAAATTTTGAGAAGCTACATAATGTTCAGATAGGAGATAATACAATTTTTTTAGCAGATGGCAAGATTTTATATCCCTGTGGAATATATGGAAAAGGCACCATGGCTCTGTTCTGACAAAAAGGCCTTGGTTCTGTGGACAGCAATGCACATGCACATGTACACACACCCTTGAGATGTCATTTTGCCATCAACTAATGAATTCTGATTTCTGTATTTGCTAGTTAACAAATTACAGAAGTTCATGCCCAAACCCAAAAGCCAGTTTTAGGCTGGTTTACAAAATCCTGGTTACCTAGCAACAAGTAGAAAGGATGTGGAGGAGCAAGCAGGCTCTGAGTCACCACATGGCAGCAGTAGTCTCAGTTCAGCAAACCAGGCTTTAGATAGCTTACTGTATTTATATAGATAGCTCTGCAAAATGAATATGCTTACTGAAACGCAGTAACTGTGGGTGTTTCATGGTCTGACACTAGCATCTCCTTACATGAACTCCCCAGAGTGGCAGCTTCTATGCCCAGTGTATTCTCAGATCTTTAGAAGAAGAATAAAATATCAGCAGGAGAGTGGAAAAGCAGAACAGAACAAAGCATTTGACTGGGTATTAATTAGATCTTATCAAATATGCAAGGATCTGTTTTTTCATGTCTTTTAAAGGTAATGTGTTGTAGAGAGAAAGAAAAAACCTTATATAGTTTATGTCTGCATTAGAAATACTAAATATTTTTCCCAAGGACTTCAGTATGCTTTCATCCATTCAGACATTTCTGACTTCTGTGTCTGAAAGGGAAAAAAAGAAAACAACAAAATCAAAACCAAACACACTAGTAATTCCATGGTTGCTTATAAAATAAATTCTGATGTTAATATGTCAAATAGCCAAGAAAATTATTTTCCTATGAGTCTTTGAGCATACCCATTAGAAAGAGGAAAAGGTGATGGCACTATTTGAAAAAAAAAAATTGTGTTAAATTTTCCTGTTCATGAATTTGTTCTGTACATGTAGGATAATGTTTCTTTTTAACATCTGCTTTTCAGATGTCCCTTGTAAATGCCTCAGGACAGGGGTTCTTCCTTATTGTAGTTGTAGGGATCCCTAGCACCAGATGACCCTATTCTCAGTTAAGTAAAAGTTTAACATAATTGATTTGAGCACTAGGAAGAATGTAATTATCTTAATTTGAAAATAAAATCCTGATTTTCTTTAAAAATATACTCTTGTGTGTTTAAATGACAAATATAACATTCTTGAAGTTCTAATTCTGAAAAACGTATTAATTCACTGCCATGGGTCAGAGATTTTCTTCAGGAGAATTAAGGTTTAATTCAAAGAAGAAACTGAGCCAGTATAGCCATTATCTGTAGTCAGAAAAAAGATAATTTCTCCATTGATCTTTGGATGCTTCAAAGGAAGGGTGGGGTGGTTTGCTTTTGTTTGTTTCTTTGTCTGGTTGGTTTTCTATAAACAAGGAAACAAAGGAAGATTTCGGTATGAAGTTCTTTGATTACAGGTGTGGCTTTCTAGGGAAATTCTTTAGTCTGATGTCTACAAAGTTGCATCAGGATGACTTATGCTCCTATTCATAAGAGTAGCTGTATTATAAGCATCTTCGTCATAGGACAGTTTGACCCAGCAGAGAGCTGGCATGGCACTAGTGTGACAGTGGTATCAGTGGAAGACGAGTGTGCATGCAAAACACTTGAAACAATGGCCCAGTACAGCACCTGTCCCAGGTGATGTAGCTGCTGCCTGAATATGGTCCTGATTTGCTTTGCTTTACTATAAATGCAAGATACAACTTGTTATTACTGTCTTTCACAGTAGTGAAAGAGTGACCAGCATCTTCACATGCTAAAGGTACTATCTTTCAGTCTTTGCTTTTCTTAGGACCTCAGCCCTACCGGCCTTTTTCCTCTTTTCCCATGTATTAAAGAGTATGAGAGAAATTTCTCTTCTCCACTGCAATTAACTGACCCTATTATTTAAACCATTAAAACTTCTTCAGTATAAAATATT
The DNA here is from genome assembly GCA_013399365.1 of Pampusana beccarii. Lineage (NCBI taxonomy): Eukaryota > Metazoa > Chordata > Aves > Columbiformes > Columbidae > Pampusana > Pampusana beccarii. The sequence goes on from VWYH01002718.1 coordinate 36,768, forward strand.
TGACAGCTATTATAAATTATTTAATGAGATGTCATAAACTAAAGACACAGGTGATCCCCTCTAGTCCTCTTTACCATCCTCCTTAGCCTGCTGCAATAAAACATTAAAAGCCTTCTTTGTTATGTGTTAATTAGTAATAATGGGGTTAATCTTTGCAAAATAAAGAAGAAAGCAAACAGGATGCTGGGACTGCATTAGCAAGGGCATCACCAGCAGGGACAAAGATGGTATTATGCCACTCTACTCAGTGGTCACCAAGCCACATCTGGAATGCCGTGCTCAGTTTTGGTCCCACTGTACGAAAGATGTGGATACACTGGATAAGGTCCAGAAAAAGGCCACAAAGATGACCAAGGACTGGGAAGCCTGCCAAATGAGGAAAGGCAAAGAGCTGAGTTTGTGCAGCCTTAAGAAGTCTTAGGGGAGACCTTGTCGCCATGGTCTAGTATTTAAGGAGTGGCTACAAAGAAAATGGAGACTCCCTTTTTAAAAGGAGTCACATGGAAAAGAGAAGGGGCAATATGTAAAAATTACTTACTCCTGAGGACATTCTGACAGGACATAAGAGGTAAATTTTTCATGATGAGAACAATCAGCCATTGGAATAATCTACCCAGCCTTGGGCAATTTTAAGATTCAGCTGGACAGGGTGTTCCAGAGCTCCCTTCCAACCTGCTATTCTATGATTCTCTGATTATCTTGCTTTAGCGAGATGTTCAAGGGAGAACTTAATTAAACAAAGGCAAAAAAAATATAGAAAGACTTCTATACTGATTAGCCTCTTTTCCTGTTCCATAGTTGCACATGCAGATATTGGACTGCATTGTTCATTGTCAGAAACAAGTCCTAAAACCAAAGTTACACTGTCCCTTCAGCCCAGCAAGGACACATACGTTGAAGAGAACTCTGATGATTTATTTCATTTTGCTATCTTCATCATTTCTTAAAATCTATGAGGTGACATTTTTCTCACAAAATTCAAAGGAAGATAACATAGAGAAAAGAAGGTGCATTTTTTTTTGTGAATTATTCAACTAATCTACTAGACAAATATAATAGAAGGCCTAGAAAAGTTTATCCTTTCAAAAGTGAAAATATTATTCTATTGAATGTGAGTAATTACAGAATAGGATTTGTTGCCAAATACAGATATATTTGCTGGAGATATATAGCATGTTCACAAAGGGGGAAGTAGTGATTGTAGAGTATTCCCTAGTCAAAAAACTTTCCACACAGGCTTATGCCTTTTTTTGGGCCTTTTTATGTCCAGTCTTCACAATCTCAGTGCTCACTACCTGCTGGTTCGAATTATCTGTCATCTTCACACCATTAATATCTGCATTCTCTTTTCTAAGATCTGTAGCCTTTGGTGACTAGAATTTAAAATAGTATTTCTGTAGAAGTTTCACACTGTAGTCAGGCTGATTGGTTTTTTTTACCTCAATGATTGTATGAAAACTCCAAGTATAGATTATCTTTTTCTGAAATAATTCAATCGTAGTAGCTGTTTGGGAATCGCATAGCTAATAGGAGCTATGTGCATGATTTAAAAAGAATAGTACTGTTAAACTATTTTCTAATTCGCTGTTATTTGTTCATTAAGCTATTCAGGGTCTGCATAAGGTTTCTAACTCCTTGTGTTGAGCTGGGACTTCAGCACCAAGCCTGCAAGACAACTTTGGGAACAGCCTCAAACTATTTTTGTCAATTGTCAATGGCTTCCCATTGTTATGGGAAGAGCCTTCAGTTTGGTATTGATCCTTTACTTTTTCTGGACTTTCATAAATATGATTAAGGTGCCTTGTTTCTTGAAAGCTAGGAGATTTAAAAGCTCCATGTTAGCCTAAAATTTAACCAGGAAGATATCTTAAAAAATATATATTTTAATAACCTTGAACAGCACTCAGTGTCTGATGACTTAAGAGATCAAATCCAAAAAGTAATTTCTCATGATGCATAACAGTACCTCAAATAAAATAGAAAGCAATAACAGTTAAAAAAAATCTTCCAACCATTATATGCGATAATGATCCAGGCATTCATAATTGATTACTTCAAAAATGGCAAGTTCTGTTGCTTTTACTAGTGCCTTCATGTAAAACTGCTGTATTTTTTTCTTCTTTTCCTTTGAAATTTCTAGATACAGAAAGATAGATATTAATCTGGATATACCAGTTCAATATGAACTGTTACTTTATATTTGTTAAAATTTTGAGCAAAAATACAGGTGATATATGTGAATGTCTATGGCTTTCATGTAGAAGGGTTCTGTAGAATTGATTGAATTACAAAAGTAGTCCTGGTTTCTCTTGCAGCCACTGACTTGATGCAAGTACAACTCTTATGATACCTCTTTTGTGGACTATTTCTTTGCTTCCAAGCAAAATGAAGATACTTTTATGTCAAATGTTTAAAAATACTGCCTACTGATTTAAAAGAAGAAAATGCTAGATGTATATATATTATAGATTTACATGCAAGAGGACAGAAAGAAATAAAATTAACTGCTGGGTGTTTTTATACTGAGAAGCTAAAAAGTCCAGGGACAGCATGTACAGAAGGAATATATAATATATATGTACATAACTGGTTACAGAAAGTCAGAAAATAACTTCTTTAACAAATATGGGAAACAACTTCCATTTTGAAAATGCAACATGAGAAAAAAAGGTTATAATACACAATTCAAATTTATACCAAGAACAGGGCAATCTTAGTGTGAAGAAAACTTCAAATCCATCTCTAAGTTATAGTATACTGAATACTGCAAGACATACTTTGAAATGAAACATTGCATTTTTTAAGATTCTATCAAATACCAACATTCAGAAAGCTAAATTTGATGCAAATAAATTTTGTATCAAGTACAAAGATGCTGAACATTGTTTTCTGTTTTTTCTTAAGTATTAATCAGATTTTTTTCCCCTTAATTTGATGTTACTGATCTAATAAATTCACAAAATATTTCTCAATGTGCATATTCAGAGATACACTTATCAGAGAACCTTTGAATTAATAATAAAAAAGCAGCTGCATTTAGTGCCCACCCTCCAACCAACAGAAAAACCCTCTAAAAGGTATTTTGCCCTTAGAGAATAATTTGCATCCTGTGCTCATTTTGATTAGATGCTGGATACCTTTTAAATACATTTCCTACAACAAACAATTGGTTGTTTGCTTTGAATATTTGCACAAAACCAACAGGCAAGTAGGACTTCTCAGACCATTGTAGAAACAGCCATACCATTTAACCTAGTAGCCTCTCTTGACAGGGCTAATAGTAGTTACCTGGGAGAAAAAAAATATTGAAAAACAGAAAATAATGGTAGCATAGAAAAATAGTTCCCCTAATCTAACATTCTAAGCTGCTTAGAATAATCAAATCATTTTGCTTGGAAGAGAGGTCATTGAGTCTAACCATAACATAACTCTAGCACTAAACCGTGTCCCTAAGAACCTCGTCTATGCGCCTTTTAAACACCTCCAGGGATGGTGACTCAACCACTTCCCTAGGCAGTCTGCTCCAATGCTTGACAACCTTTTCCATGAAGAAATGTTTCCTAATATCCAATCTGAACCTTCCTTGGCACAACTTGGGGCCATTTTCTCTCATCACTTGCTACTCAGAAGAAGAGACCAATGCCTTTCATGCCACAACCTTCTTTCAGATACTTGTAGAGAGAGGGATAAGGTCTCCCTTCAGCTTCCTTTTCTCAAGGCTAAACAGCCACAGCTCCCTCAGCCACTCCTCATGAGACTTGTTCTCTAGATGCCTCACCAGCCTTGTTACCCTTCTCTGAACTCTCTCCATCACTCCAATGTCTTTCTTGTAGTGAGGAGCCCAAAACTAAATACAGTATTTGAGGTGGAGCCTCACCAGTGCTGAGTACAAGGGGATGTTCACTTCCCTAGTCCTGCTGGCCACACTATTCTTGATGTGCGCCAGGATGCTGTTGGCCTTTTTGGCAGCTTAGGCATCCCAGCATCAGAGGTTGCAACTGCATTGTGTTAACTATTGTTGACGGGACTTACTTCCGTGAAACTCTGTAACAGCTTTCTAAACACATTTGGATTTTGTACCAGACTGTGGCAATGTGTACCGTAATTTAATTACGTATAGTGTGAAAAAGTACATCAATTTATTTATTTATTTTATGATGCTTAATAATTTGATTTAATGTCTCCTAGTTTCTGTCTTATGTGGAAAAAAATGAATAAACATGCTGATTTTTCCTTATCATGCCATTCATGATTTCACTGATTTTTCATATATCTTCTTCATTGACCTTTCTCCACATTTTTCCGTTTTCAATCAGTGCCATACTTCAGATCATCATTGTTTCCTTGTCTTCTCTAAGAATTTTTCTAGGAACTGTTCTAGATCTCCAGTATTCTTAAGACGGGGCAATGAAAAAAAGAAAATAGTATTCCAGGTATGAATCTAAAGTGGATTCATATAGTGGAACAATGGTGCTTCCAGATTTCTCTGTGTATATCCTAGTAACTTTGTACATGTTTGCCTTTCTGATTGCTGTTGAGCTGCATGCTTTGATCTGATGATTTCAAAGAACTGCGAACGCTGACATTAAGACTTTTCTCCTGAATAGAAGCAAATCCTTTGGAGTCTATTACTGTGTATGTTTAGTTATAGTAGTTCCTTCCCCATGTGGATTACTTTTTATACTACTGCTAGTTTTTCTTTGCATATTCATAATTCGGGCCAACTAGCAATTAACGTTGGTTTCTATAAAGTGGCTGTGTGATCCCAAGAAGATGAGTGCATTAAATCCAAGGAACTCATTTTGTGTAGGTTGCTGAACAGATATTAGATGGAAATGACTCCTGTTCTCTGTTCACCTGGGCTAATTTCAAACAGTGTCATAGAACTGAAATGTTCTGTATCTTGTTACAAGTTATTGGAGTTTACCCAGTCAAATCTCTTTGACTTTCAAAATGTATTTATCTTGAAAGATGTTGTCTGCTTTCTATAGAGCTGAAAACAAGTAAGAGATTTATAAATTTTTTTCCACCTGAGTTCTAAAGGAATATTAATATTAATAATAATAATGTCACCAATCCTACTGTCAAGAAACAAATCCATTTGCTATTTACAGATAGCAAACCATCAATTGAAACTGTACTCATTTCTCACCACGACTTCATGTATACAAGTAAACTAGCATTAAAATAAAGCCTAATTTGATGTTCCATGGATGAAACCCTGTTGGCAACTGTCTGAGTGCCCTGGGCGTTATTCAAGCCTGTGAGCACAGCAAGGACACATAAGTCTTTCAAATGATTTTTACTCTCTGAATGAGACAAAGAAGCACTACCTGACCTGAATTTATGATGAGTGTTACTTATCAATGTTTGCATTAATTTTTGGAGACTAAACAAAGCTACAAAAGGAGCACACAATCATTTTCCCGAAGGTGTGTTGATATGTTCTGCCACTTTCTATTATGTGCAGTCAAGCTGCATTGCTTTAATTATAAAAAATAAGATCCAAACACTTAAAAAATATATAAATCCAAAGGATTTATAAATTCAAAGCTCTGTCTCAGAATAATATACTGCCACTGTTTAACATGTAAGTACCTCTTAAAATGCATTATGCATTTGCTCCTTTATCTGCTTTTAAGGTGCTCATGTCAGAATTTTGAAGTCACTCTGCACTAGATATCATTCTCCAGAGTATTGGTTTCACCCTGTAACAAAATAACTCTACAGCGTGCTCCTTGATGTCAAATTACCTACCTTTCTGGTGTTAATCATTATAGTAACCAAACATTTCACAGCATTTAAATAGTGTTTGTGTAAAGGAAGCATTATCTTCTTCTGCTTCACAAATGTTAATCTGAAGCAGTGTAAAATATCAAGAAACATGACCATGGACCCCAACAGCTGCTGTGACTAAGCACAAGGCTTCTGAAATAGCCACACTGGGACAACTGAAGTTGAAGTTGATGTGAGTTCTGCTGGTAACTTAAATTGGAACTGAGAATGAGATCAGAACTGGTAACTGATAATGTAGATAAATGGTAAAGAATCATAGAATAGTTTGGGTTGGAAGGGGTCTTCAAAGGCCGTCTAGTCCAAGTCCCCTACAATGAGCAGGGACATCTTCAACTAGATCAGGTTGCTCAGAACCCTGTCCAGCTTGGCCCTGAATGCTTCCAGAAATGAGGAATCCACAATATCTCTGGGCAACCTGTTCCCATGCCTCACCACGCTCATGGTGAAAAATCTCTGCCTTATGTCTAATCTAAATCTACTCCCTTTCAGTTGAGGGGCACTACCCCTCATACTGTCGCTACATGCCCTTGCTAAAAGTCCCTCTCCAGCTTTCTTGTATGCCTCTTTTAGGTACTAGAATGTTGCTATAAGGTCTTCCTGGAGCCTTCTCTTCTCTAGGTTGAACAACCCGAACTCTCTGGGTTCATAGGAGAGGTCCTCCAGCCTTCTGATCATCTTCATGGCCCTCCTCTGGACTCGCTCCAACATGTCTATGTCCTTCTTACGCTGGGAGCCCCAGAGGTGAATGCAGTACTCTAACTGGAGTCTCACGAGAGTAGAGTAGAGTAGAGTGCAGAATCACCTCCCTCAACCTGCTGGCCACACTTCTTTTGATGCAGCCCAGGATACGGTTGGCTTTCTGGGCTGCAAGTGAACATTGTCCTGCTTCAGCAGGGGGGTTGGACTAGATGATCTTTTGAGGTCCCTTCCAATCCCTAACATTCTGTGATTCTGTGATTGCAGCTCATGTTGAGCTTCTCATCCACCAACACCCCCAAATCTTTCTCTTCGGGCTGCTCTCAGTCCATTCTCTGCCCAGCCTGTATTTGTGCTTGGGATTGCCCCAATTCATGTGCAAGACCTTGTATCTGGCCTTGTTGAACTTCATGAGGTTCGCACAGGCCCACCTCTCACACCTGTCAAGGTCCCTCTGGATGGTATCTCTTCTCACTAGCAGGTCAACTGCACTACACAGCTTGGTGTCATCAGCAAATTTGCTAAGGGTGCACCAAATCCCACTCTCCATGTTGCCAACAGCTCTGATTCCAATACTGACCCTTGAGGAATGCCACTCATCACTGGTCTCCACTTAGACATAGAATCATTGACTGCAACTCTTTAAGTGCAACCATCCATCCATCAAACCAGTGTCTCTCCAATTTAGAGACAAGTATGTTGCATGGGACAGTGTCAAATGCTTTGCATGAGTCCAGCTCAAGCAAGTAGTTCTGTTTTGCAAACACTTCATGAGTGATCAGTCATCTAGGGCCAGATGGGATACACCCAAGGGTGCTGAGGGAGCTAGCCGAGGTGATCACTAAGCCACTTTCTGTTATCTACCAGCAATCTTGGCTAACTGGGGAGGTCCCAGTTGACCGGAAGTTGGCTGATGTGATGCCCATCTACAAGAAGATCTGGAAGGACAATCCAGGGAACTACAGACCTGTCAGTCTGACCTCAGTGCTGGGCAAGATCATGGAGCAGATGATCTTGAGTAACATCACACGGCACATACAAGAGAACCATATGATCAGGGCCAGTCAACATGGGTTTTTGAAAGGCAGGTCCTGATTGACCAACCTGATCTACTTCTACAGCAAGGTGACACAACTAGTAGATGAGGGAAATGCTGTGGATGTTGTGTATTTAGACTTCAGTAAGTCCTTTGACACATATCCCACAGCATCTTCTCCTGGAGAAGCTGGCAGCACATGGCCTGGATGGATATACTCTGCGATGGATAAAGAACTGACTGGAGGTCCAGGGCCTAAAGAGTTGTAGTGAATGGAGCCAAATCCATATGGCAGCTGGTCATGAGTGTTGTTCCCCAGGGATCAGTATTGGGAACAGTTCTGTTTAATCTCTTTATCAGCAATCTAGATGGGGGACTGAGTGCACCCTTAGTAAGTTTGCAGATGACACCAAATGGGGTGGGAATGTTGATCTGCTGGAGGGTAGGATGGCCATACAGAGACCATGTTGACTGGACCAGCTGGATCATTGGGCTGAGGCCAATTGTATGAGGTTTAACAAGACCAAGTGCCTGACCCTGAACTTGCGTCATAACAGTCCCAGGCAATGCTACAGGCTCAAGGAAGAGCGGCTGGAAAGCTGCCTGGCAGAGAAGGATCTAGGGGTGTTGATTGACAGCTGACTGAAGATGAGCCAGCAGTGTGCTCACATGGCCAAAAAGGCCACCAGCACCCTGGCTTGTGTCAGGAATGGTGTGGCCAGCAAGACTAGGGAAGTGATTGTGCCGCTGTACTCAGCACTGGTGAGGCCCCACCTTGAAAACTGTGTTCAGTTTTGGGGCCCTCATCATAAGAAGTACATTGAAGTGCTAGAGAAAGTGCAGAGGAGGGTGACGAAGCTGGTGGGGGGTCTGGAGCACAATTCTTATAAGGAGCAGTTGAGGGAACTGGATCTGTTTAGCCTGGAGAAAAGGAGGCTGAGGGAAGATCTTATCACTGTCTACAACTACCTGAAAGGAGGCTGTAGCATGGAGAGTGTTGGTCTCTTCTCCCAAGTAGCAAGTGATAGGACAAGAGGAAATGGCCTCAAGTTGTGCCAGGGGAGGTTTAGATTGGATATTAGGAAAAAATTATTCACGGAAAGGGTTGTGAAGCAAGAAAACAGGCTGCCCAGGGAAGTGGTGGAGTCACCTTTTATGTAGTAATTGCTTCATAATTCATGGGAAAAAGTAGAATAAAATGCTCACAATCTAATACTTTTGACAAGTGGTGCCAGAACTTTTTTTCTTGATTTTTTTTCACCAGATTTGTGATGAATAAACCGGGCCATTCTAAATGTGCAGGCTTCACTGTAGTGATAAAGACAGTGATATGGTGTGGAACAAAAGGACCCACATGGCAGCGGCAACAACTGGAGACATATGATGGAGTGCTGCATTCTGGACAAATCCTGCCAGATTCTTCTGTTTATTGTTCTCCAAGTAAGAGTCTGTTAACCTAATTGAGCTTTAGGTTTTACCGTAATTTCCCTGTCTATCTATGAGGGAATTAAGCCTTGGACAAAATGCTGAAATTCCTTTTATAGCTGGCATCTTTCAGTCAGTCTTGAGAGTTACCACAGGGATGCCAACAGTGATAATTTCAAGCAGAAATGGAAGTGTGCCAACTCATTCTGTATTAACACAATGGTTTAAAGTAGTTTGGTTTTGCCAGCACTATCAAAAATATCTTTGCCTTTAGCTGCTTGAGCCCACTAATAATCAGTGTCCCTGTACTCAGGCTTCATGTGACGGGAGACTGCTTAATATTTTGCACTGTGTTTTCTGGCATTCATCAGAGGTTGTTCTTAATAGGTGTTAAAACTAGTAGGCTGTGACTACTAGTTTCACTACTCAGTTATGTTTTAATTACTGCAGATGCACCAGTCTCATTTTGTAAATCTTTTCTCATGCAAAAGCATGTCCTCAAAAGTATGTACTGAGTTCTATAGGTATATTATTCTAAAATAGATCTCAAGTGCCCATAAGTTGTTGTGGACAGACAATGTCTATCTGAAATGCAGTTTTATAGCCAAACTGATATTTGGGAGGTGACATGAGCTGGAGAGTAAGTCATAGATTCGTAGAATAGTTTGAGTTGGAACAGATCTTAAAGATCACCTACTTCCAACCCTCCTGCCATGGGCAGGAACATCTTCCACTGGACTAAATTGCTCAAAGCCCCATCCAGCCTGGCCTTGAACACTTCCAGGACTGGAGCACCCACAACTTCTCTGGGCAGCCTGTTCCAGTGTCTTACCTCCATCATGCATATGTTCTTAGTTCAAGATGAAATAGGGTAAAAAAAAGATTATGGTGAGTTCCTCTGTGTCACAGATACAGATGTGTGTGTGTGTAAACACACACTATAAGTATGCACACACAAAAATATGTATGTATGAATCTATACATAAGACAGTCTCACCTGAAATGACAACCACTATATGAAAAAGTTAGAAAATTCCCATGTTCCTGTTATATAATCTTTTAATAAATTAGGTATAGTGTAGTTAAAACCACAATATATTTGTGTAGCTAAACATAAAAAAAATGCTGGCATAGTCATAATTAACCTGAATTTCACCTCAGATTTAAATTAAGTAAATGCTTTGTAAGGCAAAGCCTGTCTCCTGGCTTGCCTGCTATATGGCTCCCTAGGAAGCTCTGTTTTCTTCTGCAAATCTAAGGCAAAGGATATAGATCATGAACTGTTTGAGTCAGTGGTATCATTAATCAATTCAAACGCCATACGAGTGTTTCTGCAATACATATGGCACATGCTTTAATGGATATTGGAGCCAATCATCAAAGTCTCACTGGGACTTATGCTGTGGAGACTAAACATCAAGTTTTCCTACGCAGCTCATTGAAGTCATTCTAATTTGCCTATTAACCCCTATGACATTACAATATTAAAACTGTCCCAAGAGCAGCATGTATTTTTCAGCATGTCACGCTATTTTGGATTATGTGCTTGTCTTTCTAAGGTGTCTTCGTACATTGTGTTTTCAAACTACAGGTAAGATGGGAAGAATTCTTTTTGGAAACCAAAGGATTTATATCATTAAAACCCAATAGCATGCTTGACATTTTAAAGAAGATATAATTCCTGCTCAGGAGTGATTTGGATTTTGTTATCTAAGTCCAGAGCCACTGCAGGTATGATTGACTCAGATATTAGGACCTGCTGTTGACATTCTCATGGGCAGAGCAGCCCTGCAGGGGGATCTAGACAAATTATAGAACTGGGCAATCACTAACTGTATGAAGTTTAACAAGGGCAAGTGCCGAATTTTGCACCTGGGACACGGCAACCCTGGTTGTACATACAGACTGGGGAATGGGAGACTAGAGAGCAGCTCTGCGGATAGAGACCTTGGGGTTTTGGTCAACAGCAAGTTGAACACGAGCCAACAGTGTGCCCTGGCAGCCAAGAGGGCCAACCGTGTCCTGGGATGCATCAAGCATAGCATTGCCAGCTTGGTGAGGGAGGTGATTGTCCCACTCTGCTCTGCACTGCTGCGGCCTCACCTGGAGCCCTGTGTGCAGTTCTGGGTGCCACAGGATAAAAAGGATATAAAGCTACTGGGAAGTGTCCAGAAGAGGGCCATGAAGTTGTGAAGAGTTCAGAGGGGAAGCTGTGTCAGGAGCAGCTGAAGTCACTAGGTCTGTTCAGCCTGGAGAAAAGGAGACTTAGAGGAGACCTCATTGTGGTCTACAGCTTCCTCGTAAGGGCAGGAGGAGGGGCAGGCACTGATCTCTTCTCTCTGGCGACCAATGATAGGACCCGAGGAAATAGCAGGAGGATGTGCCAGGGGAGATTTAGACTGGTTATTAGGAAAAGGTTCTTCACCCAGAGGGTGGTGGAGCACTGGAACAGGCTCCCCAGGAAGGCAGCCACAGCCCCAAGACTGACAGTATTCAAGAAGCATTTGGACAATGCCCTCAGGCACATCGTGTAACTAACACTGTAGCTAACAGAAGTGCTGAAACCATACTGAAAAAAGCAATATCATAAAATATTTTAAAAAAAATCATAAAGCAAATCCACGTTAAGTTTTGTTCGAGACTGGACACAGTGTGCCAAATTTGCTAAGCATGCATTGTTCTCTCAGACAGCGACAATTAAACAATTTGATTCAGGGACATTATTGTTCTACTGAAATAAGCTGCTTAATGGTTTCATATATTATGTAACTTGTTTAAACACATGTTAATACAGCTTCAGACCTATTACTTTTTTAATCATAGTGAGATTAGATTGTTCCACAAAGTGTATTGCAACATGGGGAAAAGCAGTTAGAAAAGACTGTAACCTGTCAGGGTGGAATAGCTATTGAAAAATCACATATGATCACAAACTGTAACAGGCAAAATAGTTTCAGACCTAGGAGAGAAGTATTGATACCCATGTACAAAACACTAATAAGAACACATCCAGAGCAAGATTCAGAGCTAAATTCAAAGAAGAGCAGGTAAAGACAACAGTAAATAAAATGATCAAGAGAACAGAGATCCTGTTTTATGGACTAGAAGAGCATGATGTTTAATCTAATAAAACTAAGGCTAGGAGGGGAGATGATTTATCACTATGAATGTCTCAAATGATATCATCAGAGATGAAGAAAGCTCTTTAAGCTTAAGGACAATTTCAGCACCAGAATAAATAAGCTGGCTAGGTATAACTTTAGTCTACAAGGAAGTTGGAATGAGGCTTTCTCACATTTGAAAGGAGAAACAGAGAAAAAAATATAGCTGATTTTGAGATACAGCTTAAATTATTTATGAATGGGAAGCCACAAGGAAGTCACTTGTCAAAGGAGGAGACCAAGTTAAATGACCTGACACAGACCTTCAGTTTTCCATCTTCATACTTTGGAGGATAAGGACAGTCTTGAGCTACACAGAACTTTACAGAACTTTCCTTGTGAATATGTGTTTTCCATAAACTTTTGTACCAGATTGCTTACAGCCTCACAGATCAGTAAAGGATTTATTCAGAATTCACAAAGATTCTGAAAGCTATGTATAAGCTGAAAAATAATCTGATTTAATTTAAATGTCATGTATTTTGACAATAAATGATAGATGACATCAAACTTTTTAGAAGGCTAAATATTTCCATCTCATTATAAAGAATTTTAATTCATCTGTTACTGTCCATAATACTCATCTGCAACTTTCAGCAAAGGTAATTCAATATGTAATAATAAAAAGAGGATGATCAATATCTTCTTAGCATCTCAGCTGTGCATGTAAATTACGTCAAAATATTAAATAGGGAATGACGGCAGCAAATGTAAAGGATTCTGTTGTTAATAACAACTTTATAAATTCGATGCCAACTTCTTAAAAGTTGATCTTTGCTTATACCAGCATAGTCAAGAACAAAGGGTGTTTCAGAGTCACTTACTTAATTATAATACATCTTAGACCAGTGAAAAATTAATTATGTAAAACTTCATTGAATTAAACGGCATTAAGTAATCAGGATTGTACTAGTATAGATTGATTCAGATCTAGAGTGGAGTTCAGGTCAACTGATTTTTTACTACTAATTTCAAAAAGTTATAGTTTTCTTTAATTTTCTTTATAATTGTTAGTCAAAAGCATGTTTTTTCTGGATATGCCTTTTTTTTTTTTTTTAATCATCTGGAAAATCCACATCTTAAAACAAAATTCTTGAAAAACAAGCTGTGTAACAGCTCTGGTTGGAGAGATCCTTCCTCACCTTTACCTCACTTTTTACTGTGGATAGTTAAATTACATTCCCCATTTCTTCCTCTTTTCATTTTTACTATTCTACTTGTAAAGGGAGAAAGCTGCAATTCCTTTAGCCTCCTAAAACTATCTAAACAATGTTTTCTCCTGTCTCAGCATATAAGTGCATACGTGTATGTCTATGTGTGCTTCTAACTCATCGCAAACGCACTTAATGTTCAGAGATGTTGATCACTAACATTATTCAGAGGGAAGTCTGAACTGAAAGCTGCTGCTTGCCACTGTTAGATATCAATGTGAATGTAAAATTCAATGAGTCACTCACATACAGGGATGCGAGTTAAATAGAACAGTAAGTTGATGTAACTTAGCTCACTTTTTTGGTCTGAAACTAGAAGAGGAAAACATATCTCTGGTAGAAAAAGGAAAAAAGTTACCTTAATCTTTCTAGAAATAAAGCAATGAAAAATATCAAACCATTAGTGAAGCATTTGATATCTTTAATATCAGCCAAGAATTTAACACCGTTTTGCTTTAGAACTGTTAATTATACTTGATTTTAAAAAGAAAAAGAGAAAAGAGTGTAAAACTAATGGTTTCAAGAGGTCCAAAAACATCTGGTTTCAGTATCAAAATAATTATGGCAATAGGCTAGAAATCAGAGAAAAATGTGGCTTTGAGGTTACTCTTCCCACAATAGTAGATCATATATTTTATCAGAATTCTCATCCTTCTTTCACAGATAGAAGCTCAGGTGGCCACACAGGAGTGGCTCAGTCTGTCTACTGACTGCTTCTTGCAGTTTCATCTACTTCTTCACAGCAATATCAGCAACTCTAGAACTAAGCAGGAAACATCTATATTTTTATAAAAAGAAAAACACTTGTAGGGCATGAAAAGGCTAAATGATCCCATGGTTTTCTTTATCAGTTTCTAATGATTTCAAGTTGTTTTTCGTTTAAAAAAATCAATTTATTTTAGCAGGACCCTTCTATTTTCATATTCTCCTTAAAGAAAAATTAAAGTCATAGAAAGTAGTAGGCATCTAATAAAAATGTGTAAAGTTACACTTTCAGTTTCGCAAATGAACTTCTGTATCTATAAATTGTCTTTCTGCATTTTACATAAGTTAAGAGTTATTAATTAATTTTATTATTATCTGACGTTAAACAACTTTTTTAATGTAATGAATTTACATTAAAAATCTCTGTTGTTTACAATGGAGTACTGACGTGGAAGTCACTATTCAGGGCAGACTGTTTTCTAAAGTGGACAGTATTTTTCAGTTTCCTGTTTCAGATGTTATAGAAGAGATAAACAGACATTTCAGAACTCCGAAATTCAGGTGCTGTCAAAATTATTCGGCATCCAGAAATCAACCTATTAATAGTCATTGCTTATTATAGACAGTTAAGCCAAAAATTTAATTTAAAAAATGTGCTTCTCATTGGAAGACAGCATAGGTGCTTATTTGTGAGAAGGTCATTAACAAGATACATCTTAAGTCAAAACTTTGAAAACAATATTGCACTGAATTAGAAAAAAAACTAATTAAGAAGAGTCAAGCCTGAATCCATCCCTCTTGCTTCAGTAATCTGATATCACTACTTTTGTATATCTTTTCCCCTTCCAAAAGCTATTTTAAGTGCCTATTATTTGAAATTTACCTAATTTCAATGCCTGTGTTTGCAGCAAGCATATATGTCTCACAAAGTATAGGAAAAATAGAACTACAGAAAATAAAAATTATACTGTTTTACTTGTACACAGTCTCAAATCCTCTTCCATTGTTATTTAAAGTGAATGTGAAAACTTTTTTTCATTGAAGGTAAAAAGAAACAAAGGTTTATTTTTTTCCCTGTGCTGAATCAGACCCAAGGTCTATTTGTTTGAGTGCATATGTAGGTGTTCATAATGTCAAAAGAATCCAATAATGTCCAATATCTAATATTTCAGATAAAGCTGTAAAATATCCACATCCATTCTTGTCCTTGGTTTCAGTAATTGGAGATTCGCTAAATGAGAGATTATCTTGAAGTTTAATATTCCTTTCAAATATTTAAGAGTTAATTCTTATAATTCAGCATAACTTTGACTTTCTTAAAAAACTTCAGCATGTCTTACATTCTTGACCTCAGAGCTTGTACTGGTTTGGTTAAAAACAAGACCAGTGTCTGGTTTACTGAATTTTCCTTTCAGCTAAGTTCTTCTAAGTAACTGCATTTTTCTGAATTTAGCTGCATGTTTTTTCAGAGACTGTCTGCTCTGGAGCTGATAATGGCAGCAATGGTGTGCAGAAGAATCCTGGGTTTAGACTTATTGCTATGGCAGCCAAGGTTACGGATAAATTTTACACATCCTGTAAGTGAGAGGGGCACATTTGCAATGAGGAGCAGACAGAACAGGTGACTAAAATTGACCGAGTATTCCATCCCATCCACGTCATACACTCTATAAAAGTGGGAGATCATGAGGATCTCGCTCTCTTCAACCATGGACGGCATCTGAGGAGGACCCTGCTTGTCATGCCTGTGATCTGATGCCTGGCTCCAGACCCTGCATCCCTGAATCCAGTTCTGGTTTACTGCGGAGTGCCACCCAGGACTTCCAGGTGCCTGCCCTGCAGCTGCTGGAGCCATGCCAGCTCCAGCACAGACAGCACTGCACTGCCCTAGGAAATTCAAGATTGTTTTGTATGTTTTGTATTATTTTCTCTATTTATTAGTAGCATTAGTAAAGCATTTTTAACTTTTTCAACTCGCAAGTCTCTCTCCATTTTCCTCATATTACCTTTGCTTAGTGGGGAGGTGTGACAACCTTGAAGCGCTTCCCCCCATCATTAGCAGAACAAAGGACCTTGTTATGCCTCAAACGACCATCATTTGTTGCTTTGGAAGGACAAGGCAGGTGGTTGTGCAGACAGCCATCTCCCTTATCTTTCCCAAGGTATTGTGTTTGGCAGCAGAAGAGGTAGATAGTTATGGCGTCAAGCACCCTGCTAATCGCTGTGAAGGCCTCATGGCCTAGTTGGAATGAGATTATGTCATCTGCCAGACAGCCAGCTACCTGAAGAAAGCCATGAACCAACAGCTACCCCTGATGGGCAAGACAACTCACTTCTGGTCAGCACTGTGAACTTTCCCCTAGTTTGCAGACCCCAGACCCATTTCCAGAAGAGTCTCCCTAATTCGCATGAAGAGCGAGCAGAGGGAGGAGACGAACTGCCCACATGTAAATGAACTGGGCTATAAAATGACTCCCTGCGTGGCATCAGGTGTGGCATGTATATGCTGTGCAGCGTAACCGAAGTCTTCAAGGCGCCCACCTTCCTTTCACTGGACATCACTGGATCGATAACCTGTGAAGTGGTGATATCTTACTCTCTCTTTATCTCTTATACCTTATTTTTCCTTCCCTCTCTGCCACTCTCTTTCTCTCTTTTCCTTTATGAACATATAAGAGTAACATCATCTTAAGCTCTGCTGTTGGATTGCTGTTAAATTTGGTATTATAGTTGCTAATGGTTGCCAAAACATTGCTTGTAGAAGGGGGCTTCTGCTGTTAATGTATTGATAAGTTCTGTGGTATCATAAAATACTTTTGCCAAGCCACTATTTGCTGTAACTAGTATTCCAACATGTACTTTTAGTAAAACTCATAATTGAATTGGACCCCTGGAGTGATTGTCTGTCATTCACTTTGCATAACTGGGCAGAATTAACCCAGAGTTAACTCACACCTGGTCTCATCTGTTGAGTCAGGGCGTGTGTCGCGTTCAGAGTTAACTCATCCCTCATCCCACCTGTTAGGATGGGACAGGAGGGCAGGGGGGTCAGTTAATAGAGAGCATCTGCCATGGTTTATTGTCACCCTGCAGTAAACGGTGACAGAGCTTCACATTGGCAATGAGTACCACAGCTTAATCCTGTAGTACTGAAATAAGAAAAATCCTTAAAAAACCCATACTATTTTCAGTCTTATTTGAAGGTTTCAAGACATTTCTACAACTTCAATTTCCCATTTTCTGCAGTGATAAGGATATGTGACCATTTGCCAAACTACTATCGGTCAGTGGTGGAAAGAGCTACTTTCCATTTACTTAGGTAAATATGCATATGTGCACAAAAATTATTCCCTTTAATCCTATAGTAAAGTAAAAAGCAAATTAAGTATGATCTTAGTCCATTTAAGTCTTCTTTCATTGTGCTAACTTTGCCAATGCATACTGTATTCAATGGCTGTCAAAGGGATACTGCAAATTACTGGATTTAGTAGTAATAGTTGCAGGACAGAGCTACTTGTCTGTTTCTCTATCTAGAAGTATTATTATCATTGTGTATAATTTCTGAAAATTTTATCACCTTCTGATTCTCTAATGGCTTTTTAAAAAAAATCTGCCATTATCAGTGTGAAGAAAATGTATTTATGGTATTAGCACTTACAGTATGAGATGAAAATGTAAACTGCAGCAGGAACAAAGAAGAACTACCTAAATTTTTATGTGTTTTTCAGTCTGTGATCACTTTTGTGACATGAGTCAATGGACTTGATTCAACAGTGGATAATAATACTATAAACTGCTTCAAAGTAATTTGGGGGTTTTAATGGATGAAAAAATGACTATTTGTAATTTTTAAGTTTATCTAAGTCATATTTTATTTTCTGTTCTAGTGAAAACAGTAATGTTGCAACATTATTACTATTTACTATGAGAGAAAGGCATCTTTACTGCTGCATAGAGATTACACCTACAGATCACTTTCTGAAAGAGGCCAACTGCAGAGTGCTAGACACTCAGCTGAAGTTATACAACATTCAACAGAGATATAAGGCAATATGAAGAAGCCTGTCAGGTGTTAACAATAGAGAAGTGACATTATTGTTCGTATGCTTCCAAAATGCACAGTATAGACATGGCACTTGTGAATCTGTGTTTCGGTATTGCTGTTTTCCCTGACCTGTTCATTAGCACGTTGGTCTCAACAGCAGACGAATTCTAGCTGTTTATCAAATAGCTATCAAGCTGTTTCATAATAAATACTGGTCCAAGTAAGAAGTTCAGAGCTTCCCATTTCCATGTGAGAGTTCCCTGTTTCTGAGATGTAGGCCCACAGATTAATTAGCTTTCATTTGCTGAGTCTCAGTTGGACGGTGAAATTTTAATTACCTCATTCTTCCTTGGAACAGCTTCAGTAGCAGGGAACAAAAGAGCTTGATAGCCGCTTTTTGTTTGGGAGAGTGCTAGCCAGTCTAACAAGTGCATGCAAAAATATACTCAGAAAACATTTTACCAGATGACCATGTTCCAGTGTCATGGTTCTGTTGACCATTCTAGGATGGGTAAGTCTGTGGACCTCAGAGATGAGAAGTTGAAGACTGAGGGATTGTGGGTGCTTCTAGACAACAGCTCAACACAAACCTTTAATATTGAGATGGAAAGGCATCAGTTTATGTCTTTGACTTAATATCTCCCGACTACATCACTAAGGTGGAATAAATACTATTAATACTACTAAGAAAGGAATACTTATGATAAATAATAAAAGTACTGAATGTCACAAATTATGTAAAGCCTGGCACAAAATATACTACCAGTCCTGGTGGCATATTAGAACTGCAGTTCAGCAGCTTCTGATTATGTCATTTATGAACTACAATGGGCTTAGAACAATTCATTAGAGAATTCACAGTAAATTGACAAGAGGTCAGAGTTTTACATCTTCCACTAGGGATGCTTTGTTCGTCACAATTTATCAGGTGTTGAAACTTTGGCAGAATTGTCCTTCAAAAGAGCAAGCTTGACTAGCTCTTGGTTTTTGGCAGTACTTTTGAAAATCTTTGTGCTTTGAAATAACTTGCATGTTATGAAGTCTAGTTTTTATTATAAACATTAGCTCCAGGTTTGAATGCATAGTATGGTGGATGACCACTCTTACTACTGATTCTGCAGCTGGATTTACATTTACCCAAGCCTCAGCTTTGCATTTAGAGGTTGTATCATGCATTCTCATATCTTACAGATCCTCAGGCGTGAACCAGAAATACATAAAGGGTAAATATGTCTCGGATGCAACTCAGGGCTAGTAGACTTACTACAGTAAGAAAATTACTTTAGTAATTACTTGAAATCTTCCTGTTGAGCATAGTAGTGTACCATGCTATAAAACTACATATCCAGGAAAAAAAAAATCCATTTGGGGAATTATTCTTAAGAAACAATGGAAAAATTGTGAGGCAATACAAGATTTTTCATTTGAGTCTACAATCTACAGAGAAGATGATAGACTGATATTTTCATATTAACTGTTGTAAGAATTTTCCACTTCAAAACCTTTTAAATGAGAAATATTCACAGAGAGCTCTATGCCTGGACATGCAGCTAAATATTAAGTTGTCCCAGCTTCCACTCACCTTCCTTGCTTCTGCATTATAAATGTTTTCCCATCAAAGATGGGGTTACATCTCCTGAGTCATCCTTTTCTGTCTTCTGAAAGTCTGATCACGTGCCTGGGGACGCATGAAGACAAAGTAGAGAAAGTAGAGCAATGGGAAGGTGTCAGAGCCATTTTTAAGTGCTCGCTCTCTCCAAAAGCATGAGGAGTCATTGAGGGGTAGAAGCAGGGCTGACAGGAAGGAAACTGTGTGCCTCTGGGGGAGACAACATAACCAAATGGTGGAAAGCTGATCATACCCAAGTACCATACATAGTAAAATGCTTTCCTTTCTCATATAAGCAATGATATTGTATGACATTTTATTGCCTCTACTGTACAGAACTCTGAGTAGTTCAGGGAATTAGGGAGACTGCAGTTTACAAATTTTATTTTCCCTTCGTATAAACTGAACAAAGCTCCTAGTAAGCTGTAAGTATTTGGGCAATAGAAAGCCTAAAAGTGAGTTTTTAAATGACAGAAAAGACAATATAGTATGCTGACATAAAACCAAATTGTTATTAATTCTGTAGGCACTATTAAACTTCTGTATTGGTCCTGTATAGTAATGTAGTATTGCAGCAATTTCACATTTTGAGTGTGCCAATATGTCACAGCTATTAGATACCTCAAACGGAAAATGCTGGGGTTTTTTGGTGTTCACTCCTGTACCTGACTTCAGTCTGTGTGCATACCACAACATATGTGAAGTGACCTACTTAGCTTCTATCCTACTGTAAGCTTTTCTTTCTCAGATCCATTAAACCCAATTTTTGTTTATCTTATTATAGGTTTGGGCACTTTGAAAGTATCTGGTATGCTGGTAACCACTAGGAAGTTTGCATGGTTGCTGTGTTATACTTACTTCTTCCTCTTTGATCTGCAGGGTTAGATTTCTGTTAGGATCTTCAAAATTCAGTACCTTTCACATTTTTTCCAGATACAGATTAAACCAGTTTTTAGTCTCATCTATTTGTGATGTTTCCAGCTGCAGTTCATCCTAGCTTTGGAGTTCCCATACCCATGTCAATTTGCTATGCTGGCAAATGTATATCTTCTTTAAATCCAGGTTTACAAGTAATTTACTAAAATAAGTCCTAATTACCTGAGTTTCTAATTTGCCTTTTGGTGAAGCACTCCTGGATGCACAGCATTAAATGTTCTATTGAAATTTAGCCTGATGAACTGATTAATAGATTTTGCTTTTTACTGGAGCTTCTTATATATGTGAGCATAATTATATTCTATCATTTTCAGGGAAAAATGGAGTAATTCAGGCAGAGAAATGCTTTTGTCTTGCTGTTTAATTAATTAATGTTGTGTGAAAAGGCCAGATTGACAATTCTGCAGAATCAAGTTTTCTTTATTATAACACTATTCATCATTGAACTGCCCCCACCCACGATTCCCATTACTCCCTTTCGCTTACCACACTTAAGCAGAATTATTTTAGAAGGATCAGGTAACTGTAGAATGCTGAATTGTCTTGAATTTAGTTGTTCTAACTCATGCAACTAACATTCTTCTTATTTTCTAGCTCTTTTTGTTCTTCCCAATGTCCTTTGATTTCTACAGTCTTGGGTATCTCTTTATGAACCATAATTTGTTTCCTTATCCCATTTATTTTTTCTCTAGAACAGGTCTTTCCTGTGGTATTTGGATATTCTTTGCCTTTCTGCAGTATCTCTGAAGGCTTCAAGTATCAACACTTTTGTAAACTAGTGGTGGACTTCAAGTGCAGGAAGATACTATTCAACACTTGCAGTGTATATAAGATATAAAAGACCATGATGGCTCTACCTTCCTTGTAGGAAAGGAGGCTAAAAATATCTCCTAACATGCATTCGTTGAATTTGTTGCATTCACTTGCATATCTGGTGTAGGGTTTCCTGGAATCTTCCAAAATCTATACACAAATAATCTGGGGGCTGATGCGGATATTTTGTGTATTGCTTGTTATAACTATTTGTAGAGGTGACAGATTCGCGTGTCAATATTCCTACAACACATTTTCCCTGTAAATAGATTTCTACTTGTAGAGCACCTGCAAGAAAAAAACAGTAATATTACTTTTGTCTATTTCAGATGAACAAGAAAAAAATATTTCAAGCTGGGATGAAAATTACAGTTGCTTTATAGAAAGAAGTATATCAGTTCATATACAGTAGTATTTGAAATGAAGAAGTCCGAAAGAATTAAGTCAGTCATGAAGGCAGACTGGGCTTGATACAAAAGGCCTCATTGCCAGTACAGCAGCAAGTTGATGTATGGCAAGCAACAAGTGCCAGAAAGCCTCTAAGAAAAATACAGGGCAATTCCCTCTAATGGAAAATACTTAACTGCTCCCCTATCTTATTTCCTGACATGAGCTGCAGTGTTGTCCATGTTGTTTTATCTCTGGCTTCTGAAAGTATTTAAGGTTAGACATTTTTATATGTTGTAGCTTACCTTCACTTTTTTTGTATTCAACACCTAACACTGGATTTTGTTGTTGGCTTGAAAGACTTCCTGAGATTTTATTTCTGTGCTTTTGAGACATGTTGCTGATGCACATTGGTCCTTCCTTCCTTCCTTCCTTCCTTCCNTTCTCTTTTCCTCTCTCTTGCTCTCTCTCTTTATTTCCTAGGACTTTCTTCAACAAAAATGCATGTGAGTAAAGCTGGTTTTAGCGTTAAGGGTTTACAAACAATTTCACTACTGCTGGAGACCTATACAGCATCCCATCCCAGTTTACAAGGATCTTTCTGTTCTTCAGTGGTTATTTTTACTCTGGTTAGTCTCAGATCTTGAAGTTTGTGTTTGTTTACTCTGGCTGCAGTATGAAGCGACTATGGATGATACAGTCATGTCAGTATAGTAGCATTTCCCTGCTCTGTGTTCCTTGCCTGAGACTTCCCGTAAACAGTCTGGACAGGTCTGATTTTTTCATTACATTAGGCAGAGCAGCTTATAGGACACATCCTAAAACATTCAATTTGGAAAATGACCTTTGGGTCTTCTTGCTTCTCTACCGATTGAAGCTTTTGCTGACTAACTGCTTCATAAGGAAGCTTTGCCAAGTCAGTACAATATTGATGCCAACTTGAGTTTAGAAGTACACACTTAGAAAATAAGTTCAACTGACTCTATGCAATAAAAAAAATATTTTTTCTAGTGACAAAAATAAATGTATTTACTACCTTTAAAATTTTTCATTGATGAGCTGCACTGCTGCACTGTAGAGCTGAAAATGCCTGTAGCTTTTGCAGCCAGCATGAATATATCTCTCCTGTATGGTGCAAAATAACTCTTACCAAGAAAACAAGCCTATGCCCTCTGTTTCCCTGAGTGAAGTATTTCAAGCTAATTGAACAAGCAGCAAGGTTTTAACCCTAAATAGTGTCTTCTTCTAAATCGGCCAACCATGACATTTCAGTCCTGGAAATGCCTTCAGAGCAGAAGATTGTGAAAGAGGATTCTTTGGCTGTTACTGTGATTCACTGCAGTCCCAACCCTTTGTGTATTTGCAGTGTCAGAATGCACAATCCTTCATCTCTCCTGTATATCACAAACAGTATTAATTCTTATCTGTAGTTCTCTTAGTTCTCTACTATTTCAACATAGCATTTTCATCTTAGCTTGGAACAGTTTCTAAAATAACTTTCTTGTGCTTTTTGGGCATCTTTGTCAGAACACCTCAGTCGGGATCTTCTGTATTCCCTGGATCTGGATCTCTTGTGCAGAAATACAGAGATACTGCAAAACTTCTATGGTGCTTTAGAAATGTGCAAAAGTGTGAAATAAAATATGACAAACTTTAGTCGTGAGCTGAGATTTAAAAGTGCACTTCCTTTAAATTGCTGTTGGTGGTGGTGGTGGTAGTCAGTGCTACGTCAAATCAACTCTTTCTCTTCATAGTATGTATCTCAATGTTGTATGGTTCTGGATGGAGAGTTAATATTATTTTTAACTCAGGGTTGTCGAACTGGTATGTCAGCCTCATAGTTTTAAGCAGTTTTGAAATAAAATGGGAGATGATAAGTAATGTTTTAAAAATAAAAGCCTCAATACTTTGAGTCTAAAATGTCCTCTCACACTCTCTTTTCTTTTTTCCCTCCAAGAAGATTAAATCGGTTCTGTACAGCTCTGGTTATAACGCTCTGATTCCTGGTGCTACTGTGATTAAACTGGATGCATTAAAGTAAGCAATGATAAATTAAAAGCACAGTAGAAATCTTGGTGGGTGTGAACAGATGAGTAATCTTAATTAAAAACAAAATATGCCCACTATTCTGTGCTATAAATGGACTTTAATATTATGAATTGAAGAGATAAAAACTTGATGTGTGTTGCAGTGCCATGTTAGAGAGATGTTCTTAACAAGTGTAACGAGTAAAGCCTTTTCTTATTAAGGACAAAGACAAGTTTTTAAGATGACTCAGTAGCATTTCTTTGCATGTGCAAAAAGAGATGCAACAGTAAGCTTTCTGTTGAACATTCAGATTTTCAGAATTATTTTAGAAAATGCCTTGTAAGTACTTTTCTTTAAAGTGGTGACACAGTATATTCCCATTTATTTTACTTACCTGTACTCCCCAGACTAAACAGTATAATCGGTGCTGGTTCGGAATCCATAAAAAATGACAAAAATCTGAAGCTGCAAAGTAATTACTTAAAGCCCAAAGAGTCTAAGAAAAGCCTGTGTCTTTCAGTTTAATGTTTCCACATGATCGACATGTATGACAGGACTCTATAGCAATTATATGGATACAATTTGCTTTTGTGAGGACTGTTTTTTTTTTTTTTTAATTCAGAAGTAGCACTTGCTATTATCTTTCCCCATTAGTAGTGTTTCTCAGGAAATTACATTACCTCTCAGTAGGAACTGAAGAACAGGCTGTGTGGGTTGAACACAAAACCACATTTGAGCCTATTGAGCTTTCCGATCTCTATCAAATTTCAAGAGCATGTTACATATGATGCCAATTGTGAGCAAACTCTGAGACAAGACTTTTGAGACTCCCCTTTTTGTGATCCCACAGACAAAAAAGAAATAACAAAGTCCCTCTCTTCCCAGAATCTAAGTATTTCAGAGCATTCAGACCTCTAGGAAACAGTCTAAGGTGTAATTTGCACTTCTACCACATGTAATATTGTTTACCCGAAAATAAGTTATAGTTGTAAGAGCAAAACCCCCCTCAAACTTCTGCCAATAAAATGACAAATGAAAATGAGAAGAATAGTTCCAGTGCTCGTCTCTGTAACCTAATGCTCCAAATCTATACAAATGAGAGAATTTTCCTTTAGAAAGTAAGATTTGATCCAAGAGCCAAATGTGAAAATCAGTGAAAGAAGTGATCATATAACTGTTACTATAATTAGAGTGCCATATAGCAATGAATCACCCCAGATAATTAACTGAACAGGGAATAACCATGTCACCTCTGAGTTTTGACAGCTAGTGCTTTGTTTGCCAACATGCCCTGTTGTACTGAATTTAGTTACACTGAAATAACCTGCATGTATTGTATTTGTCTTAGAAGATTCCTTTTTGCTTTAAAGAAGCACTGCTCTTCATGCAGTTCAGCAATCTGAGGGCTGAAGGTTACAGGGACAGAGAACTCCATAAGTTGGAGAATATGAGCTAATAACTCTGTTCTACTTTACACCTCTGACCCTCATCTTAACAATTATTCACATATGAGTTACTGCCAAATTCCTGCTATGTCTGCTTTATGCAACATTTTCGCTGGTCCTAAACAGTATAGGATCTGAGGCAGCAACCTTATGAGCTCATATATCACATTTATAAGCATCTCTAGAGACAGCTAATGCAGAGACACAGATAATGCAGAAAGATATTCCTTGGACTGTGAAGTCTGAGGGCTTGTAGTCTTGAATTGCAAGTTGAAAACAAGATATGTTCTGACTCTTGCTCATGTTTTGCTTATGCCAGCCCAATTTCACAGAAGCATAATTTATTTGCTTCTTTCCTACATAACAACAGAATAAATCTATGAGTTAATCTTGATAAAGTATGTAGAAATGGATAAGTACCCTTCTTTAGAGTCACTAATGCTGGAATTAGCTTTTCTGGTTGGTCCATGGAAGGCCAAGTGTGTTAATCCTCACATTCAATACATGGTGTGAATCTTATATATCATTTCCTTCTTCCTGTACCAGAGGTAGCATTATGAGAGGACAAGGCTTTGGGTAGTCTTTATGATAAGTTTGTTTTTCAGTTAAGTAAATTATGTCACTGTGTCCAGTGTGTGCCTTTTATAAATCTAAAGTTAACACATATCTGCGACTCTTCAAGATTAGATGAATATTAATTAAAACCTTAAACTATGTTATTCTTTTTCTTCTGTTACATCTATAGATTTTACACCTTTTTTACAAAATAATTTTACTGTCTTCAAAATGAGTGAATTCGAATGAGTGAATTCCTACACAATCAAATTCAAATATAACTCAGTATTTAGTAAAGATAATTGCATTTGCAATACACTGGACTAGACTCTCAGTAAAGCAGATGTCAGGCCTCCTATCTCCTAGGGATTTTTTGGAGTCCAAAGGTGAAATATACCTCCACTCTCAGTGCAATACATGGAGAAAATTAAGTGCCTCTCTGTATACTGATACTCTAAGCAAGATGCCTCATAACCCTTTGACCTCTTTTTGTTTGACAAAATTCAGTTACTCTTTCAGACTAATGGGGCTTAAGTCACTCTTCTAGAAGAAAATCTTATTCACTAGGTTGTAGATCTGAAGACTGTTCTTGAACTTAGCCCAGAAAAAGTTTGCTGGCCCTGATTCGAGTGACATGGATCATCTTGTCTACATTCTTAAACTTTCTTGTTTTTCCCAAAACAATATTTCTGAATGCAAAATGCTAACTAGGAACAGGCCTTAAGACATTTTCTGAGGTGGACTTGACCTGTGCCAGCGAGCTCAAACATTTTCTCGGGCATCAGGGGAGAGCATTTATTAACAGTTGAGTGATGTGATCTTTCTAGACTTAGGTGTGAGCTGCTTAGCTTGGAGCCTTTTCTGCGTGCTCTGAACTGGAACTTGAAAAGTTCTCAACTTTAAGAGAACTAAAGAGGTGGTTGATCTACTGCAGGTTAAGAATGCACCTCTGAATGTTTTAACTGATATGGGCCTAGGAGTTTATGAAATGCCCAAACAATATGCCATTTGCCCATAAGTTTACAAGTTATAATGATAATAGCGGAGTTCTTCTGTCTTTTGTAATATTTACTGATAGATGTTTGCATGCACTTGGTGCAGTCCTCTTAATGAAAAATTGACAAGGATAATATGGTCTGGCAGGGATTTAACACTGAACATTCAATGCTTCTGATTGATTTCCACAGATAATTTTTAACATAAAGTTGAGGAATTCGTAATTTGTATTTGGATTTTTTACTTTGTTTTCTTTTTTCATTTGTGTTGTCTTTAGTGGACAGCTTCAATCCAGTGACATGGTATGCGTCTGTCAGGCTTTTTTACTCAATTTATCAAAGACAACAGCACAGATAAAGAACATTCAGACTGACATTCTTTAAGGTTATATAACTTAAACAAATTCACACTGGCACTTTATTGACAATATCTCTCTTTACCTTGTATTACCCTCTTTTTTTTATGCTAACCTGAGAGCTAATCACCACCCTTTAACTTGCAGTGACTCTGATATATCTCTGTTCTTCAGCTATTAGTTGTGTACACTGAAGCATATGGTTCACAGAATTCGGGACTGTGGTGGAACTGGAAAAGGATAAATAGGGTTTCTTTCCTACTTTTTGTTGGCTGATGCTGCCACCCTGTGAATTCATGTCCTTCTTCCTAAATAGGTATATGCATGTCCATTTGGAAACGACACTCTGTGTTTTTGTTTCTTGGCACTGAAAATAAGGAGCTGACATTTTAGTGAGCCTTTCATTTCACATACACTGCATTATTTCATTTTGTGTTCCCTAGCACGACTTAGAAAAAAAGTAAATTTAAGAAATACAAACTATTCAGTATCAGATTATGTATACGAAAATGGTGGCATAACTAATGGCTCACTAATTATAAGCTTCCAAGAAGGCTGACTAATATATCTCAAAATAGATTTTATTTGATCAGCTATTGTAAATTATACCCCTTTCAAGGACCTAAGTTTAGAAGTTTGTTCTCATATCAATATAATGCGTTTGCACCACTAAAGAGTTTTCTATCTTAGTATTAGCAGTTCCTCAATATTAGGGAAGCATTTCTTACACATAAAGAATTTAATTTTTAAAGTAAGCCATCTAACTCCAATTCAGTTGTTCTGTGTACCTAAGACTAAAAGCTTATAGCTGCCTGTTATGCAACCAAAGCTGTAAGACACAGTTGGAGTGTTACAGGTTTTTCAAGAACACTGGAATAGGATCCATTATCATATCTGTCAAGCCATAGTGTGAGTGAAAAATGTAAGCTGTGCCTCCTAACTTATTGTAACAAAAGAGTCCTAGAAAGACATCTTTGTGGCTGCCAATGCAGTGCAAATGTACCTCTGGGGTAGTTAAATTCTTCTTGTAACTCTCCCTCATTTTGTGTGACATCATTGCAGGAAAGACTGAATCCACATTCGGTTGAATGTTTTCTCAGGTTCTAGTGGAAATCAACATCAGAGGTAATCAGTGGCTTTGCACACTAAGGGTGATTAATCATGTGAAGATGTAAAAGGGTTTTTCAATATGTTCCAAAGGTTGCAGATCAAATGCCTTCTTCAGTTTGTAAGTAGGAGAATATTTGAGGAAGAAAGGGTCTGCTGTTCTTTTGGTTTAGTTCTTTTGTAACCATAGTTGGGTATTTTTCTTGAGCCTTAAGGCTATAAACATATATATAGATATAAACATAGATAAACTTGTGGTCTGCTAGTCATACTGAAAGTTTTGTCTTTCACACTCATTTGCCATAAATATTTGGTAGCCAATTCTGTTTCCATGATGTCTGTGCAGATCTAGTTATTTTTCTGGAAGCAAGGTGAACTCACAAACGTTGTCCCATATAGGCTACAGTAATACTGATGAGGAGTATTAAGAATGGGATGTTTCAACTGCTGTTACTCATATCGCTCTTCTTGTTCATTAGAAAAAAGGCTATAATCTCCAAACAGCCAAACAAATACTTTTCTCTGTAGTTAAATTCACATGAAAATAGAGGGAAAATAATATTTCTCTAGTAGAATGAATATTTAATTAATCTAAGGTACAAATTCTAAAACCTTCAATAGTGATCTTGGAAAAGTCAGGCAATGTAGTACTGAACGCATAGCTGCCAACCCTCTTCTAAATGTCTTTTTGTTAATAAAGTCAAAATTCGCACTGAAATGTTTCTATTCTGAGCTCCTGGAACAGTAAAGTGTTCACTGAGTTTCCACATCTATTAACCTATTAAAACAATCTAGCAATCTATTAAAACAATTTAGCAATCTGTTAAAACAAAGATTGTAAACATGGCCTTATGTGAAAGTTCACAACGAAGCACAGAGGGCATTGTCGAGCCACTTACCTGGTTTCAGTTAAGATAAAGAAAGCAAACTGGCAAAAACAAAGAGAAAGCCCACATTTCTGCAGTGTTCTAAAAGCAAAACTTGTCTTACTCCTTTTGGCTTTATTTAACCTGTAACACACTGTTACAAGTTTATTAAGATACAAAGTATGCCCATTCAGCTTTCTTTATTTAAAATACAGCCTAGAGTAGGTGAAATAAGTTATCTTTAAAAAATACAGGCATCTCTGGAATATCAGGGTCAGGACTTTTAAAGGTTTGGGTATAATAGGACTCCACAGTACTGAAGAAACCTTTTTTGCCTAAACCATTATTTCTTAAGTTCCTTTGTTAGAAGATACCGGTATTACTATTTATCTTGGGATCTAACTGCAGAGTAGGTTATATTGTCTACACAATTCCAGATGTATAAATGATAGAGTGTATGAAGATGTTAACTATTAAAATGTACAGAGATATCGTCATGATTGTAGAGTACTTTGTGAATAAAGTTTCTCCATGTCTGCACGGCAGAAGTATTTTTTGCTTCAGTGAGGAGCTAAGATATTACAGGGATTTTCTGAGTCTACCTTCTCAAAAGAAGAATGTCCTCAGAACACGCAGATGAAGATGAAAGAGTCAATATCCACCTTTTCACGCAATATCCATCCAAGTGGTTAGAATAGTCATGTCACAAATGAATTTCACATCTGTCTTTCCATAGTGAGACAAATTTGATTATAAAGTCACACTTCTCAGAAAACCATGCTAGCAATTGTGTTATGAGAGGTTCTTTTCAGTGCTTGCATGCTTAAGGTGAGGCATGTTGAGTTAATGCGCATTCAATGTGGCAAGTTTCCACACTTAATTCAGACTACTTAGTAACTAGACCCAGCTTGAAGAATATATTGATTTCCATATACTTCAGAAACACAGAAGAAGGATTAAAACACACTTTGATAACAAAATTCATGTATGATATACACATATATGCTACATATCTATTGCTATGTAAATACCCTGATTTTCCTCATTGTTGATGACTGTGTTAAATATTAAACAAAGGAGGGACATTCGTTTCTTCCTCTCTAGTCAAAGTCAGAAGGACTGATTTTGTTTCAACTCTTGTGAATCCCAAGCAGGGATAGCGTCTTTTAGTCTCAGTTGACAATTCTCTGTACCTTTGACAGGATAGACCTGGGCAACTCCTGAACATATTTCTTACAAAATTTTATTTCCTACAAGATTATTTCCTACAAGGATATTTCCTACAAAATTGTATTTCCTACAAATATGCTCAGTTTGCTGTTTTGGGGGAATGATTTTTGAAATTTCTTTTATGCCTAATTGTTGCTCCTAATTGTGTTGTGATAAGTAACCTGCTATTCTTCTGGACATCACGATGGCTAAATTGTGTTTAAGTCCTAATGGTGACTCTAGGCTTAGGAGTCCATTTTTCGTATGGAGCGTCTGTTAGAATGCTTCCACTCAAATCTAAATCTTTAAATAGTTACGTGGATACATATTCTCAGGAGGTATTTAACGTGAAAACTGAATCGTTCTCAATATGTACTGAGCCATGATGAGGGGGCAATGTAATAAAAGCAAAAAGCAAAAAGCTCTGACTGTTTGTGGATACTAGATTTTTTTTCCGGGTATTCAGGTAGACAGGCACCAAACTTGTGCTAATCTCCAGCTGATATTAGAAATCATAAGAAGACCAACGGAACACTGAAGAAGCTCATGTGTAGATTTATCACTATGATAGCCAAGAAAGACTTCCCACGTTCCGTCATGAGAGGGGTGTGTTTGAGGATGGGTGGACGGAACAGGTGACTAAAACTGACCAACTGAGTATTCCATCCCATAACCATCGTACCCCCTATATAAGAAGGTGATCACGAGGGTCTGGCTCTCTGACCAGGGCCAGCATCTAGAGAGGACCTTGTCTGTCTGCCTGAGACCTGGAAGGCCTCAGGCCCTGCATCACTGAAATCCAGTTTCCGGTTTGCTGTGAAGCCCCGCCCATGACTTCCAGCAGCCTGACCTGCAGCTGCTGGAGCCACACCAGCTCTGCCCACCTAGCTCCACTGCCGCTGGAGTGACACCAGCTCCATATTGAGCATTCAAGATAGGTATTGTATACTTTGTATATGTTGTCTCTTTATTAGTAGCATTAGTAAAACCCTTTGAGGCCTTCCACCTTGAAGTCTAAGTCTCTCTTCTTTCCTCCTTATCTTCCCATCATCTTTCCGATCTAAAGAAGAGGGTGGAGGGAGGCTAAAGGGGGTAACAGGGAGCGTCTGCCACAGTTTATTGTTGCCTTGCTTTAAACCTTGACAGATTTAATTGGTGGCCCATACATGCCTGCCACGGTTTAAAGCAAGGCAACAATAAACCGTGGCATGGCTGTACCTTCGGAATCCCATAATGGTTGACATAAGCACAACCCCTTTATTTTTATGACACTAAATGTACCACTAGTATTGATGCTCATTAGTAAGGGACTATGGCAAATTCATCAGCAAGGCCAGTAAGGAAATTGTGTAGAGGCTTATAGGATCAAAAAAACAGGTAGGAAAATTACAGATTAGAAATATGAAATGATTTAGGAAACCCGCACTTGTGCATGTTGCGGGCTGTTTAAAGATAACCTGTAAAATAGGATAATGTTTCCTTCCATCAAACACAGTAGAATTTTTTTCTTCTTCAGTCCTATAAAGTGTCTTTAACTTTTGTCCTCCTCTGCAGAAAAGCTGAAATCACCGCTCTTTCCCTTTTGTTTGTATTCGGTCCCCATAAGTTTATGATTACTGTTCCATAGTAGATTCATTGTCTACCAGTTACAGTGTGTCTTCTTCTGCCTTCCGTCATTCACACATACGTTTTCTTGTCTTCTTTCCTATCTGATTGTTTTTTAAATAGGCCAAGAACTAGTCCTGGTGATTTGAAAAAATATATGTAGTCAGTGCCCCTGTTCAAATTAATTAGGTGTTTTTTTTTCCCAAGGTTAATGCCAATTGCATTTTTTCTCCTTAGGAATTATTTTAATGACTCTGTCACTTGGTAATCCATGGTCCTTGAAAGCAAACCAAAGTACATTGTTTTCCTCTGCACTAACTCAGCAATCAGTCAACTGGAATACACAAAAAAAAGAACACATGGCCTAATAACATTTGCATTGATTGGATGCAAATTTCAGTTATTACAATCCAGATGTCTAGAACGATAGGGAATTTGGTGATTATTTGTGTGTGGTTTTGTTTAAGAGAGAAATTAAGATAGTGTGGTTCATTATTGATGATGGGTACATATAGTAAGCTTTTCTATTTTTTTCTCCAGGGGTGCTTTAAAATTCCCTTATATTTGAAGAATAAGTACAGTTCCATTAGAATCATAGAACAGTTTGGGTTGGAAGGGACCTTTAAAGGTCATCTAGTCCAACCCCTCTGCAATGAGCAGGGACATCTTCAACTAGATCAGGTATCTCAGAGCCCCATCCAGCCTGGCCTTTAGAATGGGACAGCAGAAATTTCCTGCTAATTTGATGAAGGCAAACAATTCTCTAGTTTGATATTATGAAGAACTGTGAGATCTTGTTGTCTCTGACAGCTTATATAACCTGACTGCCATTTACTGATGGGAAGAACTTGCTCTATTTCACTTCTTATCCTCTCCAAATGATATCAGTTGACAGACTTGATATTAAAAAAGAATGTTTTTTTAACCATTATACAAATTTTCTTTTTAGCCACAGAAATCCAATTAAACTCATGCAATCATCTCTTCCAACACAAAAATGTATGTAGTCAGAGATGACACCATTTAAACAAGGGGTGTGTTTAAACTAATCAAAATTTGAAAAGATCTTGTTGGATCAAGGCCTGGCATGTCAGAATTTGACCATCGGTGCTGTGCTTGGCAGTAAGAAGAGCAGTGGTTTCTGTTTGTATGGTTTGTGAATAATTTGTTATGGACTATTGCAAATCCATGCTTCTTTTTGCGGGTGTCGTGAGAGGTATATATCTTCTCTGGCAATGATGGCTAGCACCATTCTGTGCTCCTGGAAACCATTTTCTATTCTGATCCATGTTACTGCAACATCAGGCTCTAAAGTACTCATTGTCTATACCTTAATAATTATTCAGTAAGTTTTCTCTCTTTACAGTTTTTGAGGCTTTTGTTTTTCCTCCACAAACTGTCTCCGTAATTTGATAAGGAATGTTTAAGAGGCAGCATTTTTTATTTAGAGCAGACATCGATTGGGAAATTATAATATAATTAAAAAAATGCTAGAGTTGGTGACTTAGTAATCTAGACACCACTTTTCCCAGCAGATCATGCTGTCAAGTAGTCCTTTTTACAGATTACTGCTGCTATAGAAGGCAGGATGTTAGAACTGTATTATCACCAAAGACATTTGCAGCTAACATTTTAAATGGGGATATTGCATCAGGACTAGTCTCTGTGCCTTGGGCATGAACACACCCCTTGTAATATTACTTAGCTAAAAGAGGTGATAGAATTCAGCATTGAGCAAGTAGGCAATCAACAGAGGTTCCATCATCATCCTGTGGAAAATGATTAGTTATAAATTTAATAGGGTCAGCAAATTTGTATTTGGCTTAATTGCCATATAAGTACATTGAGAATTAACACACCCTATGTAAATGGATAGACAAAAAGAAAAGGACATACTGTATCATTATTTAAGTCTTTATGATTAAGTTTATGTACCTATCAAGGTACATAAAAAAATAATTGTTGTGCCCATTTATTGTCATAGTCAACAGTTCATCAAATCGTAGAATCATAGAATACCAGGTTGGAAGAGACCATAAGGCTCACCTGGTCCAACCTTTCTTGGCAAAAGCTCAGTCTAGACAAGGTGGCCCAGCAGCCCGTCCAGCCGAATCTTAAAAGCGTCCAGTGTTGGGGAATCCACCATTTCCCTGGAGAGATTATTCTAATGGCTGATTGTTCTCATAATGAAAAATTTCCCTTCTGTGTCCCATGAATATCCAGTGCTCAGGATGATCTGATTGGTTCATTGAATTCTCTTCTGCTCTGGTTGAAAACTGCTGTTCTGATTTCATAAACTTTACAAGATAGAGTGCAACCACTAAGCAAGTGTGACAGCAGAAGCTGGAAGCAATGCTATTTATGCTTTTAGTATTGAGTTGTGTAGGTAACACAGCACGAAAAAAATATATAACTGTTAGTCTTGAAACTACATATGGCTTCAGGACAACAGAGGAAAAAGGGGAGTCTTGGGCTCGGAGTACTTGACAAGCTCAGTAAGAGGTCCATTGTGACATAGGAAGACAGCAAAACATTGTTTAAGCCATATCAAAAAGGAGTGACACAATATTACCGCCCAGGGCCTTCTTTTTAACCAGCTACAGTTCCATACTGAAGTGCTTTATTGAGATAGAAGACACTGAAACAAAATGCAGAAGTGAAAGATTAAAGATTTAGTACAAAATTTCAATACAGAGAGATTATATGAACGGGAGCCATAATTCATCAGTGAAATATTTCAGGTGACTGTAATCCAAAGCCTGAGAAGTTACTCATTATGAGTACATTTTTTATAAATCTGACATTAATGAAGCTTGATGATGTGATGATGAGAATGCTAGCATCAGTGGTAATGGTCTAGGTCAGTGGATGAAAACAAAGTCAGGTGATAAGTGCATGAAAACAAAGTCTGGTGACATTTTATGAAAATATCTCTTTCTGAGTGAGGTTGAAATAAGATGATTGGCTCCCTAAGGACATACTTGTTATGTTTAGAAAAATAAATAAGTAAGTAAATAAATAAATAAACAAACCACCTATGTCATCATAGGGGACTTCAATTTGAGAAGCTTGCCATTAATAGAAAGTTTACCAATAGTTAAATATCACTAGAATATCTCTAAATTATAATTATATCTTCATCAGTTAAAAGAGGCTGCCCAAGGCACAGGAAAATTTTGTATCAGCTGTTTTCATTACAAAAAATAACTATGTACTAAATAATATGGAGCAAAAGTACTGAAGAGGAAAGTGTAAATGGCTCTCGGGAATATGATAAGATCACTTTACTATATGAAAAGAAAAAATTGACAAAGCTTATGTTTCTTGAACTATATATCGGTTAAGAGTAGAAATGGAAAAAAAATCATAACAAACCAAGAGAAAAAATGAAAATTATAGTATTGAATATGGTAGAAAATAACTAGATTATAGAAAATGGATAAAGGAAAAAAAAAAACAACAAACCTCAAAGAGTTATTTTTGAGAAAGCAGTTAAGAATAAAGAACTAGATGCCTGCTTCTGGACATAGTAACTGAAAAGTTAGATGGTAGTATCCATAAAGATTAACAGAAAAGAGATGTGGTTGAAAAATTTCTGATTGCCATACATACTAACTCACTGTGAAGTGAGAAGCTAGGTATTCTGTTTTGGAAGATTATGGGTTTGCTTGAAGAAGACAGCAAGATCAATGCTATATTTCCATAAGGTATCATATTTTGCCTGGCAATGTTTTGATTTAGAGAGAACAATAACACAAAATCAGTGTATCACACATTAAGTAGCAAGGTAGTAAGCCTGATAAAAATACCACAAACTGAGTTACTGTATTTCTAGAGAGTATACAAAGTAATTACTCCTTGGTCTATGTGCTGTTTAATACCCATGGCTTGGAAGAGAGACACCAAATCATAGCTGATAAAATTTGAAAATTATACAGAAGTTTGTGAAATAATAATAAGAAAAACAGATCCCTAATATAAAACCATCTGGATCCTTGGTAACCTGGCATAAGTAAATGAAGTATTTTATTATTATCAAATAGAATTGAATTCATAAAGAACAGGAATGTGAGAAGTGTTTTCCATGCAGGAGACACTAAACTGAGACTCCTTAGGTCTTCCTCCAAAGCAGAACGCAAAAGGATTTATGCGATACCAGTATCTTTAAATGAAGTGAGAACAAGAAGTTTATATCGGTATGTGTCATTGCCATGACTGCTATTGGAATACTTTATCCAGTTCTCGTGGTCACTACCTGCAAGTTATGTCACTACTGGTTAGGAAATGTTCTTTCAGGGACTGATGTCTTGAAGTGTGCTAATGCTGGTCTAGGATTTCCTATTTATTTCTTAGTCTGTTTTCTCAGACATTATATTCCTGCATCAGAGATCAAAGATGACTATTATGCAAACAGTGATGAGAACAGTGATCATATGGTTAAAATGTGATAGTGTGAACAGGTTGGCATTTACATAAATGATTTGTTGCAGTCGCTAGTTTTACTCTTTTTTATTGTAGTTTGTTCCCTACCTTTGAGCAGGGCACTTATCTAAGCAATATAAGTATGTTTGAAGGGTATGCATTTCTCCTTGATTACCATGTTAACCAGAAAATCCATCATTTCTTAAATTTCTAGTGAGAAGTTCATAAGAACATAATAAATGCTTTGTTAGATGAGACTAAAGGTCTATCTACGCTACTATTCTTCCTCCAA
Organism: Pampusana beccarii; assembly: GCA_013399365.1. Lineage (NCBI taxonomy): Eukaryota > Metazoa > Chordata > Aves > Columbiformes > Columbidae > Pampusana > Pampusana beccarii. The sequence continues at coordinate 73,468 of VWYH01002718.1, forward strand.
CAGGGGCAACAACAGATTTTGCTTAGGGATAAAAAAATCAATATCGTATATGTACCAGAAGTAAAATAGCAACGTGCATGTTAGGTCCCCTTACTGCCTCCAAACTTGTAGCTGTGCTTCTCTTGCCACACAAGAGGAAGCAGAATTAGGGAGGAAATGTAGAGCCATCCCTGACATCAGCTGCAGTTTCTGTCTCAGCTTCTTCCTGCTACAGCAAAGGCAGGGAGGTGTGCTCCAGAGCAAGTGTCCTGGAACTGGTAGCTGAGCACCACCTCTTGCCTGTACAGCCCTGTCCTGTTTGTTCCCCTGAGATGGAGTAAGTTTGACTGGGTCTTTTCCTGCCTGACTTCCATCAGTGCTGCACAAGGCTGCCAGAAAAAGAGGTGGGCTGCTTGGCCAACAGGAAAGAAAAAGAAAGTGGGGAAAGAAGAAGAAAGAAATCAAGGAAGGGGAAAAAAGAATGAAATGAAGCGAGAGAGAAACTCTTCCCACATGTTTTTTCCCATGGCCTCCCCCTTCCCTCACACTTTGCTCACCCTTCCCACCTCTCCTCCTGCTCTGTCTTTACCACAAAAAGAAATTTCACGATTTCCTCAAATTTTTTAACTTGTTGGAAAACTGAATTTTTGCCTTTAGTCCTGTTGCCATTTTTGAGCTATCTTTGTTTTATTATGAATGTAAACAGAAACTGACTGATGCTTAAAACACTGAACTCTATATGAAAATAGCAAGATATTATCCATTGATAAATAAAAATAAAACCCAAAAGTGAGCCCACTATATGTTGTTTTGATGCATTATTCCATTGCAGTGTGGCCTATAAAGGGGAGACAAGCTTTTTCCAAATGAAACATGGTTGACTAAAATGTAGAAGTGGGTAGCAAAACAAACAACACAAATCCATCTGAGACATCTGCAATTGTGTAATTGAGTAGTTATTTTCTTCTCCAATATTTAAAATAGAACAAAGCATTTATTTCTTCAAGTTACATGACATAATCAACTATTTCTTAGTAAAAAAGCCAAGTGGTTACTAACTAAGATTTGAGTTGAGTTGAACAAGGTAATATCACATCAAGATGCAATCTACTGCTGAATGAAAATTGTGAAGTAGTGACTAGTGCTGGACAAACATAGCAGAGAAGTATTTGGGAACATTCATTCTCACTTTAAACAATGAATTCACTTTACAAACCTCTCTTTAATTTCATGGTCATTTCTGTAAGCCAAATTTGACATTCTACAAATATGCACATGAGCTTTTATTTACTTTTGAATGACTTGTAGATTCATTTTTCACTAATCTTGCCAGACCACAGTAGAATTTATCATGGTAGGAAAAAAAACATATTGAGACATTATAGCCCTTGTTTATTGGTTCCATACTGCTTTAAAAACCTTTCAGGCATGTGCTAAAATGCCTATTTGTTTGCAGTCCCACTTCCGTGATTCCCCACCATGAACTTCTGTATCTGTGACTAAAATGTAACATCACTTTTGGTGTGCACGTGACGAGCAATTACAGAAAGTTTTGAACTCTAGAAAGTGTTAAGAAGCTCTTTTCTATTTATCTGAAATAAAAGTCAAAGCAGTTGGAAAGAATTGTCTAACAATTAATGGTAGCTCTAGAGGGTGAAGTATAAAGAATATAGGTTTAGACTGTAAATGAGGTCTATATTTTCTAACCGTTGCAGTATAAGGATGTAAACTTGTATTCTTCACTCAAGGCCTGGTATTTTACGCCTTGTGCAGGAATTATTGGATAAACTGCATTGGCTTTGTGGTAAGTGACGTGTCAGAAGATACGAGCCTTCTGATCATAGGAGCAGTGAAACTGGGAACAGTTATCTAATCCAAAAAAAACTCACAAGTCATTTAGAATACTCACATGTGCAAAGCCAAGGCCTCAGTGTTTTGCTTTTTTCTTCCTCAGGCTCAAGTGTTCTTTAATTTCAAAACAGCACTCTCAGTCTTTGCTCAAGAGCAGTGATCACATTTTCCTGAGCTGGCAACAGGGCTTATTCATTTCTGTGTTTGAATGATAGTGCAACCTACACATAACACAGGAGAAATGGTGAGCCAAGTGAACGTGATGTTATTTTTAACTCGCAGAATAATGTTCACAGAGATGACAGAAAACACATTTCGAATTCATTTGAACGTATTGAAAAGGATAATCTCTATAACAGGAGGTGATCCTGACTAAACTTCTACATCCTTTTCATTTGCCTTTTTCAGGGTCATAAGAATGTGGTTTTCTCTCTCAAATTTCAATGCATATATGAAAATACAATACTTCTTATACTGGGGGTAGACCTAAAAGTCTTGCCTATATAGAACGTTTTTCATGACAACATATAACATTTTTAATTACCATAAAGCAACAGAAATGATGTTGCCACAGGATCAATGTAAGATATTGAAACTGATCGTATTTCAGCTGAGCTTTATGATCCAGCAAAGAATTTAAGCAAGCATTTTATTTATGTCATATACAGTGTACATTAACTGCAGTGGAATATACTTAATATACTTGAACATTATTGTGTGCTTAACTGTGTTACTGGATAAATGCCCATTTCCAGGTCACTAGTACTGAGCATTTCTTCTTCAGACCTCTTGAAAGTGTCACTGATGATCCTCATATAGGCTCTAACTCTCCTATGGGGTTAATGGGTGAATTTTCGTATTTTCACAATGGCTACAAATGCAGCGTGTAGGCCACAAATCCTGATAAGCAGATCTAAAAAACACACGCACATTGAGCAACATAAACATTTTGATGAATTTGCCTTATTTTTGTCATCTTAGTAAACATCTATAAAATTCTAAGCACAAGGGTTTTTTTCCTCTGAAACAAAGAATAAATTTGGGAAAGACAATAAGACAGTATTCCTATTTTTATACAGGATTTGTCAATCCAGCTTCAGCCTGCTGAATTCTAATTCACTGATGTGGACTTCACTGCAACATAACAAAGCAGGTAATGGTACCTGTCCTGTAAAAATGACATTGGAATGACTTGTTAACTAAATTTCCTAGAAGGTGTTCCCACACATTAGTATTTACCTCATGAGTCTTCTCTACAAGCCTAATTTTTCTATGCAACATAAATGTCCAAGTATAAATCTGTCAGTAATTTTCAATCTTGCATAAAATACGGCTACAAGGATTTTCATTTCTTCCTAGTCTTCAGCTTCTTTATTGAGGACTTCATTGTGGTAACCAGAACAAAACTAGTTAACGTGTACTTTTGGACATGCCTACTGTATGAAGCAGTGATCTACACTAGTTCTTTAGCTTCTGAATATTTCAAAGTAGCTTGTTCTCAGGTTACATTTATTTTTGTTTGTTTCTTTGTCTTTCATATCCCTAGAATATATAATTTGGTATTGTTTTCTGACTTCTACTTTGTCTTCTTAAAATGCATTTCCATTTTGACCTGAACTACAGTGACTTAGGTGTAATAAACCTTCCTTTCCAAATGCAGTAGTACCACACAAACGATCTCCATATTTCAAAGAGCTCAAAATTCTCCTTTTTTCTTGATTCTGGGATGAACTCTTAGCAGATTGTAGCTTTTTTCTCTGTCTGCTGAGATGATTTCTTACTAATTTTTGCTCTCCATAGAATACAAAACTTACATTCTTTCTGCATTCATAACTGTAATTCCTTGTGGTTGATAGCATCAAGAATTATATCATTCAAGAAAAGAAGATCAGAACAGTTACAAAATCTGGGACTTAGGTCAGGCTGGACAGGGTCATGAGCAAGCTGATCTAGTTGAAGATATTCCTGTCCATTGCAGGGGAGTTGGACTAAATAACCTTTGAAGGTCCCTTCCAACCCAAAATATTTTGTAAGTCTATAATACGATTCTATGACTTAACTGCTGATTCTTGAAAACAAACAAACAAACAAACAACCAAACCAACCAAACCAAACCAAACCAAACCAAACCAAACCAAACAAAAGATAAAGCAGAGCTATCAAATAGAGCTTTTTTTAAGAAAACAAACCCCGTCCCCCTGCAACCTCAGACTGCTTGCCCCCAGTGACAAAATGATCATCCAGCTGCATTTCCCAGAATGTGTATGACTGTGTTTCTAGCCCTTCCCCTCCCTCCTTTTCCCGCTTCCTGTCATATATCAATGGGTTCCATGTTTTGTATCTGAATGTTAATGAATTACCAAAAAAGTAATTATGGGTACATATCTGTACTTCAGAGTTTAAATGTGAGCCATTTCCAGCTCATAAGTATGAACAGTTTAGCAACAAATTCAAGTCCATTTTTTCTGTCTTATCATAGGAATCTTTTTCCTTACGATGAATCTTTGTAAATCTTATCTACAAATGTAGAAATAGAAGAGGCTATCCTCTAGATGAAGTCAAATTATTAGTTGTGAATAGACAAATAAACAATAACATAAATAAATAAACAGTAACATAAATAAATAAACAATAAATAAATAACAAATAAAAAAGAAATAGTGGAAATTCTTTCACCCTATTTGGTTTTCTTGGCATTTCAGAGGTGGTAACTCAGATTCAGCTTCACTGTTTTTTCATATGTGCTTGATGTGACCTCGTGCTGTAGATTACCCATGCATTGTACAGCATGCCAAAATATCATTTGATTTCAAGGGTGCTTAAGTTCAATTTTTTTGTGAGGTTTTTTGTAGTTTTAATGTCTATCTGTAAAAAACACACATAAACCTGGAGCTTTGATTTTAGTGAGAATGAAACACTTCTATATGTTCTCTTGAAAATAAAAGTCACTCTCTTGCCCTCCTTTCTTCTAACATTTTTATTACCAACTCTATAAACCTTTAATCTTTTCTTTAAGCCTGGATTGTGGACTCACTGATATCTCATGGGAATGACTGCTGCAAGTAGACTTGAAATTGTTTATGATCTTGTTATGTGTTTTATTTTTATTGTTTACAACACTCAAAGTAATTAAAGATCTTGAAAGCTGCCTACTATAATACTATTTTATAACATATTTATTCTTCAGAAACAGAAAAAACAGTTTAATTATTTTTGTTTATTGATATTCTACCAGCAATTTTTCTTTCAGAAGCTACGTCTTTTAAGCAATGACATCAGTCATATACACTGTTAAATTAAATGTGTCTTCCTACCAGGGTTATTTTGTACTTCCTCATCAGGAACATTATTTTATATTCTTGTCGTCAAATTTTGTAAATCACTGTTCTGTGAAATCTGTATTTCTGTAAAATCACTGTTCTTGAATAACTTAGGTGTCATTAAAAATAATGAATGAATCAGATAACTGACATTTCATGCTTCAGTAATAATTCATTTCAATGTTTTTAGACTATTAGTATTTGAAACCTTAAAGATTTTTGTCATATTGGGTAAGTCTTTTGTAGGGGGCATCTCCAGGTTTATCTCAGCCATCAATAATGCACTTTGGAATATTTTGTGAGATAGAACATCCTCAAACCTCATCTGAGTCAATAACATTCCCCTTGGGTCTGGACCCCAGAATGTAGCAGGCTATATCATTGCTGCTTCAGTTCCCAAAGCCTCTCACAAGAAGTTCATACAACCATGAGTTTCTCCATACAGGACAAAGAGTAGATTTTGAAGGCACTGAATTGCCAGGACAGCACCTGTTTTCCCTTTTATGACACATATCTATACAAGAGGCAGAAGAATTTTTGCTTCTTTCAGGTGTATGTTGATGGCTATATGAGATGACAAATACGAGTATTTCATTTCGTAAAGATATGAAAACCTTTGAGAAACAAAAAAGAAAATAAAAGAGACAAGGTAGATATCTAAACCCAAAATTGAAATCTATGATAGGACATTAACAGATACAAAACACCATCTTGAGTACTTCTTGCCTTAACCAGGCAAACTGCCACTGACATCAAACTATTTTAACAACAAATCGCGGTAGCATTGATCACATGTATCCCATTCCACTTTTACTTTTAACTTTTTCCAGAAAGAAGAAGTCTCTCTGTCTCCTGCTCAGAGATGTGTTTTGGTTCTGTATCTGCAGCAAGAAAAAATGATCCTGAATGTTTTAAAGGAAAGAATTCTCACCTCATACAAATTGGAGGGGCAGGATCAATGAATATTTTTGCCACTTACCACTATACTTGGGCAAAGTAGAATAATATCACTTTGGAAAAGTGATTGATGGTATTTGTAGCTTCTTTTTCCCTCACATAAAATATGTACATGCTCATTCCGTTTTATAAAATAAATGGTAAATTATCTTTCGAAATAAAGTTTTGCTGCGAATAGCCAAAGTAAAATCAACCAGTCCTTAACCCTAGAGAAGAGCAAAGTATAATTCTGTGCAGCTTGAGAAAACACTAGAATCAATGTGATTCAGAAGTTTAACAGGGAATACTAAGTAGTGATGTCTGTCTGCCTGAAATCATCACTATTACCCATGAGTGGAATTCAGTTCTTGGCTTTGTGCTAGTCCTTCATACAAGGAGGACCTTCTTCCTAGTATAACAGAAACCTTTGTGCTTTTTAAATACAGCATACCATGTCTGAAGTTCACAGCAATTCATCCACAGATAATGTTGAAAGAAAACTTTTCATCATGTGAACAGAGTACTTATTCAGGAAGAGGTAGGTAAGCTTTTGTATTTGAAGTCATCTCAGCAATCAGAAAGAAAGCTTTTCCCCTCTGTGCAGTTCTGAACAACTAGAAAGGAGTATAATCCATTGTTGATGGCATGACACTACTATTAATGGGTGAATGTATACTTTATGCTAAATGTCATCCTGAAACTATGATCATGAATAAATTTGGTATTCATACAAGTTTGAAGCCCGTGGAAACAATTCTTGCTCTTTGCAAGCCATCCAGGTTTCCAGACTGTGATGGACCTGGTATGCATCTTGTTAGGCCTGAAACAGCTGGTTTTGCAATAATGTAGAACCAACTAGTTCTGGATCACTTGTCTGATTATTTGGTGTTATGTTACATATTAATATTGGTATCAAAGATGAGACCTCCATTTCCCTGCTAGACCTCTTTGTCATTATCAGCTGTCCTGTTAAAAGATCCTGGGAAAAGCTACATCTAGCACCCTTGAGTTAGGAAGAGACTTATTCTGTTAAGGCTTCTAAGGAAGAAAACATCTCAGCCACTGAAACAGTGCATAACCACATGTAAGTAACATCCTCCTTTATATTGTTGTTTGTTAATGTTTCTGTTTCTTACACAGTAGGTGAAAACCATGTAGACAAATTCCAATCTTTCACTTATTTCTGCTCACACAAGTAAAATGGGTGCTTGTGTTAAAGAATAGTTATGTAAAAGTTGTTCAAGTATTTATTTTTAAATGCTAACTCAGCTGACTTTCTGAAATGAAAATGTGAACTTTTTGTTTCTCTATGTATTTAGTCTTTCAGAATGTGAGATCCATGGTAGCTGCATGTGACCTGTGTTAGCTGACACAACTTAGAAAACTGATACACCTTAACTTTAAATATCTGATTTGTGACTCAGAATGAACCTTCGAATGTTCTGCAATAGGTGTTTAGTCTAGGATTGTGATCTTCATAGCATCTGGAAAATCATTCTATAAAAATAACTAATAAAATTTGGTTTATCTTGGAAACACCTTGTTCTGTGTTTCTCATTCTGGTAAGCTGCTGAGTAGTGCAAGCAATCCTGATCAGTTTTGTACTTATGAGGATTGAATGGAAAAGGCCTGGAATGATCCATTTGGGTTGTAAATGAGAAAAAGAAAGTTGTTTAATTGTAATAAAAGTCCAGCTGTGGAAAAAAAAACAATTGTCAAACAGCACAGGGATTATATTATACTTAGATATTCGCTGATGCAGGAAGCAGAATAACAGTCTTCCAGCAAAGTATGCTGTTCCATTTGCTACAGTCATTTCTACATTCTCCTGGGCTCAATGAATATTTAAATATTTTTTAGAAAGTGGAATAATTTAAATGGAAGTGGCACATCTTAATAAGCGTAAAGGCTTATATATCAGTCTGCTAACATTCTGACCTACTTAAGCATTTAGGAAGCAGCAATATCACTGTCTTTATATAGGTATAGCTTATATTTCTAGCTCCAGTGAAAAGGTATGACTATGAGTACTAAGTGGCAGAAGGTACCTCAGTGGTTGAGAAAGCTAGGCAAAGCACTGTCCTTCTTGTTGTCATTCTGTGCTAGGGAACTGTCCCTGTGACTTCCTGCCTTGTATAAATTCTTTCTTTTTTTCTTTTTTTTTTTTTTTTCCCTATTAAGTTACTCCATACATTTTATGGGAATCCTGAGGGCCCACCTGGAAGTGTGAATACGCCACAGGGTAGGGCAGGTGAGAAATAGGAAATGAAAGTGCTTTTTGATTTAGTTTGAAGAATACAAATGTGATAGGAAAGTCCTTCTGAGCTTGAAATGTCCTTCCACAAGTGCATAATGCACACCTAAGCACACCACAAAATTGTCATCTAAAGAAAAAAATGTAAACACTGTGAAAAATGCTTACACAGACTCTCATCAGAAGCTAAATCAATTAAAGGTCTGCCCACAATATTGTGCACGTTGTTAACGGATCAATTATAAACAGTAGGGGCCCATTCTTCTTTCAAGGTACAGATGCAATTCCTGCTAATTCTAAATGAATTTTCAAATCTTAACTCATTTACATATCTAAAGCAAAGAGAAAATCACATTAAGCAGGAGTCTTACAGGTAATCAATTTCTTTCCTTTTTCTGTTCCTTTGATTCAGAAAAGTACTGAGTATCTTCTGTCATACTGGGCATGAATTATATTTAACACCAATGGAAATTCACTGTAGTCCGGGAAGATAACTAATGTACATTACATTTGTCATACTATATATGAGATTGCTTTTTTCATTATTATTAGTTGTGTCTCCATAATGGTTTGCAATAGACAAAACCAAGTGCTGGATACTGAAAAGGAATTGTACCGATAGCTCAGGTAGGAGCTAGCTATATAGTCATAGTGAATATTCAACATGAATTGAGCATTTATTTGGGTCTTCTTCGAGAACATACTTATTCACTCATTTCAGCTGATGTAGCAATTTATGCTTGTACAAAAGGAATACAAATTTAAGGTATAAGCCATTTCCATAGCAAGCTGTTTCACAGCTCTTCCACATGTCTAGAAGTATCAAATCATAAGTAGGTGGACATTCAGATCATCTGTTATCTGGAGTCTAGATGTGTAACATATGTTCTTCTCTAGAAATGCTATTTAAATGTTAAAGATTGTGGGCTCCTTCCTGTATCCTCTCCTAGATGGTTGCTGTAGTATGGTTGCTGACTGTACAGACAGCTGAGTATTTTGAATAAAAAATTTTTTTACACAGTTCATAAGTCTATATTGGAACAAACATGCAAAATATGTAAAATATTATTTGTCTTACAATTAAACCAGGCATTAAATTCTCAATGTTTAATTTTCCTGTTCTGAACTATAATTTCCTTAATGTTACCTGCATGGTTCATTTTTGTCTCATATACACCGCTACTGAGTTTAGATAAAATCTGTTTATCCTATTTGTTTAACTGCTCAAAGAGCTGAAGTTTGATAGCACATGTTAATTACATTATCTTTCACAATAATCTCAGTTATCTACTTTCTATTTAATTTAGAACATTTAAACTAATTTAGAAAGAGAGTTTCTTTTAATTTTTTATACTCAAATGGTCATCGCTTGTACATTATGGCTGTAAAGACTGCATTGGCTTCACAGGACATTGGATCAAAACCTTAATTCCTTTACAATGATATGTAATTCCTGGTAAAAGTTTATATGTATACTAAACTTCAAAGCATTTTGTAATAAAAGAGCTTTGTGACATATGACTACTTGTTAACAGAATACTGTCAATATGAATGTAAAATACTAGGTTTCAAGCCTTTACATATTATACCAGTAAGTTTTTTTAAAATATAATGTTCCTATTAATTTTGAAAGAATGTGCCTGCAAACAAGTTTGGTTTTGATTCTGCAATCAAACAAGAAATGCTTATTTAACGGAGACCTGACATCTGAGATGCAAGTAGATACACATCCAACACAAGTTGAAACTACTGAAATATTTCAGGGTTGGGTATAAGCTGTGTAAGATTGTTATTCTAAAATTCTCTATATATTAATAAAGCTTACATTACAGTCTAAAGTAATTGGACTTTTTCCCATTTCAATCATCATTTAAAAGCCAGGCCAAATTCTCATCTCAGGCTACTCCAATTTAGTAACTTTATAATCTAGTGGAGTAAATGAGAAATGGGATTTTATTCCTGTGATTTGTGGTAACATAGGCCATACAGGAGAAAATTAGGTCTCTGGATTCATGAAACTAAAACTGCTGATAGTAGAATCATTCTATATGCTCTCATGGGGTACAACAGAACTGGGATCTTTCCTAATCAGGAGATACAAGCATGCTTACAGTGTTTACGAAGTAGAGCTTTCTTTCCAGTTGATATTTATCTGTCAATAAAATCTGCTTGAAATATTAACTATTCTTGAGTAAGATAAGGTGGAATGGAGATTGGACAGTGGGGATAGTAAGAAGATAATATCATAAACAGTATTGTGTGTTAGACCTTCTGAACATGTGAGGACATTTAAAATATAAGTATTTCCCAAGATAAAGGAATAAGTTCTATTGGTAGAAAATATAAATAACAAAACAGAGTCAAATGTTTTCATTATTGGAGACTAGCATAGTGGGGAATATTAAATGATTTCCACTGGCAGAGCCAGCTTGAAAATTCTTACAATCGCAGTGATATACTTACATGTATAATTACAAATGTGAAACTAAAATGGGTTGAAAACATTGTACAGTCTGAGCCTATTTGTATAATGGATCAGAATATAAAACCATGGCACGCTGATAAGAAAAATTAAAATCTGGAAACTGGATTATATTTATTTGTGGATGAAACAGTCATTGGATGCAATTCAAATCTAGGATTTCTCTTTTAGTTTCCTGCCTAACAGTATTCTACTTCATATAATCTTTGTGAGATTTTAAAGTATTGTAATATATATGTGTTTATGAATACGTGCATATCGAGATGCATGAAGTCTTCTTGACACATACATACAAAAATACTGAAATTTGTTCTGTAAGAGTTAACCTTACATACAGGGTTACATTTGACTAGTCTACTTTGTTGAAGCTATCCACCTTTTGTTTAAAGAGAATGGATGCTGTACTTCCATACATTGTTTTGAAAAACAGAGTTCAGAGGAGGGTGATGAGGCTGGTCAGAGTTCTGGAGCACAAGTCGTATAAGGAACAGCTGAGGGAAGTGGGGCTGTTTAGCCTGGAGAAAAAGAGGCTGAGGGGAGACTTTATTGCTGTCTACAACTGCCTGAAAGAAGGTTGTAGCATGGAGGATGTTGGTCTCTTTTCCCAAGTAGCAAAGTGACAGGATGAGAGAAATGGCCTCAAGTTGCACCACAGAAGGTTTAGATTGGGTATTAGGAAACATTTCTTCGTGGAAAGGGTTGTCAAGCAGTGGAACAGGCTGCCCAGGGAAGTGATTGAGTCACAATCCCTGGAGGTATTTAAAAGGCGTTTAGATTAGGCTCTTAGGGATACGGTTTAGTGATAGATTTAGATTATGGTTGGACTCAATGATCTTAAGGGTCTCTTCCAAGCAAAATGATTCTATGGAATCATTTTCCATTTCATTCACATGAGCTGAATAAAATTCCAGACAAGGTTTCAAAATACAGTTTTATATGAAGATAAAGATTTCAGTTCACTTAGATCCTAACCCAGACTCCAAAAAAAGACATATCCAAGTTTTTGCCTTGACTTGAAGTGTATTGTGTGTTTTAATACTTACAAATCTAGCACTTCAAACAATGTAAAGAATTCTATAAACAGCACCAGGGTGTACAACAAGGGATAAACCATTAAAAAGCAGAAAGCTTCCAATACATAAAAATGATGAGGTTACACTGTATATATGCTTCATGTTTCTACATGAACATGGGCCATGACTTCTCATGTATACTGTATAGCTCAAGGGATTCCAAAATGCCATTGGAAACACTGAGTAACACTGCAACATTTTAAAATACTTATTAGGATTTATATGTAAGTCTTTAGGAGACCACATAGTCATGATGTGACTTGCATTTTGTGTGACTAGCCCCATCAGTCTTAAATCCTTCATAGGGAAGTGTATTAACTAAGAAGGAGAGCATCTTGCATAAACTTTCATGGTTAGAACATCTGCAAACGACATACAGGATGTGAGCTGGATGCTGTTCAGTCTAAGGAAAAACCCTTTGGATGAGTATCCTACACACAAGGTAATAATTTCCAGCAGACTCCTCTCCATCAGCAGTACTATGAACTGTGACCTAACTGCTATTATGCATTGTGTGAATGTATGCTAGTATTTCACAGAGCAATGGACTTGTGCACTCTCAAGGTGTCCTGATTTTCACAGGTGTTCAGCAGGTCTGAAATATGAGTCTCTACTATGGTGTTTAGCTAAGACTGAGACCTTCAACTTTGAGTAACTATTTCCAAAACATAACTGAGGACTTCTAACGTGTACAATTTTATAGAAATTCGCATGCATTGGACATTTAAATAGATGTTTGATCTTTACTAGGCTTCCAGAACGTAACTTGTCAACAAGTTCATCCTCCCGTACCTCTCGTGTGATAGGTCTGTTAGCTAGTAAATATTTTTATTTGCTCTTATAAGTAGGAAAACTGACAGGAGAAAATGAAGTCACTGTTGTCTTCATTTTTGGGAATGCCCTGACAACAGAAAACATCTTAAGTTTATGTAAGAATATTGGATGCATAGCTTAAGAAAGAATGAGCCTACCAAAAAATTGTCAAGAGCTACCCACTTTCAATCATTCCTTCCTATGTAGTATTAAAGGACACTATGATACTAAAAAAATATAAGACAAAATGTATTCAGCTTTGTCATTTTTGCCTTAACCAGTATAGTTTCTGAAGGAAACTCAGAGAATAGCAGAGCTGGAAATGCACTGTAGTGGAATCAAATCAATAACTCTGAGATACTTCAAGCTTGTTTTAGATATTACACTCTGCTGTCTCTGGACTTGGGCTAATGATTATAAAAATTGCTGCCAAGCCTTCTTTTTTGCATAATTATATCCTATATATATATATATATAAAATGACCCTGGAGAATATAACAATTGGATGAATATACTGTTGAATATTAAAAGGTTTAAGTTTGATACTGGGCTTTCCCACTTTTTCAGGTAATTCTTGTTTTCATAAACATAAATGTATTTTGGAAATCTATATGTGATATCATAAATTAACTGTAGTCTTTTCAAATAAGAGCAGGTGAGGTACGGATATTTTTGGATACCTGAAAAATTTAATAAATATGTATGCAATAGATCATCAACTTAAATACTTTCTTTCTTTCTTTTAATTTTATCTAAGGAATTGCACTGAAGTACAAGAGGAAAAGGATCAATTTTACTAGTGCGAGGCTTGATTCTCTGAGTTGCTGAGTATCCTTCATTTTCAGGGAATGGAGCTGAGACAGCTTAGTATTTCACAGATTTTTGCACTGAGTGGTTAGATAAATAGCTTTTTAAGGAAACAGATATATATGCAGAATTTTATCTTTGCTAGAGATGCTGCTCAACCATAGAGATAAAGCTTAAAACTCTGTAAAATGTAGATAAATCTAGTGAAAGCATTAAGATGTACATACAGGTTTTCATTCTGTCCGCCACCTTCTCTTGGAATATGAAACAGTGTAATTGCCTTCTATGATTAAATGTTCCTATTAATTGGTTAAAATGAATTGAGTGGTGGTAAGAAATTGTTTGGTTAGCATTTATTTGGAATAAACTCTAATCTGCCAACTGTTCATTCTGCAAAAATTAAGAGAAACATGAACAGTACATAAATATTCATATGAAGACATTTAGATGTTACATACTTTAATTACTAGTGGACTAAAACATGGACAGTCTGTGACCTATGAATGGAAAGAGAAATATTTCTCCTATCTAGGGTTGTGTGACAGGGTTTGCAACCCAACACTGTCATTTGTTGTGGTTTTCACTGTTGCAGGATTTTATTAACAGCCCAAAACCTGGTGAAAGGTATGGTAAGAAATTGCCTTTTCAAGGTACTTCCATGTTTACATGAATACAACATTAATTTCTGGGTCTTGGAGTCCTGTACAGTCACAGCGTGGATTCTCTGATTGAAAGAGCAAATCACAGCATCATAGAATCATTTAGGTTGGAAAAGACCATTAAGATCATTGAGTCCAACTGTAAACCTAACACTGCCAAGGTCCCCACTAAACCATGTCCCTAAGCGCCACGTATACATGTCTTTTAAGTACCTCCGGGGATGGTTACTCAATCACTTCCCTGGGCAGCCTGTTCCAATACTTAACAACTCTTTTGGTGAAGAAATGATTCCCAACATTCAATCTAAACCTCCCCTGGACCAACCTGAGGTTGTTCCTCTTGTCCTGTCACTTGTTATTTGGGAAAAGAGACTGACACCAACCTCACTACAATCTGCACAGTCTTTCCATCATCTACTAAGCAGGTCACCTTATCATAGAAGAAATCAGTTTAGTCAAGAAGGACATGCCTTTTATAAATCCGTGCCTGATCGCATGGTTATCCTGCACATGCCATGTGATGGCACTCAAGGTGATCTGCTTCATAACCTTCCCTGGCACCAAGGTCAGACTGACAGGCCTGTAGTTCCCCAGATCCTCCTTCCAGCCCTTGTAGGTTGGTGTAAATGATGACAATGACCTTCCATTTTCTACAGGCTCTTTTTAATCCTTTGAATCTGCTTACTTCACTGATTTACAAACTATAGACCTGATCTTTCTGTCCTTGCAAAAGAGAGAGCTTTTGTTCTCTACTGCAACAGACCTTTTGTTTTTATCCTTGATGAGCCATAATATATCAAATTTGGAGGCTAATATATCAAATTTGGAGGCTAATGTATGGCAAAAGAGGCAAGAGTTTTAAAAGTCATTTAAAAAAGGGGCAGACATATTTGATGTGATATGGAGTATGCACAAAGGGCAGAAGATTTGAAAAAGGGGATGCATCACATAATTGTGCAATTTGCTACATTAATATTACCAGCATGCAGGCAGTAGATATCTGTTCATATAACAGAAGCTGGCGAAGTGCATTATTTGTTAAATTTAGCTAGACAACTGATGTCTAAAAGCTAATGTTTAAGTGCTAGGTAAATATAACCAGAATAAATTGGACCTAAGGGTCACAGATGCTTATGCAATCCTGTTGCCATACAATGCAGATAAATTAGGTCAAGGTTTCAAGCAAAAGAGCACTCCTTATTTTATGATATGCTAATAAATCCTCGATAGAAGCTCTGAACTGCAAAACTAACCAAATTTAGGCTCACAGCTTTTTTTCTAGAAATGACTTCCGTATGGCCTACTTAGGTCCTTTTTATTCTGTGGTTTATTCTCTAGTTACAGGGAAATATAGCAGGAGGGAGACTAGAAAGGACAAGAAGACCATCCCATGTGTGTCAAATTGCATTTATAATAGGTCAGAATTGAACACCAGCTACCCTGACTATGCTCCAAATAGACTGATGACCTATGACTCATTTAATTAATTAGCTATATGAATAAAGGCAAGGCTGAATCCACTGAGTATATATTTGCAGAACAATAGTATAACTGCTGACCATATAGTATAACTTCTGCAAGTGATAAGCTCTGTTTTAGTGTCAAATTAAGCTTGAAGAAACCCAGTGTTTCAACAAAGTTAATCTCAGAGTTTTGAAAGACTTAAATCTATGCTGACCTAGTTGTTAAAAAAATATATTGTAATTCACAATTTTGTATTTTAATACACACACAAAAAAAGGGAAGAAAACAAATTGGTAGTGATATTCATTAATAACTAAGGTAATTACCACTTTCTTCAATAAACTCGTAATAGTTTTATTTAAACAAACAAACAAACTGTGCTTTATGCAATAAATACTTTACAAACAATAATGGCAACCAGGTCTTTCTGATATGCTTACCAATAAGCACCTGGAAACATTTAGCCATGGTGAGAAGTTTGTGCTGAAAAAGCATTGCAGTTACTTAGGACTTCACGTATTGCACTGATGATCTGTTCACAGCTGCCAGTGAGATTTCAGGGTCTAGTCTTGGAACTTGTGCTGGAGCTGGAAAAATACATGTGAATTTCTTATGGCCTGGGTGAGGAACTGGCAGAAAGAAATACACTTTAAAAGTGTTCTCATCAAATACGAGTATTATTTCCATCACATCTTGCCACTGACACAATCCTGGAAGACAATAATGAGTCAAAGATCTGGGAACAGGTAAAAGAAGTTTTATGAGTTGCCTGAAGGGTAAAACTCCATTTGGTCTTAAGAATATGCTGGTGTACCTTGTAGAAACATAATTATTAAAAAAAAAAATATTATTAAAAATTATAAAATTTAGTAAATGTAAAGATCAAGGCTGGAGGA
>VWYH01002718.1:102152-135699 GCA_013399365.1 Pampusana beccarii
GTTGTTTTTTGTCCCCTGTGCCCCTTTACACACACATCTTTCAGTCTAGTAGTGAAATGAGTGTCTGACAGCAGAGGAAGCTTTTTAACAAGCTAGCAATTTTCATGGGGGGAATTCCTTCCTTTCATGGAATTATGGAGGTGTTTAAGAAACCATTCGAATTCTCCTACAAGGTTATTTATATATTTTGAAAAGGTAAAAGACTTAGCCCCAGTGTTACGCATAGCTAAACTTTGTAGCTTTGCCTGGTTATCATGATTTTCTACGTGTTTTGTCCTAAAATGTGCTTTCAAGCAGTTAAAGGAATTACTGTTTTCCACCTTACATCAGCCTTTATTTCACTTGATGGAAAATTGAATCTTGAATGATCAGGAATCTTTGAGGGTGAAATGTATGTCGATGTAAAATAGAATGAGACTCTGAAACTGCCTCATAAGATCAAAACCCAATGATTTATAAATGAACAGCAACAGAAGTCTTCAGAATTTTTTACTGAGCATTAGGCATTCATGACAAGAAATCAAAAACAGTTTACAAAATCAAGTACAGAATTCCATATTGGTTTTTACCTTCCCACCATTCTCAAAGATTATCAATTCAACATATTTCATGTAGTTAATGGAAATGCATTCACTGAGCTGACCTTGAGTCAGCTTTTTGATTTTTTAATTTTCTTTTTTTTTATTTTTAATTTTTGAAAGGAACAGAGAGGAACTGAAGTGGATATCGCTGAGATGTCTTAATAGCATGTAAAAATATGTGAATTCTGTGTATAGTGTTTCAGGTTGAGGAGTTTTCTTTAAAGGTAATACAAATCTAGAGCCGTGATGCCAACCAAAACAAAGTACACAGCATTTCTTAGATTTCTCCTATGAAATGTCTAGTCCTTATGTGAGTTGTTCTTATTATAAACAGATATTTCTATGAGTCTTTCTTTCATAGTTTAATAGCCTCCTTCTAAAAACTCCTATTCACACATTTTTTTAACAAGAAGAGTTCAAGTATTTGCAACCAGAAAACTTATTTGTGCAAAGTATCTGTGTAGATCACCTTATCCGGAAAGCAAGTAATCTTTAAATCAAACAGGGAAAATGTACAGCTATTAACATTTGGTAATGCCACTCATGTGCCACATCGGAAAGTATGATGGCTTCTGTGGTTCCTGTGTAATGCACCATGCAACTCTGCTCAGATTTACACTGTTTTCTGTTTGGATTACCTCTTTGTGACAGAGTGTATTTCTGCAATTTAAGTGCAAAAGGAAAAGAAGTAGGATTATTGTGTGCCTTTAGGTATAAGTGCATCTCCCCAAAGAGTTGATTTTGCTATTTCCAAATATGAAAGGCCTGGGAAAATACCTCCTGGCAACTACAGGTATTTGCAGCTTAAGCTGGAATAGGTCTAGTAAATCCCCAGTCTTCTGTAGTTCTTCAAAGAAACAAATCCTTACATGAGTAGCCCTGAAAAATACCTAAACGATTCAGTAGTTCATCTCTTAACTAGAAGAGACTTCCCGAGAAGCCTGTTTCTGTTAAATTAAAAGCTTAAAGTTAAATTAAGTTAAATTCCAGCTTGAATTGAAGTATGATACATATAGCAAGCAGTCAATAAAGTAAGATATCCAAGCAAATGATTACCTTTATACACCTTGTCAGAGACTTTGCTTTTTGCTTTTATCTTCAATGGATTCTTGAATGTTTTGTAAGATGTGTCCATTTCTCTGCATTTTGCTTTTGTTATTCTTATGTAGTAAGTATGTCACAAGCTTCAAGATATTAATTGAGCCCTACTTCTTCAAAAGTTTGAATTAAATTCAGTGAGTATGCAGTTTTGAGTGAACGAAAGTACCAAAATAAGTGGCTTTCCATCTTACAGTAAAAGATCTCACAAGCAATAAAATTTCCACTAACCTAAGTTAGCAGGAGTTCAGTTCTCATTTGGACTTCCACAGTCACAGTAAGAAGTATTTGTAGCTTTGTTACAAGGCACATTGAAGAGGGAGAAATTATGTTCCATTTCTGGGACACAGACTTTGAAGTTGCTTTCTTACTCTTATTTCTCTTAGAAAAGTGAAGGCATGGATAGTGACATGACAAACTTCATACATTGGAATTTGATTTTTATGTTGCCATCTCTTAAATCCACAGTAAATTGTTAATTCCCATCTAAATTTCCCAAGATATTTTCTATGCAATTTCCTCAAGTCTTGCTACTCTTCCATTCTTGTCCAGTGCTGTACGGACACAGCTCTTAGACAAGAACTCTCCTATTCACGGAAAGAACTAAAAAAAGATTTAGATTAAACTAAAATATTTCAAAATTTTATAAAATACTCACTATAACCGTAAGCTGATTTTCCAGATCATAGTTATAGTGAGTATTCTATAAAACTTTCAGGTTTTTTTCAGTCATGACGTAAATTAGTGGTGCGGGCGCATCCAGTGGTGATGTCCATGAAGGATGGCCTGGAGCTGCCACTCTGTGGCTTCAGCAGCGCCATCGTGCAGATCCTGTGGCTGCACGGCGTGGAGGACTACCTCGCTCACAACATCCTGCAGGACCTCGACCTCCGCCAAGGAATAAAAAACTACTCCAACTGGCCTACCATCCCACAAGTGTACCTCAATGGTGAATTTGTTGGTGGCTGTGACATACTCCTCCAGATGCATCAGAAAGGAGATCTTGTAGAAGAATTTAGGAATCCGTTCAGCACTTCTGGATGCAGAAAAAGACAAAGGCAAAAAGTAAATTGAGCAAAAAAGATGCTGTGAGAAGAACAAAGCAAATCTTCAATAAGAACTTGTTACCAGTAAAGCCTTACGTACTTTAGCTCAAAGAAGGCATCTTTTTGAACGAACATTAAGATTTATCTGTGAATGCCTGTTAGCTCACGGTGAATGTAGTGATCTTGGTATTTTGATTTACAGATATTGTGAAAATTTTACTATAATCACTGCGCTGTAAAGCATACATTTGTGGAAATTGTGTTTAAAAAAAAAGTTCAAAAAGCATTAACTTCTTGATTGAGGCGGGAGTAAACCAAAATAAATAATATTTTATATATTTTGAGTGTGTGTTCCTCTGTTCTTTGCTACACAAATCTGTGCAAACAGCGTTTGCGTTCCCTTGCTTCTCTTGAAAAACTGTTAAGTGACAGTGCATCAGTTTTGCTGTATAACTCCTGGTGATAAGACTTCCTGAGAGCCTGTAAAACTTCTGTAATCATATATGATGTAGAAGAAAAATAATCTTCAAACAATCTAGAAGAAAAAAGATTACATGAGAGTGCATGAAATATAGTTTTATTCCAGAGGGTGAAAATAAACAGACTTTTACAAATAAATGTATAATGGTCATTATTACTTTATAACATTCTGATGGCTTTTGAGAGATTGCAAAGAATTGTGCCTAAAGATTTTCTAAAACCTTTTCTACCTCTTGCAAAGCAGCTTTCCCTTCCTGCTCGTATACTTTGTGTATTGCAGTCCTGACAGTGCTAAAATGTTGCAGTTGTTTTAGGCTTCAGTATTCTATCTTGAAATAGTACGGGAGAATACTTCAGTTACTACTGTAATCTTGTATTATTTACTAGTTACTAAGTTGTCTTTTTATACTTGCTGTATCTGCAAGTATTTTCTCCTGGCTGCTGTGAAGACTATGGTTTTCAAATATGAGATTAACAGATGAAATGTTTCATGTAAATGAGGTTCCTAGGGACACAATTTAGAGGTGGACTTGACAGTGGTAGGTTAATGGTTGGGCTCGATGATCTTAAAGGTCTTTTCCAAGCAAAAAAATTCTATGATTCTATTATTCTACTTGACTCATCTTGTTGATATAAAACTAAGGCCTAGGTTGATAGAGACTAAATGGTTTGCCCCCTGCTCTTGCATGGCTATAATAAAATTGTGTAAAAATTAATCATATGCAGAGGAAACACTAGGAATAACTGAAAGTCTCAAAAGCCTTATGGAAAAATGCACTGAATGGCTTATATTCAACAAATTAATAAGTGATTACCTTTTTACTGAGACTAGAATTGTACTGAAAATGAACAGCAGTTGTCAACGCATAAGGCCTAGTGCAATCTTAGTGTTTTCCACAATGGAAAATGTGAGTAGAGGGAAAAAAAAAGATTGACTACATATATTAGAGCCTCATAATTCTTAAGTCTTAGATATTCTTCACACTTTAGGCACTAAAAGACCAGTAAAATCAATACAAGGATTTATCTAACTCTAGTAAGGAATATAACACATCGTGGAAATGCCCAGACAATAGAGAGGACCACACAGGGC
Organism: Pampusana beccarii; assembly: GCA_013399365.1. Taxonomy (NCBI): domain Eukaryota; kingdom Metazoa; phylum Chordata; class Aves; order Columbiformes; family Columbidae; genus Pampusana; species Pampusana beccarii. The sequence goes on from VWYH01002718.1 coordinate 106,451, forward strand.
TGTTACAGGTTTTATTCTTTTATTCAGTTATTAATGGACTTCATTGATGCTCCATCATTTTTAAATGACGTTTCTGGATCTTACGGATGCTTGGAGTCCTGAGCCCTTTGAGTTCCAGAGCATACGGATAGGTTTGTTTCAGTAAGGCACTGTACTCTGATTCAGTAAAAAAAATAAAAGTTGAGCACTTTAGAATGTATTTAGGATAGAATTTAGCAACTATCTAATTGACCTAGTGGAGTCTTGAAAGAATTTTCTGTTATTCTTTCTTCGTATATCCCTCATGAATTATTAAACAAATAAATAAAATTGCATTATTTTACCTCAATTAGCTAAAAAACAAAAACCAAACCAAACCAACCAACCAACCAAACAAACAATCAACAAAAAAACCCCACCAAAACCAAAAGCCAAACCAGTAATGTTGTATATTCAGATTTTAAACAATTTAATTTCACCCAGTTTTTAAATACCTATACAGAGGTTTGGCTGGAATACCTGTGTTTTTCAAATTTATGTTTCTATCAAAGCAAAATCAATGGTGTGTTGCTAGCATAAATCTACAGGCAGTGGGGATGAACTGAGAAATTCCTATTGCATTGAGACCTTTTCAAAAGAGCTACTACAGAATTCCCTGAGTAAATATGTGCTGAAACACTAAGGTCAACGATAATCATTGCCTTTTACACTGTAGAAGCTAAAGTTAAGGAATCATGTGAGTTCAGCAGAGCAAAAATTTTTTCTCTTTTTTTGTCAGGATATTACCTTTTGCAAATTTCACCTTCATATTATTAGAAAGAAGATAGCGATTTCAATCCTACTAGCGCATGGGGAATAACAACAAATCCATGGACTTTTAACTTCACTTGTTTCTTCTTCCACTAGTCAAAATGTCAGGTGTGTGATCAGGAGCAGATATCTATTTTTGACAGAAAATAAGTGAATGTTGGAGGATGGGTTTGGATGGTTTTGGTCATGTCAAAAACATGAAGAAGATTGTTAATCTCGAATTGTCAGACAGAAAAGAAATAGAAAAATAGAAAAGCTGTTTTGTTTTTGATTGACCGATTTATTTATTTATTTGTTTGTTTTTAATATAACTGTCAGATCCTACCCAGAGGTATGAGTGGAGGGGAGAGGTGACTCAGATTCATGGGTCCCCTTGGCTGGAAAACAGTACACACAGTACTTGAAGTCCGTAAAAAAAAACAACACCTTTTATTTTGCAGCTTTGCCTGATTTATAGATTATTCGGAGGCAGATTTACCTTACTTAGGTCTAATTAGTGAATAGCTTAACAGAGAAGGGATATACATGAAGGAGTTCGCAGTACATATAGGGTTGTGAGCCTTATGTTATTACACCACTCACAGCAGGAGAGGCAAAGAAACAGGGATATAGGAAGGAAAAAGAGAAGGAGAGAAGGACGAGAACAAAGAGAAAGGAAGAAAGAAAAGGTGAGGGATCCCGTCCCCCTTACCGCTCTCCAGTGTGGACAATGGGACTTGTAGTCCGGGTCCAGTGATGTGTGGCCCCCAGTGTCCCGTGGCAAGGATGCTGGGGTTTGTAGTTTGGGAGTGCAGCATCCTCCGGTGTCTGGTCCAGTTCTCACAGCGAGGCTGGTGGGCGCAGGGGTTCTCAGAGTGGTGGGTTCCCTGCCGGTGCTGGTTTAGGTGACCTTTTTATAGCCGTCTGGGTCACTTGCTTGTGTAAGTTTTCTTTTGTCTTTTGCAGAGGTGTTATTGCAAAAAGATAGAAAAGTCTGAGGAGGTTGATTGCGAAAGTTTGACAACTCTAGGGCCATCTTGAAGGCTCTCAGCTTTTCCTTTTGTGACATGCTGGGCGTATCAGAAGGTGGAGCTATGTGCCCTCTGGCACGTCCCCCACCTCCTGTATCAGCCAGCTGGCCTTGTCTGTGACTTAGCTTGTCATTGATATGTAAATTGCAATACACCTTATACTGAATGTACCATCTCCTGTGGCTGGATGAACTGGTTTTGCCACAATGTTTGAGCCATTATCCTTATCAGTCTCTGACAATAACATATTTATTTATAAGAGTTTTGAAAAACCCAGGGAAAAGAGTCTATACTTTTAGCCAGAATATTTGTGAGCCTGCGTGAACAGAAACAAGTGTCTACTTCTGATAACTGTGCAGATATTAGATTGAATATTAAAGAGGTTTGGCAGTTACAGTATAAGCTGAAACACTTGCCATCTCAACTTTGCCATCACCAGTTGCCAGCTCCATGCATTCCAGTCCCTCTGCTACTTACAATGCCACTCCCCCCCACCTCTCCTACCCTGCCTATCTCTTCTGAATAGCCTGTAGCCATCCATCATGGGACACCAGGACTCATCCCACCAGGTTTCACTAATGCCAATTATGTCATATCCCTGGGCCAAGGCTTCTAGTTCATCTTGCTTTTTCCTCATGCTGCACACATTAGTGTAGAAGCACTTGAAATGTTGTTGATTGTGCTGTTCACCTCATGGTGCAATCTGAGGAGTCTCACTGTCATGCATCTCCTCAAGGTTTGGTGTGGCATCCCGCTGCCCATCACTGACTGGCCTGGTGCTGCCCTCTTCTCCCTTCCAATCTATTTTAAAGCCCTGTCAATGAGCCTTGCTAACCCCTGAACAAACACCCTTTTCCCCTTCTGAGACAGGTGCATCCCATCAGATGTCAGAAGACCTGGTGAACCCAAAGTTCCATTGATGACACCAGTCATGGAGCCACATGTTGCTTAGTTGGGTCTGCCTGTTCCATTCTGTATTCCTGCCTACTGCTGAAAGGATGGAGGAGAAAACAACCTGAGCTATTGATCAACTGCCCCAAATCTCTGAAATCTCTCTTGATTGCCTTAAGGCTTCTTTTTCCTACCTCTTCCCTGCCAACATTAAAAAGCAATAGCAGGTGATAGTCAGAAGACCTTACCAGCTTGGGGAGTTGTTGAGCCACATCTCTTATCCTGACCCCAGGGAGGTAGCAGGCTTCCCTGTGGGTTGGGTGAGGCCAGAATATTGGGCTCTCTGTTCCCTTCAGAACGTAGTCACCTATGACAATTACTCTTCTTTTTCTCTTTACATGTGCGGTTTTAACGGTTTTACTGGGTTTCATGTGGGGTGTAGGTTGCCTAGAGAACCTTTCCTTCCCAGAAGGGTTTTCATAAGCAGCATCAGCTACTTGCCCATCCAGTTCCAGGGCCTTACACCTGTTGTGTACAGGCACCTGTTAAGGTGGAGCAGGCTGAGGGTGTGTTCGCCTGCCACCCTGAGCAGCAACCCATTTCCATTCTTCCCCATTTGCTGGGTCTACCCTTTCAGTCTGGTGGCAAGAGGGTAGGGGGTCCCTTGTATCTGGTGCCGTGACTGGGTTGTGCTTCTGCCTCAGGGATGGTAGAGTGTGAGTCCACCAGTTAATCTCCTTTTCTGACTCCCTGATGCTCCTTTGCCTGGACACCTCCTCTCGAAGCTCTGTCACCAGGCTGAGCAGCTCCTTCGCTTAGGTACATCACCCACAAGTGATCTCGCTGCTGCTCTCAGTTCCCGAGCAGCAACTCAGGCACACTCTGCAGCCCTGGACCTGGACAGCTGCATCTCCCCTCTGAAGCTCAGTTTGGGTGGCTGTATCAGTTCTTGCAGCCAGAGGGACTGTGATGGATACAGAAGCCACAGATCTTCACCAGGTGGATACCATGCTTCCTGCTGTTGCTAGTGGGTCATAGCCTCATAGCCTCCATTTGAAGTGACAAGGTCCTCCCTCTTTGCCCTTCCCGGTTGCCCTTTCACATCAACTGCCACACTAACAGTCTCACCCCTGTTTGCTGTGCTTCTGGTCACCTGCGCTCCCTAGGAGCCATTTAAATCTTCTGGCAATGCCCCTGCCACGTCAGCCTCTTGCATTATGAGGTCAGCCACTTTCTGGGCGGTATCTCTGCCTGTCCATGGATTTGCCTGACTCCAGGTCTGCCCCTCTTGTCTCTGCGATCTGTGCTCTGCAGCAGAACTTACCACAACTGCCACTGTGCTCCTCGCTCACTCGTCGCTGACTCAAGAGTCAGCAATTACATGCTGTCATGAAGAAAATATGTTTATCACCGGGATTTCTTATTACTTTCTCATTTAGAAATGATCTTCAGCATTTAGTTGAATTTTCTCAGCAATTAAATGCATAGGCTTTAAATAATTGGGCTTAGCTACCTCAGTGTTGCAGTAATAAGCTTCATTCACTGATAATATTCTGTGAGGTCAAACTTACAGTGAGGAACTGTATATTCTGAATATTATTTTCAAGTAATGTTAGAGGCACACAGATAGGTTTTGCCTGTGCTGATTGTGATTTGGACAGTTCTCTTAAATCCACAGATTTTGCAAAAGTTAGTGTTAACTTGCTGCTATTCTTTCTTGGGAGTTTACCACCCTACACTGTCTCTGTTGTGTTAACAAAACGAAGGTAATATTCACAGGACAGCTCAGCAATGGCAGGCTGTTATCAAAGGCATGTAAATGTCTCCTTTCTTGCTGAAGCAGTGTCAATTTATGCAAACAATTCAGCAGACAGGATGCACAAAATAAAGTTGTTGGACTCCTGTGGCTGAAAAATTTATCTAGAAATGAGGAAGACCTTGCTTCTAACAACTACTCAACAAAGTTTTGTCAAAAATCAGTTGTACATGAATGTGAAATATAGAATCAAGCCTGGGAATGAGGGCTAAAAATCAGTACTTGATTGTCTTTCCTCTGCTTTTCCCTCAGCCTGTACTGTATGTTCCAAATATCAAGAAGTATTTTTGTGTATCTTTGAATTGTTTTAGCTTTAGGAGGTAAATGGCTTGGGGAGGAATGTCAGATGGTTTCTGTTTTCAAAGTGGCCGTTGCTTGGTTTTTACTCAACTAGTTCTAAATACGTCTCCTTTCAGTATTCCATTGCTTTTTCATTTTGTTTTGAGATGTCTTATGTCTTGCCTAAAGACAAACAAAAAAAATCTGTGTCATGCTGAGAACTGAATTCCTTTTCAGATTCTTTTTCCTGAAGTTCATACCTATTCTTTCTAACGAAGTACTGACCTAGCATAACTTAATTTATGAAATCTCATGAGAACACAAACCTTTATGAAATAAGTTCAGGTTAATTTACTTTTTATGTTATTGTAAAACTGTCAAGCAATAGTCAACGTGATTTTGTAATTTTAAACTATGCACTGAAACATGTAAGAGTACTTACTCGCAGAGGTGTTCCATATAGAAGAGCAAAATATTTATGGCCCATCTGCATGCCTAGGACACGTAGTCTTTACTTTGCTTTCCTGGAAACACCGGAATTCCAGCAGGGCTAACCTGTGCCCATCACACATGTACAACTTTAGAAATGTCTTTGAGTTTCCAGCTTCTGAATACATTGAATTTTATGACAAACTTGCACCCCTGCAGTTTTTTAACTTTACAGAACTGACAACAATAACATGGCACTCAAAAATCTGCTGCATGGAAATCGAAAGGTGAAAACCATGATGTACCCAAGCCTATCCACATATTGTTTTTTTTCATCCACTGAGCATACAAATAGTTTAGTACCATCCAAAGATATTATTGTTCCAAAAGAGATATTCTAGCATATTGTTATTACTATGTAGAAAGGAGACTTATACTTTTGAGACTTTTAAAAAATATATAAAATATTGCAACTACTGTGTTTATGAGCACATAAATATTCTCTGGTGTTCAATGCTTTATATTCACTCTAGTCTACACCCAAGAGAATTCTAGACCAGAGAAGAGCAGCAAAATCCTTGATTATAAATAAACCACTTAAAACCAAAAGAATTTCTGACTTTTCTTCCTGTGCAGTTTCCATGGAATTTTCATGGCAGTTTGCTAGACAGTGTGATTTGGTTTTATAACTCTTTTAAAGTAGTAGTTTAAAGTTTAAAATAACTCTGTTTAAATATTGGGAGTAGTTTTATACTTGCAAAGAGAAGAAATAGTTGGAAGATTTTATGGTCTACAGCTGAAATAGAAACTCTGATTCCAAGTTCTGTTTGCAAAGCAGAAAAATGGCAGTCTTTAATGACTGAAGTATTTCGAATATTCAAAGACTATAAAGGGAAAGAATGCTAGAAAGATTCTCTGTACCTCACAGATCTGTAGTTCCAAAGGACAGATTTTCAGATCAGACCACAGATAGCCTGAATTACTAGCTGTGGTCCCACTTAGTCTCTCCTGAAACTTTTTACTTTTTACATAAATCTCCACAGAAGTAACAAGCTGGACTAGCTCATAACTCATCAGTTTTTGAGAAGACCACAACAATATGGGTGTTACAAAACTGGCTTTTGCCTGTGCTGCAAGCTGAAAGCATAGTAAGCATGAAAACATATACCTGCCTGCTCGTGTTTTACCTACAGTAACACTTATCACACTTGTGGCTCCAAAGTTTTCATGCAAGACTGTATCTCTGTCAATAAACACTCTTGAGGCAGTTATGCTACAGTACAGATCTGAAAAGATGTTTATATGCAACTTGCAATATAACCTGGCATTAAGCTGTCTCTTCTGTCTTCACTGGCAGGTCCTGAAAGCTCTAGTTCTTCCTGTTGATCTGGACTCTTATTTGTGTTCTTCCTGATGTCGTCTTGTTTATATGGAAAACAGTTTCAGTATGAAGCCAAAGCTACAGGCTTAGATGTGAGAAAAATGCATAAAACTAGAAGAGTTTCATGTCAGACACAAAGAAAGGTTCCTGAATTAAGTGCACCAATCTCTAATGAGGCTAGAATTGCTAAAAATAAAGCAAAGAGGTGAAGAGATTCAAATAAGAAATGCAGCACTTCATGAAGCTCAGTGAAACTACTGAAAAAATGAAGTATGTCATTCTTTCTTGTTAATATCTGTGCAATGAAAACTCTAGCATTGTTTCATAGCTGAGGAGAAAGAACTGTCCAGTTATCAAACTGATACACAGAAGTTTGGAAAACGCTGTGCTGCCAGAAAGATTCTACGTTTTAAGATAGCGACTGCATATGAGTATTAAAAAAGAGAAAGAATGTTGAAATCTGTTTCATAATTTTGAGACCATTAATGTGGAGGACTCCTAATTCAAGACTAGACCATGGTTGAAACTCTGCAACCTAGATAAGGATTTATGGAAGTTACTGTCTCAAACTTAAAATAGCAATAAAAATTTTCCAAGCTGATGGAATGTTTTTGATGGTGAATTGAACAATCTTACAGTGGAATTGCTTAACAAATGGGTAATTTTTCCTGTTATTAAGATAGTCCCTTAAGCAACTTTAAAATGTTACAAAAGGTCAGAAAAGCAGAGGAGTCAGTATAGTTTGGAGGTAGATTAACCGGATCAAGTTTTGGTATCTCCCTTAGGATAAGATGAATTGGTTTTTGGATTACATTGACTGTATTTGGTCTGCATTGACTACAGTGAGAGATTGGAAAACTATCTTGGAGAGAAGGATTTACACTGTAACCATCAAGACTGGCTGAAATTAACCACATCCTTTGAAATTCAACACATAAAGAAAGGTAGTAATAGGAGAATATAGTGCTTGAATACAGGCTGAACTTCCTAGAAGCATGGGGAGCAATGGAAAAGGTACAACCAAGATTTTTGTCTCTTCAGGAAGCCTAAACAATGTCCTACCTTTGTACAAAGCTGGTATGCGTGTCAGAAGGAAAAACATTTTACAACATTTAGAGAAAAGGAAACATCCAGAAGAGAAGAATACACAAGGAGAAGAGAAACAGGAATTATTGTCAGGAATGTGTAAATACTAGGAATTCAAATTCAAGAGGCAGCTTGTGAGTGGAATTTGACCTCTGACTGAGCAGGACATATGAGTAAGGCAGTAGTGCATGAGACAAAACGCTAATTATGCAAGTTAAAATAATGAGGAAAAACATAGACATACATAGACATAGAGAACATAAACAAAGAGAACTGTTTATGTACTGGGCAAATTATTTTTTACTATATTATGCAAACTGGGTGTTTAAGTAAAGTTACCTTGAATGATTTTGTTAGTGGTTTAGAAAACAAAAGATGTAAGCTAAAGTTGACATGTCAAATGATGTATCCTTTTTGAGAGAGAGATAATGGTGAAGAGCTTGAGCCCACAAAAATATATTTTATAAATTAACTAGAGAAGCTAGTGAAACAACTAAAGCAAACCCAAGAATTTGTATTTGCTCTGTATTATAATCCCATAGAAATAGCATTATTTAAGAATATAGTTGCAGGTCATGTCTCAGATATAAGAACTCTGGGAAGCCAACTATAAAAATGGTAAACAGTCAATCATAATTTGATTTTGTGCATTTACATGTTTTTTTTGAAGAGTGTAAATATGGGCACAATACTCTAAGCCCAGTGTATCCATAGTCTAATGGTCTCATAGAAAATAATATCATAATTATTAAAAATTTGGGGACTAATGGGCACAACAAATTTATGAAGCAATATTCTTGAGCCTGGCATTGTCACTGGCTAAATTATTTGACAGGAAGTTTAAAAGGAGACTACCTGACTGTGTAACCACCAAAAGATATAAACAAGGATTCTTTAAATTCTTATGAATAGTAGAAGAAGTTCAAAGAGAAAATATAATGTGGTAAAACACAATGTATGACCCTTTACAGCAGCAAGATAATGTGTTTGCAGGATGAAAAACAGTGAAAAGATTTGTGTGAAATTATGCATTGCTTCCGGAAGATGACTACTAATTGAGAACCAACCTAGAAAGTATCTGAATCATCTTCTACAGCAGGAAGATGGTGGGGGGGGAGAAGGAATGAGACCTCAAGTGTTTAAACTAAACAGGAGAAGTCTGTAGATTAAATAGCACGAAGTAAAAACAAACTAGTAGGCCAGTGCAAAACCTGAGTGAAACAGAATGCTGATCCCATGAGTTGAATCAGAGACCAGTTGAAATATTGTTTGTGAATTACGTGTTACAAACACTTTTCCTTTAGAAAATAAATGTTGCAAAGTACTCATCATTACAAGGCTTTGAACAAGACATTGCATCATCTGAACTGTTATGAGTGAGATTAATAATATGAACAGCTTGAGTTCAAATGTCCCTTGCACAAACTCTTGAAACATTTGTAACTCTACCTGTTTTACTAGAGACTCACTGTAAATATAAGAGCACATTGAATACACATTAATCACAATCTGTGAATACTGCCTGACATCTGCTTCTTGTCTTCTTCCCACTCTCTCCTCTACTGATTATTCCCCTTTATGGAACATATTTAACGATTTCTCACATCCAGTTTCTATTCTTGTTATTGAAATTCTTTCCAAGCATTCACTTTTTCTTCAATTCCAGCAAATATAGTCCTAATATCTTCTCTGCCATGTTGTTTTAACAGAGGATAAAAGGGTAAGTCAAAGAAGTATAAAACAATTTAATATAGTCACTTTTTTCCTGTTACATCCATCTTTTTATGTCTGTTCTTTCTTGTAGTATCTTATAAGCAGAAAGACTGTCTTTCCATTCACATCTCCTTAGATAATGCTTATATCATTGCTGTCAAGGAGAAAAAATTTAAGTTAATGACTTGGAGGCACATTTTACAGATTTTACTCCAAAAGGCCTTATTCTCCACTCAGTTACCCACACAGGGCACCAGTGCAATGGTCCCACTTGTCAACAGCATTAATTGCAGGTTGAAATGGTGTGGGTGAAGGAAGAAACAAATCTGGAGAAAATTAGGAGGCTGATGAGCTGTTAGTGAAAATCCTATCTAGCTGTTACCTGTTTAGCTGCTTTCAGGCATCGTTAGGACTGTGTGCTGGCACATGCTCAAGGAGGGAAGGAGGAAACACAATTCACCAAGAGGGAGGATCACAGACTGTTTAACATCTCACTTTCCAAGTAAGGTGTAATTGTCGTCCCCATGTTTGGATACAAGTCCTGGTTCTTGTGCTGATCCTTAAACTAACACTGGTGGTAGCTCTGATATAAATGGATATGCAAAACCTCCTAGGACAGGGGTGTCAAACTTATTTGCACTGGGGGCCACATCAGCCTCCTCGTTACCTTCAAAGGGCTGAATGTAATTTTTTGCACCAGGGGCCACATCAGCCTCCTAGTTGCTTTCAAAGGGCCAAATGTAACTACTGCTACATTTATACAGTCCTAAAATTACATTAAATGTCACTAACATTTTAAAAGTCAGAGTAAGAATGCCACTTTCCACTAAAGTGAAAAGCAGTTTTTCATATGTTTGTTTTGTAGTCCTTTCCAAGACTTTTATTTACATTATTTTACTATGAAAATATTATTGAAATCTCAGGATTTCTTCTTTTCAAATGAAATAATGACATTTTGTTGACTCATGTTTCGGGTGATGAGTCAGAAACACAACAAAGCAGCATGAACTGAGAAAAGTACTGCTCACTAACTCTCCAGAAGTCCTTCATCTGTAAGACTAGATTTTTGCTCAAATATTGAGGAAGATAAGTTACAAATAGGTTTTTTTTTGTTGTTGTTGCAGTTGTTCTCTACTCTTCTTGGTATGTTGTTCGCTTACAGATTATACATCAGTGTACTTTTTGTAATTACTGGCAAATAAATAGTGACATACATTTGTGAAAAAATATAAATCACCCAATTTTTTCAGTGTTGCTGGCTTGAAAAACAACCAAAACTAGCAAAAATGTACACTAGTGATAAGCAAATGATAGATACTTTCATTCTATATAGTTATATATAAAATCAAGAAATGAAAAGGAACCTTTTTGTATATGACATGATAAACCAAACTGGGCAAAGTACCAAAATGTGTGTTGTGAAGTACAGAGAGCTGAGAAAAGCATGCTGAAAACATGCGAAAAAAAAATGCTCGGAATAAAATGCTAATATTTTCTAATAGAAAAACTTTGGATCTGAAATTGATGCTTTTTTCCTACAAAAGCTGAGGTTTGGTTTTCTGTACTGACCCCTGGTATAAATGATCATTCATCTCAAATATGGCAATAGAACAAAATCCAAATATGCAAACAATCGAGGGAGAAAAAGCTGTAGAAAGAAAAATCCCACCTGAGCTCTGGAAAGAAGATCTAGGTATGATTATTGGACTAATTTCTCTTCTCCTTTCCTAAGTAAGAAGCAGCAACAGAAGAAGAATTAAAAAAAAAAAAAAGTTCACTATTTATTTCTTCTTTGTTCTAGAAGTGTTGATTTTTTTAAAGAGGAATATTTACTGATTCATACAGTATAGAGAGCAGAAACACCTTGATTTCTGCAGAGTAAAAACTTAAGCATTTTTTCAGCATGAGGAGACAGAAAGCTTGACTAAAAATACATAAAAGCACATTTGAAATAAGGGGGAAAACAACCTAAAAATATTACTTGTATGAGCATAACCTATTTAGGCATTGTAAAACTGCTGCCAGATTATGTGGTCACTTATTTTCAGGGCTCTTACAAGGTCATCCATTAAACCTGCTTTCTTTTCAAAATGGCTCATACCAACTGTATTTAGCAGAATTGTTGTTTAGATGCATATACCTACTTCTAGCTCTTCAGTTCACCTAATCACCTTCATTATAACCCTCCTATTAAGTGAGTGAAGCACCTAAGGTGATTGAAATTACCAGTCTGGGAATAGAGTCAAACTCTGAGTAAATGTTTGATTTCACTGGAGTGACATCATGTTGAATGGCACCCTCAGTTTTTTAATCCTTTCCTTACAGAGTAAGAAGAGTGTGGACTTACATGTATGAGCACATAGAGAGACTGGGATCAGTTTTCAGTATTGATCGCCTGCATTAGTTGAATAGATGAATACAGGTATATGGATTTTCTCATACTCTTTTTTACCTTCATCTTAATACCAACAGGCACCTAGGTTTACAACCATAACTGATCTAGTGTTGTAGAGGAAAACCACTATATTGATTGTGTTTGGTTTTTTCAATACAAAATAAGTCAATTGTCAAGCCACACCAGAGCTGGTATCACTTCTAATGTCCCACTACTTTGTAGTGAGCTACATAAACCTCCTGGGCTGCAAAATCTTCAAAATGCTTCTAGGATATCCAGAATGATTCTTGTCCTATAGGACAAGAAAAGCTACAGATTCTGGCAGTTCAGATCAAGAAGTCCTAGAGAGCCAGGTGAATTTCTATGAGGGAGAGGAATTCTGGAAGTTCTGAGACTGTCTTTCTTAGTTGGAGGAGCAGGAGCAGTAGGGGCCTTGAGAGCACCTAGTCAGACACTCACATGCAGAAAGATGTAGGTACTACTGGAAGCTTCCAGAAACTAACAGCAAGGTTCCTTGGCTGTTTCCCAGCAGGAAGGCTGTGGCCCTGAACTAGTCTATACTCAAGCAGCTGTTACAGATGGTCTAATCCCTGGCACCTCTCTTTATGTTACTGTCACAGAAGACGGTAGAATCCCACGCTTCTTAGAAGTCTGTCATATGAGACCAGGCCTGAAAGCATGAAGGTTTAAAGCAGTTTTCAGAAGCAGATCATCAGACATGAAGTATTTGTTATCAAAGTTTCTTGTGTATTAAAATAACTTCTGATTTTAAAAAATAATGTTGTATTACAAAAATTATAACAGCTACCTTCTTGTCAGCCAATGCTTCCACTGGGTGCTGTGTAGAAACACTCTAGGAAGCAGGAGTGCGAATGAATCATGATACAAAGAGGCAAAACTAGATCAATATACCAGTTTTCTTCTCATTAGTTAATCTCTTTATTAGCATGATACCACATTTTTGGGGGGAAAAAAAAATAGGGCAACAAAAATCCAAAAAAGCTCCTCAGGGCATTTCTTTTTTTATGAGTGTGAAAATGCAGAATTTCCTTAACCAGGAAGTGAAAATAAGGAAAGGTGTCCAAATCATGATAGATACATACATTTCATCATTCTAGCACTTAACAGTTCCTGTCTTACAGTAATAAGATCAATTGTAGAGACATGCTTTCAATCTTCGCAATGTCCCAAGCAACAAAGACCCTGAAGTATTGCTGGGAGATCCCCCTGCTCCTCAGGGGAAAGATTATTTTGCAGAATAGATGGGTCAAGCCACCTTTATGACAGGTGGTGACATCTCCAGAAAGTGAGAGAAACTTCAAGAACTTACAGAGGCTTGCAAATGATATTGTAGAGCTTGCACTTTTTTTTTTTCTTTTTTCCCCCAAAAATGTTCAGTCAGAAGTCACAAGTTTCACTGAGCCTATTTCACCGAACCTCCCAAACCCAAGCCTCCCAGCTTCTTCTTTGGGAGTATGGGAGAGTCCATTCATAAAAGCTAGGGTTTTGTTCAATCTCAAGGCAATAAGTTTTCCCACTATGAAGTCAGAATAGGATTCCATTGTGCATAGAATACAGCCTGGAGAGAAAGGTCCTTCACAAAGCCTGAACTATATCAATTCAAAGCACTTGTGCTTTTTCCTGATTTATTGTGGAAGTAACAGTATCTTAGTGCGGAGACCAGTCTCCTTTGCTGCCTTCAGGTAAAATGTGAGGAAGAAGGGGACTATAAACAAACAAACAAACAGACAAATACCAAAATTTGCTTTAGGCTTTTGCCTCTAGCAATCCACTACTAAAAGCAAAAATGGCAATGATGATTAGCCATGATGAATTTCAGAAAGTTACACTTAAAAAGACCCAAACCAAAACCTTAAAACCAAACCCACAAAACCTGAACTATTCTCCAGAGCAGGTCAGCCACAGAATCACAGAATCACAGAATCACAGAATCACAGAATCACAGAATCACAGAATGGTTAGGGTTGGTAGAGACCTCTGGAGATCATCTAGTCCAACCTACCTGCTAAAGCAGATACACCTAGAGTAGATTGCACAGGAATGTATCCAGGCGCGTCTTAAATGTCTCCAGAGAAGAAGACTCCACAACCTCTCTGGGCAGACTGTTCTAGTGCTCTGTAATCCTCAAAGTAAAGGATTTTCTCTCTTATTCAGATGGAACCTCCTTTGCTTCAGCCTGTGCCCATTGCCCCTCATCGTACCATTGGGCACCACTGAAAGGAGTCTGGTCCCATCCTCTTGACATCCACCCTTGAGATATTTATGAACATTTATGAGATCCCCTCTCAGCCTTCTCTTCTCCAGGCTGAACAGGCTCAGGGAATAATCCTATTAGGTAGCATAACGTGAGATTATAATCTGTACACATTTTAGGGTTACAAAGGAGGAAAAAGCTGAAGCAAGGTATGAAGAAGTAGAAGTGGTGCACACTGACTCCTCTGTGAGTAGTATATACTGTTACAAAAACAGTGATACTTGGGACATAGAATTTTATATCCCCAGGAGCTTTTGAGACTATGGCATCAAATAAAGTTTACCTGATAAATTTCTGGGTGGCCAATACTTTTGCTAAAGGTGTGGGCTCAAAGTTTCATGCCTGAGTGTCCTGATACAAACAGAAAGCTGAAAGGAAACAATTAGAACTGAAGCAAGAGACAGTTGAGGTGATCAAGAAATTTCCAGTGGAAATGTTATCCTAATGGTGCAATCCTGGTTTACGGAGCTGTACAATAATGATAAGTGGCAAACTGCGATGGTTGAACCCACTTCTGATTGTCAATTACCAACAAATTTGTCAGTAACAACAGGTATTCACTCTGACAGTTTCAGTAGCATGACAGCTGTTTTTGTGGGAAGTGTGCTTATCCCTCCTAATCCACAAGTTTATCCCCCATCCTTCCCAGATAGGCGAATTTCAATAAGGGGTCAGGGGATCTCCTTCACTGACATGGTCCTGTGCACCTCTAATCTCCAACAGTTTTTTCTGCTCTTGCTGGGTATATAAGTATAAATGCCAAAGTATGTATAAACTTTAAAAACTGATTGCACTTATATTTATCTCTCAGAAGTATTATAAGTCTTGGAGTGATTTGTAGAATATTGTTCTGCAACTATTAAGTAAAATCAGTAGAACGGGTCAAGAGATTAGTTGCTGTATCTGCAGTTCAAAAGCTGAAGGGAGGTATTCCAAAGCACGTGTAAAAACAAATGGCAATAAACAGTAAGGCAGATATATTTTGCATTTTGATTGTTGATAATTGATATACTCTCCCAGAATACACTTTCCCCAAATGATATGTTGTCTTCAGTTCACTTATAACCTGCTCTGTGAAAATCCTGAAAGTGGAAGATGGATGAGTCAAAATCCATCCACAGAGTTACTTTTTGAAGCCTGCTTAGCTGATATTCAGCTTCCACTGACAAAGGAAATTCTAAAACTGTATCATTTCATGCCAAATCATTAACATAAGAGATTCTTACTAGTGGCAAATTTCCTGATACCTCACTTTATTTGTGCAACCTGTTAAGGATTTTATTAAAAAAAATAAATCAGAACATCTCTGAATGCTGTTGGATAGATATTTTCAAGATTCAACTGGTATGAATATTTACTGGAAATATTGATAATCCCCATGGAGGAGTAATTAAAATATATGAACATATCTTTCTTAATTTTTAACTTAAAATGTCACCTTGTTACATATATCTTGGTCCACACACCATCTTTATCATTACTCTGAAAACAATTTCAAATTCTTTATCTTCTTTTGAATGTGTCATATGTAAAGTAAACTTTATTTGTATTTTTTTAGATGATTAAATGTGTAGAATGAGTAGTACAAAGGAAAAAGCATATGAGGTTGCCAAAACCTATCAGGCTTTGATATTTTAAAACAATTATGTCTGAAAAAAAACCCACATAAGACCACGTGTATGTCTATTCATTGGCAAAAGCTGAAAACTATGAGTGAAATTCTTTGATGAGATTTTATGGGGAGAGAGTGCATGGAAGAAAATGAGAGAGAGGGTGGTGGAGAAAGTCTGCTATTTGAAAGTATGAAAGTATACCAGGTCTAAAATATTTAGAAATATGACATCACTTTATCCTGACTTGAAATTTGGACAGCATATTGAAATTAAATCAATTTGGCAATATGAAAAGGCTTCACTTAAGAAAATATCTGAGCACTCTAAACTGAGATTGAAGCCTCCCTAGGCCCAATTTTCCTTTATTCTCAATAGCAACAATGTCGGAAAGACACCCAAGATCAAAATCCCAGGAGGAAGTAATTTTTTTTCCTTTGAAAATTTCTATGCTTATGAAGACATAGTCTGAGTGTCTGCCCTTGGAATAATAACTAAGCTTTCTTTAGGAGGAGTGCAGAGAGTGAGTGTGTCAGGAAACAGGAATGAGTCTCTTTAGTCGCAGAATTTGTTCTCAGTTGCGATGAAGTGTGAACTTGAGGCAACTTACCAGGTTTGGTCGAACTGTGAGAGAGGAGCCGCATTCTCAGTCTCACAGCAAACATCTGACAAGTAGAAATAGCCTATGAATAATAGCTAATACAGAATACTCAGCTCTCTTATTTCGTCTCCCTCCTGGTGTTATAAACCCACACTGGCATGAATATCATATTTTATTTGCTAAGCCCCCTGAGGAGGAGAAATGAATAAAAATGAGTATTTGAAGAAAAGGATCAATTTGAGATCTGCATTAAATGTTTCGTATTCACTATGTGATGGATATACTGCCTCTTTCTTGCCACTTAGAAGTTATTTAATGGTCCAGCTGAAATGAGTTCCATAATGAAGGAATACATGAAAACAAATACTGCAAAGAGCCATTGCACTATTTATCTGACTTACAGGAGTAAATGTATTAAAGGGAAAGATGAGGAGGAGGATGCTACTGAAACATTGGCAGTAGGAGTAAGAAGTAAAGCAAGACTATCAATAGACTCTTAAGAAAAAAATGACAGTGGGATAGGCAGCAGTAATATGCCCTTAACATGTACTATTCTTTTTTCCCCAGGAGTTTTACATACTTAAAGATTTTGAATACCTGAACTGTTGATTATTCGTGCCTTGCCTTATAAAAGCAAGCTCAAATATAAGCTCAATTAATTGAATTAAAACCAAGGAATTGTTTGTATTTTTTCTTAAAGAAACTGCAGGTTTATTTTGTCCAGGGCACTTTTTCACCTTCACAGCTAAGGTCCAGTTCTACATGACCTTCATCTACTTTAGTGGAGTTACTGTAGTCATACTAGGGCAGAGAGCTCAAAAAAGGGAAAGAACTTAAAATTATATCACATCTAGTGACAGAATGGTGACAAACTACCCAGAACTTCAATGACAAAAATAAAACAGTCAGAATGAAATGGTGTAAACTGATACTATAGGTTAATATAGAAATCTATTCCCACTCAAATGTTCTAAACCTACAGGTGTGAAAGACAATAGATGCACTGCCACTAGGGAAAGATATAATTTCCACAAGTAATGGCAGGAAAATAAGGAAGACTCACAAAACAGGCAAGTGGAAAAGTCAAGGATTTATTGGAGCTGGGAAGGCAGAAGGCAGAGAGGAGAAGCATGAGTTGCTCATTAACCACCAGCTTCCAAGCCCTGTGGGTACAAAGGGCAACTGCCCCCTTACCAGGCAGCTCTACATGGGACGATCCAGTGGCATTCCCAGGACTGAGTGATCCAGGAGCACACACCCACCCTCTACACAAATGTTGCTGAATGTCCCTGTCATGTCACATGGCAGGGAAGGAGGTTCAGTCCTGACTTGTGTTTTAGTCCATGGTGATAAGAACAACAGAAACTGAAATAAATACAGGTTATTATTTCTGAGAGCTGAAAGTGATAATGGAACAGAAAACGGAACAGGCAACCCAAATGCCATCTTCCACATCTATTTGTTTAATTTTGGAACAGCTGGACTGAGAAAGCCCTTTAAAGATTTGTAACATGTCTTTAAGAAACAAGTGGCAAGAGTTGGAAAGTATTTCCAGTCTATTTCCTCTAGGGTGCTACTGATGTTATCAGTTCAGTCCCTTCCACTAAGCATCCAAGACAGAGGACAAGGATCAAGATCACATTATTCTGAGGGTCATTGTAATTCTTTCCAGTACATTAGGCACAAAATATTGCCTTTGCAGACAACTGCATAATTGGAGAATGTCACTAATTAATGTAAAACCAAAACTATACTTTATTAATACAATACAGGCTGTAGAGTTCCTCTTTAAGCAGATGTAGAAAAAGACCTGTAATCTTTTTATAGCTATGATAAAATTTTCAATGTGATGTTTGTCTGCCCTAGATAAGATGTGTACAGATGGAAAAAAAAACCAGAGAATGAAGTACCTTTGCCATTCCTATTGGAGAATTTCCTGCCAGAGGTAAATATTCACACAGTGGTGGCCAGGTTACTGAATATGATAAAACTGTTGTCCTGATCAGTTTACAGAAGATGCAGTTACTCACCCACCCCCATCTCCATGACAATCTTCATCTCCCATTTCAACTTCAGTGGCCAAGACCATGTTTAGACACTGATATGGTCTATCCTATATAGCCTGCTTTAGCAAATCTGTGTTAAGCATGAACTGCAGATAATTTTTTTCACTAACACACAACCTTGAAAGATTGCACTAGGAATAATGTTTTAGAACCACTATTATTTAGATATAAAAAAATATTTATTAGCTAAAGAAATACTTGTAAGTTGTTTTGAAAATAAAATGCATAAAATTACGGCTAGTTTAGAGATGGCAATTTACAATTGCCACCACAAGTCATTCATTTAAAAAATCACATTAATGAACACTGTACCAGTGCAAAAGCCCTCGCAGACAGAAATATATATTAAATGGGGAAAAATAAAACTTTATTTTAAAAAGATAAGACACAGTGCTTAGTTGTTATGGTATCTGGGTAGTCATGTTGATCAGTGAGTTATGAACTTCTCATCTGCCCAGGTCATATACCATATGTGCTTATGAAATTATGCATACCAGCTCGAAAAACATTTGTTTGTGCTTAACATGATTTCCACAGTTGTCAAAGGAACTAATAGTGATTTAGTACTTATTGTAAGGATCGATACCTTCAATAGAGCTCAAAAAAGACAACTTGAGTTTTAATTGCATATATTCCTGATCTGTAAATTTTGACGCTATTTCCATTGTTTTTCATTCTGTTGAGTTAGACAACATTTTTTTCTTCAGTTCTATCCCTGCTAGTGGTTTCATTTGACTGATGTCAATTTATCTTTTGCTTGAGTAATGTATAGCTGTACTGAAATGATACATTTTGAGGGGGGTTTGCATAATTAGTTTTAAGATGCACAAAACTCGGGGTTGATAAATACTTCAATGAAGCTAATCAGACATCAGGATGTCCTGTCCTTTCCTCTAGCATCCTGATTGGTATCTGTGATTTCTGTATTTCTTTGACACTTATTATTTTTCTTTCAAAGCTGACAAACTCAAAATTCGTCACAGTCAAATCACTTTTTTTGGGATCACTGGGAAGGATATTACATTAGTTTTACAACTAAAAAAAAAGCAGATTCCAACTATTTTGCAGGAAAATATTTCAATGGATGTGGATGTGTAGCAACTGTCAATGCCTTTGGAGTTCAAATTTGAATGATGTTTATACTTGCATGACTTGCTGAACTGTGCCACAAAACCAATATGGAGTTATCCTGGCAATTCAGTAGTAGAGAAACTACTACATCTGTTATATTTGGCTGCTTATTTCTATGCTGTTTCCCTTCAGTTCTCAACTAGATGTTGGTATTCATCTTCTGTCTTTGAACTTGTGCTTTTATTTTAAGCCCCATGGAGCAGGAGCAACATTTATTACGTGTTTATATGAATTAAACTGAATCAGGTCTTACAATGTGATCTTGTGGACACCACTACATTTCAGAAATATTATAAGGAATTGGAAAAAATAGTAATAATAATAAATAACCAGACTGATTAAATTGTAATTCTACTCTAAGACCGGATGATGAACATTTTGTAATTTGATTGTGGCGTTTCCTGAAGAAATAACAATGCCATGTGCATATGCAGATGTGTGGATTTGAATGCTACAAAGTGAAATGAGAAAAAAACATTCCCAAAAGTTCACTCAGAGAAACATCCTTTGCACAAATACTCATAAGTAAAGACATAAACAGTAAGGAAGCAGATTTAAGAGTATGAATTTTTGTTTCTTAAATCTTTACATACCTTCTGTATTACTGTATGGTATCTGAAAACATGTATCTCTCATACCTGGTGCTTGAATACCGAGAAGAATATTGTGCACTTACAAAGTATATTTTTCTCAGATATCTTTAAAGGCTTTACAGACACTAAAGTACCGGACCTCTAAGATGCTGCATGAGGCAGAGAATCATTGTTATTTCAATCAGCCTACATATTTAACTTCTACAGTTTTCACAGAAAATCTGTATCATATTAACACTAGAATCTAATGATGTAAAGCATCAGTTCTGAACTTCTCTTCAGCAAAATGTAAGTTCTATGTTACTATTATTAGCACTATTGTTGCTTTTAATCACAATTTATGTAATGGAGAATGTGAAGCAAATTAATGCATGAACACTAACTTTAGGAACGACACCTGTTCTTTGGTCACTGCCCTGTATTTACTCTTAACGTGTTATATAGCTGCATATTTTCGTACAGCTTCTTTTTTGTTGTTGTTTTACTGTTAATGAATATCAAGCAGGCTTTGTACATACAAATTCTGTCATCCTACATTTTCATTTATAGATCAAAGTAGAAAGCTCACAATGGTATTTAGAAAAAAGAACTTGAGTTTCATTGTTGTATTAAGAAATCAATATGGTTATCTTGTTTTTTATATCTAAGGTGGAAAACATAGAATGACTTTCAATCATTAAAAGGGTGGCAGTGAAAGAATATCAAATCATAGGACTTTTCTCCTGCCTTTTGATTTCTTTATGGTCTTTCTCTTTTCTATATTTAAAATAGTTTGCTTTCCTTTTTCAGTTTAATCCTACCTGCAGAGATCTGTGATGCTAGCAGTAAGCAATGCATCTGCTCATAAATGTAATCATGTATCAGAAGGTTTTCTTTCGGGACTGGGGCCTGACATACTGATATTTTGAAAAGAACAGGATCTGGCATAATATGTGGTTCAACCTTCTGAACCTAACCCATGCAATAAGCTTCCACTGAGGGCAGCTATATAGTTCTAAGGGCTATTATATAGCCCCTTCTGTTTCCTAAAATTGCAAATCTTACATTTATCATTTTTCCACCCATTCTGCTGAATCAAACAGGAGTCTAAAGGCTACAAGTGACCACACCATGCTGTGAAAGTGAAAAGTACTGTTACTCAGTGAATGTAAAATGTGCTTGCTAATGATAGCTAAATTTAAATACACTTTCCTTGTTTGAATACCAGCCTTAACTCCCTGACACAGCTTGAAATCAATTAAATTCATTAACTTCAGAACATTAATTTGCAATTTACTGCAGACTTCCTCTGATATGAGTGAAGCCTGGATTCATACTCACTAGACAATATTCCAGTGGTAACAGTCTCAGGCTTGTAGGACACCTTGTGCCCTGACTGATTTGCTGTGTTTTAGGGTTTATTGATGTTTCCCTCATTTTCATTTTCAAACCCGAATTCTCAAAGGTCCTGACTTGCAATACCTACACCCTTGGCTTTTTAGGGGCTGAAGAACTGGTGACTTAACTATGGTTTGAAAACCACTTCAGGTGGGACACACAGCAAGTCACCAGCTGAATCAAGCCTAGGCTGTGGAACACACCTTGACATGGCAGTTAATGTGTGTGCTCCTCCATCCATCCGCACAGGTTGGATAAAAAGTACAAAGTTTTGTCAAGGTGACATGACCTTTCCTGGCTGCTGTAGTCAAAGTAGCAATGTATGCAGCAGCTCATAAAGATATGGAGACCGGCAACCTCTTTAATAAAAAAACCCATCTTGCATAACCACAGATTAGCATCTTGGGACTGTTTGCTGACAATTACTTTCACATTTTCCAATATTTTTTTTCTTCCTGCTGTTATCCACCACCTTTTTTCCTTTGTTTGCCTCCTGAGGCAGTTTATGACAGTGGAATCCATATCACATTAAAAAAAAATCAAAGAATAGATTAATCAATTTCTTTGTGTCTTATTTTTGTGTTGTCCTAGAACATTGTTTATGCATGTGCAAAGAGTACAGGAACACTAATTTGGAGATTACTGTAATAAAATTTCAGTCCATTCCAGAAAGTGTATTTTGTTTTCTCTGTTGTAGGCAGATAGATATGCATAGGACATCTGTCAAAAGGGTGTTGAAAAGCTTAAAGAGTTAATGTTTCTGTAGTGAGTGGAAGAAGAGTTAAGTTTTGTAATAATCTTATGAGGAAATCAAGTGCTATTACAATTTTTAATGCTTTCATCTCAGAGAGATAAAATAACGGTTTCCAAACTTGAGAATTGTTTGTTCTTTAACCATTACTTTAGCAGTTTAAGGACTAGAGACTGGAATACCCACTGTGTCTTTTCCTTTCATAGCTGTTGACGAGGTTTAGTCAGTGTTGTTTGCACCAGTGCACTATGACTCCTTAGTGGTGACTACTTAAGCATCATCAGTGGATGCTAGATATACTTCTCTAAAGGCAGCTACATGCATTATTTCTAATTTGGTAGGTCAGCCTCTGTTTTTTGCACGTCAGGGAGCATACAGATAGGTGTTTAAATATCCACTCTTGTTTTTAAGTGATAAGAGACATCAACAGGATTGAACCCCTGGCTGTAGCCAAAATGTCATTTGATAAGAAAAATTGCACTAGTTGGCTTTAGGCTTCTTCCAGAAGCTTCATCCTGAAGCTTTACTTGTTTCCATCTAGCCTTGATTCAGTTTGCGTCAGGTTCCCAAGATGCCTACAGTTTTGCACAGTACAGTTTTTATAGCTCAAGAGGACTTAAGGGTTATCAGTATGTAGGGTCTTCCTATTTCTATCTTTTTTCATCTGACAACTGTCTATAATGTCATCTTGAAAGAAATGCCATCACACACAATATTGTGATCCTGTGACACCTATTGATTTGCTGTTACCAGTTAAGATAGCCTTGAAACATCTTTGAGTACTACAGCTCTGCAACCCTGCATTATGCAACAAAGAATCTCATCTGCAGGTTATAGGTGAGATTAGGATCACAGCCATTGCATTTATAAATTCAGAAAATAAGTTGCAATATATTTTATGTTATTGTAATTGTAAAACAGCATAATTAAGATCAGAAATATAGTTTTGGCTAATTGCTTTAAAATATTTTCATGGTTTGAGATCTGTCTCCACTTTATACGCAGAAATTGTGCTACGATCTACTTACAGGTTGTTTGACTGAAAATGACTTAGTTTTCCTTCATGCAGTTAGAAACCTCTCTTTTTCATAGCTAGCCTGGTCACTGTTTGAATTTAGCTTGAGAACAAGAAGCTAACAGCCTGGGACAGAGTTGATGTTTTTAATTGCTGTTGTCTGGGACCCAAAACCTCTGAGCTGCCTGCCCACAGGTGTGAGTCAGCTAGGAATGGGGACATATATGGGACAGACCTTGACTGACATCGAGATGGATCAATAAGAATATTCCATGCCATTAACATCATGCTTCATGTTTATGAAGAATTGAGATCTTCCGACTAGGTTCAGAGCAGGCTTGGAGTTAGGACAGAGACCTGTTTGGGGTAGTTCTGCTTGGAAGTTTCTTTTGTTCAGCCTTTTAACATCCTGCCATTTTTCAGAGACCTCTGGGCCTTTCTGCCTTTCTCTCTCTCTCTCTTTCTCTTATTTTATATTCTATTTCTATGTTATATATATTTTTGTTAGTAGTAGTATATCAATGTTATTTTTTTACTTTATTAAACTGTGTTTATCTCAACCCATGAGTTTCTCCCTTCCTTTTCACTTCTCTCCGCTACCTGGGGATAGGAGTGTGGGGGGACAGTGAGCGAGCGGCTGTCGTGGTTTTATTGCTACCTCAGGTTCAACCACAACGCAGGCATATTAATTTGTTTTAGAGACATGGCAATTATTAACCAAATACAATAACTGTTATTCACCAGAGCAATTATTTGCATGAAAATGATTTGGTAGAGATAGTGCATGATACTTGTCTGTATTTATATTGAGCAGATATTTGATGCGAAAGAGTTTGTAACCCTAAACTGAAATGTACAACTAGATGAAAAACATTTTCCTAAAAGTACTCAGTAGTTTGAATGCAGCTGTTCAGAGGAGCCATGTGACACTTTGTGCAAATTCATGTATGTCCTTATAATTCTTCAGAATAGTCATATTTTGAAGGGTCTTTATAGGCAATAGTTAATTTCAAATAATTACTGTATTTTTGCAGAGGTGTAGTTATGTAGCCTAAAATGATATATCTCTATCTATATGTATATAGAGAGATATAAAATTTAACCAAGGTTAGGGGACAGTACTAGTAAACTATACTCCTCGCTATTTATCAGTGTTTTTCCTGTTTAGTTTTGCTTTCTGCGAAATGGTGCTCTTCAAGACAATACCTTTGTATGACTGAGAGGACAAAGCATGCTAAATGGACAGCATGAACAGGGCTACCGCAAGTTCTGCTCACTTTGCTGTTAATTTGCTTACATTTGTATTCAATTTTATTGGAAATTTTTCTTCAGCTAACATTATAAGCTTTTGTACCACAGCTAGTGGCAAGCACTGCCAACCCTTAGGTTCATGTTATTAGAAACATTCTAATGCACAGCAATAGTGCCCTTACATTGCTACACCTACTAAACTATGAGTGTAAACTAGGACTAACTATAATACAGAGCCACAGAAGACCCAGAGCCAACTTCTCTCAAGCACAGATACAGTCTGTGCCCCTTGGACTTAGGGCCAGCAAATAGTGCCTGGCTTTGTTCTATTTGTCACTGTAGCTATATTGTCAGGTATACGTAGCACCCTAACAATCCCACACTTAAACGCAGTTACTTGTGGACTAAAATTTGCTGCTCTGCATAGCAGAGAAATAGGAAACAGGCTCTTCAAATTAACCTACATCTATTATCTTAGGAGCAAAGCAGGCATGCTCCATGTGGTTTCTGGTATGGTGTTGTGGTTTAACTCCAGCCAGCAACTAGGACCATGCAGCTGCTTGCTAGCGGCCCCAATCCCCTGCCAAGTGGGATGGAGCAGAGAACTGAAAGGGGAGGAAGAAAAAAACTCATGAGTTGAGACAAGAACAGTTTAATAGCACAACAAAATAAAGTAAAATAGTAATAATATATAATCATAATATAATATACAAAACAAGTGATGCACAAAGCAATTGCTCACCACCTGCAAGACCAATAGCCCATCAGTTCCCAAGCAGCAGTATTTGCCCCCTGGTGAACTCCGGTTTATATACTGAGCATGACATCATATGGTAAAGAATACCATTTTGGCCAGGTCAGTTGTCCTGGCTTTGCTCCTTCCCATATTCTTGTGCACCTGCAGCCTTCTCGCTGAAGGGTCCTCGACTTGGTATAAACATTACTTGGCAACAAACAAACAAAAAAAAAGTACATTATCAACATTCTTATACTAAATCCAAAACACAACACTATGCCAGCTACTAGGAAGAGAATAAACTCCGTCCCAGACAAAACCAGGACGTATGGTCTTTAAATAACCACTTACTCTCTTATGAAATCCACATAAAATTATGTTCTATTAAGGAAAATAAATACATACAGTCAATTTTACATCTCAGTCAAGTAGGGTAATTCCAGGATAACCTTGAGGTACATATTAAATGGAGTAATTATAAAAACTATTTTAACTATTTTTTTAAAGTTTTATTTTCTATATATTTTCATGACAAGAGAAAAAACACATAAAACCATGAATTTATGTAATTTCGGTGGGCTTTTTTTCTCACAGTAAATAATGCTAAAATATAATTTTAAATAAAGAAAAGCCACAATTTATGGCCAAATATTCTATTGAAAGGAAGTGTCATTTGCCAAGCAGATATGTAGTAGCTGAAGAAAAACGTCAGTCTCTTAAACAACCATTTTAGCATTTGGGGCTTCATTCCACCTAGATGGTGACCTCTTTCAACCCTACTTAGTTTTTAATATCTCAGGAAAACACTGTCTAGGGTTGTATGGCTGAATACACAGTGAACAGCCGATCTGGACCATGAATTATGATTAAAAGTATACTTAATAGAAACAATCAAGTACTGATGAACTAAATCAGAAAAAGAAAATGAATGGATCAGTCTTTAGTTACTCCATGAAGTGATGCTTCTAGCTGCTTGCCATGCTCTGGTTTTATAACTGAGTTTCTGACTTATTTACCTCAGCTTTTAATTGCAGCACAAAATGATATTCCAAAATCCATATTTATTGCCTTACTCTGAAAATAGTCCTACCCATTTCCATTAGATTGTACTTACAGTAGGAAATAATGTGTCAAAAACTTTATAATTACTATGGTACACGTATCAGAAACTACTATATTGTGTATTTTTTGAGGTAGCCTTCCTGTTAGTTCATCAGAAATTTTACTATAATTCCCTTGTCTTCCCTTTTCATAGAATTTTTTTTTAATGTAGTATCTTAAAGTTAGTACCAGTACCAGTTAACACTATGTGTTACTAGGTAGAATTGAGCATTATTGTCCACCTGAATTTAGGATTCCAGTGTTGTCCAGAATAGACAGCTATGATTTAGTCCATAACAGCATTACGTTGTAGGCAGTGATTTTGGTGGAAGAGGTTCAGGGGAGGTTTTGGGCAGTGGGTTGCTTGGAAGTCTAGGGTTGTTTGTGCAGCTGTTTTAATGGTCCACTCTGTGTCTCCTGTGCACAATGTAAGTGCAGGCAATGACTTCTTTTTACTCAATCAGCTTATAAAAAGTTATTTGTCTCAGAGACTTTGAAAGCAAAAAAGAGGAAAGAAAAACAAACAACCAACAAAAAATAAAGGGTCATTATTTCTCATAAATAAATTGGTTGGAAAGATGAATCATTTCATATCAATATTCTTTAACCATTCCTGCCTTTATATGACTCATCAAGGTCTTCCCTATCAGCACCTTCCTTTCACAATATTGGGAGAGAGAAGGGGTGAAAATAAAGCAAACAAACAAAAAGGCTTCACACTAGCTTGAGGCTCAAGTAAATGTATTTTAAAACTGTGCCCAACCACTCTTGATATGAGCAACGTGTTGTAAAGAAGTTGGCAACATCCAGCTGGATAAATTAAATCTTGTTTGCATGGCAAACATTAATAAATTTTGCTGTGTTAAGGGAAATGATTAATTCAGATATGACTGCAGGATGTCTGTAACCAAAAAAGGCATATTTAGGAAGTGTCTTTTTGTCTCTATGTCAGAAGAACATGTCCTGACTGCAAAGAAGTAGAACTGCAGAGTACAGTGACATAAATGTTCTCCAGTTTTTTTCATACACAATAACGCTGAAGATGAAAAAAAAAAAAATAGTTCCTGCAGCTTGTGTGGTTGACACCTTTCATTTTAGAACAGTTAAATTTCCCAATACAGCATCACTGCAAAAGTCATATTCTAAACACTGAGGGGATGCAGCGAAGTGTCAAAAACTCAAAAAAATATCTGTGAAGTATTTGACTAACCAGGTTTCTGATACTTTATCACAATGCTACTGTGTTGCAGGCACTTAACTTTCACAGAATCACAGAATGGTTAGGGTTGGAAGGGACATCTGCGGATCATATAGTCCAACCCACCTGCTAAAGCAGGTACACCTAGAGTAGATTGCACAGGAATGTGTCACCCTCAAAGCAAAGAAGTTTCTCCTCATATTCAGATGGAACCTCATATGCTTCAGCCTTTACATGTTGCCCCCCATTCTATCATTGGGCACCACTGAAATGGGTCTGGTCTCATCCTCTTGGCATCCACCCTTGAGATATTTATGAACATTTATGAGATCCCCTCTCAGCCTTCTCCAGGCTGAATAGACCCATCTCTTTCAGTCTCTCTTCATAAGAAAGGTCCTCTAGGCCCCTAATCATCTTTGTAGCTCACCGCTGGACTTCTTCCAGTAATTCCTTAATCCTTCTTAAACTGCGACCCCAGAACTGGATGCAGTACTCCAGATGCGACATCACCACAGCACAGTAGAGGGGGAGGAGAACCTCCCTCAACCTGCTGGTCACATTCTTCTTAGTGCACCCCAGGATACCATTGACCTTCTTGGCCACAAGGGCATGTTGTTGATTCATGGTCAGCCTGTTGTTGACCAGAACTCCCAAGTCCTTCTCCGCAGTGCTGCTTTCCAGCAGGTCTGCCCCTAACCTGTACTGGTGCCTGTGGTTATTTCTCCCCAGATGCAGGACCCTACACTTGCCCTTGTTAAACTTCTTCAGTTTGTCCACTTAAATGTGTATTGACAAGAGCTGCATGCTATGGAGGGCTTATACCTGCTGTGGGACAGTTTCAGTTCTTTGTCCTGGAGATGGCTTCTGTGCTTCGTAGGGGTTCATGGAATGACAGGTACAAGGGACGTTCTTCAGAGCTGCAGATAAGCCAGTTAATTGCTCTCCTCTCTTTCTGAGGTCTTTCAAAGCACAAAAAGGGTTGCTAGGCACTTGAAGTCTTCTTCAGATTCCTCACTGCAATTTTGTGCTGGGAAATTTGAAGAATCCTGAGGATTTTCTACATGTACATTTAACAGTTTCTCTTGAATTATTTAGTAGCAGTAACACAACTACTTCATCTGGCCTGTGGACAAAACATTTAATTTCAGCACCTAGCTGAGGAGAGAATTTGTGTATTAATAGTTGCCTGAAGATGTGGTCTGTGGATTCTGATCATTCTTTCTAATCGTGAATTACACAAATAGGTGTGGTATTTATATGTGAAATTTTGCTGAACGCTTGTAATAGTTTACACAAATATTTTATTAATCAAAGTGCTCCTGCAAAGCTTCATGACACAGATTGTCCATCAGTTGATCAGGTGAGCTTACAGACAAGTAATTCTCTGACTCAAAATGGCATACTTTCAGCCAAGATGAGACTGGTAATTTGAGAATGTTTCCTCTTTCTTAGAAGAAATATGACTTTCATACAGCAAACAATAACCTGGTCTGTCTGTCAGCATAGTAATGAATGTAGATTGTTGCCATTTGACAAAGCTTCCTATGACCATGTACTAACTCTGATTTGATGTGGCAAATGTTCTAAATTGTAGCAGAACTGTATCTGACAGAAGAGAAAAAGGAGGAATCAGGAACCATAATCACTTTCAATAGTTGTATGCTAGCTGTTTTCAGGTTGGTGGCAGTCAGTTGCATGTGTAATATTCTCTGCCTGGTTTGTAGCTGAAACTGTGATGTACAGATAAAAGGAACA